>JBBBDQ010000390.1:1400000-1775000 GCA_037127315.1 Ascarosepion bandense
TTTGGACGATCATGTCTCGAAAGAGACATGACGGATTGGGCAGAAGATTATCTCGCATTAGATTGCCATAACGTTCTGTGGTAGACTGATTGACTGTAGAACCCAACCTGTTCTGTTATTTGACCAATAACTAGAGTGTATTTGCGCGTAAGTGAAAGCAATGCATTCAACTGGAATTCGAACTCGGATCCCCTATTTCTCGGTCCGAACCGATATCCACTGCACCACAAAGCATGCCTTAAAAACTGTATTTTATCATACATAAAGTGTGTGATATTTAATTAAAAATCTTCAGAATTTGACCAGTAATCTGCTTATCTTTTGCGCAAGAATAGGTATACAGATTCTTTAAATGGTTTGTCATTTTTTAAAATTTGATCAAATAGTAAAATTGTTACTCAAAATTCGTTAAATCCTTGACTACAGTAACTCTTAACCCTTTTATACGTTTTTACGTTCGACTTTTTATTTTCATTTTCTCTTCACCTAATCCAGTTAAAATGACGTTGCTGGTAGTTTATATACTTAATATTTAGTCAAATTTGAATACTGCTGACGCCCAGATAAGCTCCACTCTTTAGCACTAGGAGCTCATACATTTAGAGTTACAATGCTTCATGTCATGTCTATGGAGTCAAATTAACCACATTCCCTCTATTTCTTATTGGCTTTTTCTCGAGAAATTCTGGAACAAAATTCTTGCGTGGATGCTTCCGTAAGCGCAATATTTCAACTACTTAAAATCAATGGTCAGTCTTTCGCTATCGTCAAAAGTCTCCCTTGTTACTCGCATATCCATATTATCTATTAGAAAACTTGCTTCCCTTTTATTTTAAACATTTATGACACTTTTTATTTTCTCTCGTATTTAATGTACTTTTTTGGAGTCAATTTAAAAAATTTCCAAAGGATTCCTAAAACCTTTGTGTATATATAGACAAAGATTCATAATGATTTTACCGTTTACCGTTTTCTTTTTAAGAACGCTCACATAACGATTTTTTAAGCGTTCACGTGGCAGGGACTTTTTGAACGCGCAATTTTTAAAATTACAATGAATTATAACGTTTTCATCCATGATTGTATTAACCTAAGAGGTATGTTTTGGTATGGTTACACTTAGTCATAATTTCCGTTAACTATTGAATGAAAGAACGGAAATTATGACTAAGTTTAACCATACTAAAAAATACCTCTTATAGCCATGGATGAAAACGTTATAATTCATTGTAATTTTAAAAATTCAGCGTTCAAAAATTCCCTGCCACATTAACGTTCAAAAAATTAAAAAAAAACACCGTTACTTGAGCGTTCTTTAAAAAAAGGTAAACGGTAAAATCCGTTATTGCAAATCTCCTGAGGACACCACTCATAGTAAAAACCTAGGTCGCGTAATATCTCGTTTACAAGTGAAAAATAATCAAACGTTCTACAATATAATTGTACTGAACACTTTTTAATACAAATGTGCACTGATCTATTCTTAGTATGACTAGAAACTATGTAATTAAACAATCAATATGTATATATATCTTGGAAATTAGTTATTTCCACAACCTAGGTTTCAGTATCTTTTTCCTATTTATAATAACTGATGTTCCGTTTTTCAAATATATGAACAAGGATCCTTGAATAAATCTTTCCTAAAAATTCCAGCCAGACGTTCCTAAAAAATCCTCCAATACAAAAAATTCAGAGTGTTTGGGTGTCAATCTGATGACTGGCCAGATGTTTCGAAAAGAGTTGGCTGATATATTCAGTCAAAATGACTAGAGATTGGGACGTTATGACAGCAGTCATCTTCCCACATTGCACCAAACTCAACATGGAGGCTTACTTGAAGTGCCTTAAGGAGGTATTGCTGCTCTCATTAAAGAAGGTGGCTACTGGATGACCCTATCTATGTCTGGCAAAGGGACGCAAGCAAGACAACTCACTCATGCATGTTAGACAATTTCTGGTTCCACATCAACACTTAACTCACCAGACTGATACCCACTTGATTGAAGTCTTGATGACAGCTTTTATACTCGGGGAGACCTCAGAGGTGCAGTCTTCAACGGGGAGGCTAAACGCTTTGTTTCAAAGAAGGTCCAAAAGAAATCTCGGGACGACTCTAAGTTCACTCTTTGATAGCAATAAAATATTCTTCCTGGTAGGATGTTTCTATGGGGAGAGATATTAACAGAAAGCACAGAGTTGCCAAGAGGGAAAGCTACATGGCATGGCAGGAGTCAGGGGTAGAAGTAAAGCAGAGATATAATAGGGAAGCGTGTCCTTTCTAGGACACTGTGGAGGCGTGTGGAGAAATCCAGCACTTGCCTGACTGAGTGACTGCAAATTTCAGGATATGGATGCCAGCAAGATCAGTTTTTCAGCCACTTGTCTTAAGCATTGAAGTCACCGAACACAAATATATTGGCAAACGGGTGAAAGGAAAAAGCCTTATTTATACAACCAGAAATACTGTCAAAAAGTCAGGAGATGAATAGGAGCAGTAGAGAAGGAAAAGATTGCTGAGTTTAGCAGAGAGAGAAAGAGAGACGGGGACACAAGGGATGCAAGAGAAATGACCCTAGCCAAAGAGAGATGATTACTAACATAAACACCTAGCCGTGCATGTGAACATTGGAGTCTTTCCTAATGAGGGGAAGTTAACCAGGAATCGAGAAATCAACGTAGGAGTTTGTGGAGGACATCTGGGCATCTTTCGAGTAGGAAGGATTCCACACTGCAAAAGTTGGTACGTATATCACTGATGTTGGAGAAATACATGCCCAGGTATTTAAGTGGTTTTTGTGTCTTTGGTTAGGAATATTCATTTTATTTTTGTTTTTGTTTTTGTTTTTTGCTAAGGAGAGGTCACGAGTAGTGGTAGCAGGAAGTCATCGGCTGCGACGTGTGTAGAAGGGAACTGGTGCAGACTGCAGCATAGTGTGGCCGCAAGATTTCCCACCAGAAGTGTTTACAGGAACACACATCCAAGCGCGTCATGGTACTGCAAGAACTCCGATAATATGCAACTATTTTTCAGAGTAGCCGCTCAAGTCGCTACGCAAGAGTTAGTCTCCTAGCTACCAGCCGGAAACAGCAAGAAGAAAATTGCGAAATCGGTACCCTTAGTATGAAAAGACGTTGCCACCATCCACACGCATCACAGAAAATTTTCGAGAGCTCCGCTTTTAAGATCTAAGCAGAGGAAAAAGCCGGGAAAAGATTCCTAGGCAGAAAGAAAGGGATGAGCCTCTACTCCTGTTAAAGAGAAGAGAGAAGAGTATGAACCTGGCAATAGAAAGTCCTATCTACTCTAGTTGAAAATGATTTACAAAGTATAAGTCAGGTGGTCTGGTTCTCTGACTAAAAAAAATCTGGTAATATCAAAAAGACACACATGGGCGAATGTTAAAACAGACAAACGTTGGTATATTTGGGAAAATTAGAAACATACCTATAAAAGATGCCAATTCAGTTCAATTTAGGACATTACCAGTAAGTATAATTTTTATTAATTCAGGAATTACCTCCAATAAATAAAAAAGAATTAAAAAATAAAATCACCTTTCTAAATTGGATACTCAGAATCGGCGTTCTATTAAAAAAAGTGAAGCCAGAAACTTTCTGTGAATCTCAAATTAATTGTTTTTTAATCGCAATATGTGTTACCGCTTTTTGAAATATATTTATAATCTTTTTTTTTTAGTCTAAGTAATTGAGAAGCATAAAGTCAGAGTAAAATACGTTAATAGTAATTAATTAATAGTTAATTAATTTTTATTGAAATTAATTATTATACAAGTTGCTCATATTATTTTTCTGAAAAGCAATTCGATTTTGCCATCGAAAATATGATCACGAAAGCCAAGAATATTAAAATATAAGTAGATTAGAGAAAATGAGTAAATTTGCATGGCTGATAATTCGTTTATATACGACAACTATCTCGGAACGTTAAGGGCATTCCATTTGAAATTGTAAGAAGGTAGAAGTTTATAAAATTTTCTTTCTCTTTTTCTCTTTAAGTATCCTGTCGTAATAATCTCCTGATTCAATAAGAATTGAAGCTGAGTTCCTGTGAAAAAGTACAGAATTACTTTGCAATATTTGTTGTTTAATATTTCTTCTGGTCAAAACCACCTGTTCGTTCTCCTTTGAAGATGACTATCATTAATCGCGCCAGCTAGCTGGGTCAAACAATAAATGAAACATAAGTTTCAGAAAACGTTATTCAAGAATAAGTTATTGTCGACTTTGCATGATATAAAATAGTTGGTGTTTGAAAAAAGAAATCTAAGCCTGTTTGAGTGAGGTATTAACAAGAGTGTGAAAGGTTTACATTCAAGATGGGAATCATTGGTTATTATTTGATCAAACCCTAGAATGTCAACAGCGTCATAAGGGTTATATCTGGTTACACGGATTTCCTAAACTGCAACGTTCAGATAAAGCTTTTAAAAAAGAACTGGCTTTCAAAAGCACACATTTTCATATTGTTGAATAGGCCAAGGAGAAACGAACCTATTTCATTTTAATCATCCGAGAGAACTAATTTTAACTTTCAACGTCATGGCTGATGCTAGCCCCCAAGAGAGTCTCAATGTGACTAATTAGACTAATGTTTTCCACTGATATAAGGCAAAAGTCGTATATTGAATCAATCGCTAAATTCGTAGCTAGGAAAGTTAGTCTACTACGTGAAGATAAATAATTTGCCAGGCAAGAATCTATCTTACATACTTACATTTCTCTTTGCTCTGAATATTGCGTTCGCATATGGTATGGTGATCTTGCCATGAATTTGGGCATCCAACGAAAAAGCTCGAATTTCGTCACTTTCTTACATTCATAACGTAAACTCCCTGTTCCTTTTCTATAAATAATTTCATCCTAATTGTTCTTATGACCTTTCATCTGTGGTATCTAGAATTCGTGAATTTATGTGCAGTACTAGTTTTTAATATCATTTTACAAGTGAAATGACCAGATGTAATGTAAGGTTCTATGCAAACAGTTTCTTTTATCACACTTCACGCTTGTGAAACATTTCTGGAGGATTTTATTTACCTGTCGGCGTAGATCTTCAGAAATTTATATGCAAAATCAACAGTTACCTTCTCTCATAATTCTTGTGCTTTTGTATTTTCTCTCCTAAATAGTATATATTTTCTCATACACTCTAACATTCTGTAAGTCTTTGCGTCTTAATGGCTTGATTACCTTGTTTAGGGGAAACAATTTTTAAAAAACATAAGACTTCACTCACGCGTAGATGTCAGTTAAGTGCCATACGTGATACACGCTTTAGGCGATCATGTCTCAAAAGAGACATGACTGTATGGGCAGAAGATTATCCCGCAGTAGGTTGTCATTGCTTTCTGTGGTAAACTGGTTGCTGACCAAGGCTATAAAACCCAATCTGTCCTTTTATTTAACACATAACTGGAAGGAAGCGACAGATTAATATCTTTCCCAAGGGTATTTGTGTGTAAGTGAATGCAAGGAGTTCAAAAGAAATTCGAACTCAGCTCCTCGATTTTTCGTTCCGAGTCGATATTCATTGCAACACAACGCACATACGAATACATAGATACGTTAGTGTTTAAAAACAAGAGGCGTAAAATATGCCAATCACTTTTCTCGGCGCTAAAGATAATCTAAAAAATTAAAAGTATTGTCAAGAGATGTTTTTTAACGTGGTAAACGATTGTTTTTTTGTCCAAATATGAATTTTTATAAAACAATTTCAGTTGACAGAAGCCTGCTTTAAAACTTTGTGACTGAAATGCTTACCTAAAAATTAATATATTTAAACAAAGGATCAGTTCAATATATCATGTTAGTATTAAAATTGCATATCACTCCTATGGAAAATTTTATACCTGCGACATCTATCACATCAATAGAGAGTTTTTCTTCTCATCCATTAGAAACCGGCACTAAATGCGTCGTTCATAAAATGTCTGGGGATGATTCCAATGAGAAACATTTCAAACCTCATTCGAGGTATTAGAAGAAAATAAGAGATCGAGTCTATTATATGTTACCTAGATCACGTATGTGAACAGATAAGGGCAGACCATTTAATCATGCCATAACATAAACGAATTGATTTCGCTTTGCCAGGTCCACGGCCGACTTGCTAACAACCGTAACGGAGTACATGCTACAGGCCCTTGATGAGTCTGATGAGGCTCGTGCGGTTGCTCTGGACATCTCCAAGGCTTTTGACAGGGTTTGGCACTCTGGCCTCCTATGCAAACTACGGGGTTACGGTATTACCGGTCGCCTGCTTGACCTAATCCAGTCTTTCTTAAATAACCGCAAAATGAAGGTCGTTTTGAATGGGCGTTCCTCTTCGTCCTACAGCACGAATGCTGGTGTCCCACAGGGCTCTATCCTGGGCCCGACGCTCTTCCTTATTTTCAACAACGACCTCCCTGATGAGATCAAGTCCCAAGTAGGCATCTACGCAGATGACACTACAATATGCTCCCGCACCAGTAAGAAACCTGTCGTGGCGGACAGACATAATCTCGCTGCTGACCTTGAACGGGATCTACAGTCTGTGGTGAACTGGGGCAAGTAGTGGCTTGTCAACTTCAACTCATCCAAGACCAAGCTGTTGTTTGTCAACCATTACAGGCAACCTCTCCTGCCTCCCATAAGCATGAACCAAGCGATTCTCCCGGAGAGCAATACACTACGCCTCCTCGGACTTACCATGTCCTCAGACCTCAAATAGAACCACTATATTGAATCCATAGCAAAACTACTGCTAAGAAGGTTGGGTCACTATGTCGATTCAGGATGTTTTTTCCGCCTGAATCCATCCTGCATATATACAAGTCAACCATCCGTCCGTGTATGGAGTACTGCTGCCATTTATGGTCAGGCGCCCCTGCCATTCTCCTCAGTGTTCTTGACAAGCTCCAAAGGAGAGTCTGTAATGTGATAGGTACTGATCTGGCTGCTCGACTGCAGTCACTTCCATATCGTCGAAATGTGGCCTTCCTTTGTCTGTTCTATAAATAATTCCATGTTTTCTACTCGGACGAACTTAAGTCACTGGTGCCTCCTCAACAGGTCTTTACTCGTGCAACCAGACTGGCAACTAGGTCCCACCCATTCACAGTCAGGTTAGCCAAATGCAGACGACAATTCTACTCCTTCAGCTTCTTCTCTCGCACTTCCTGCCTGTGGAACTCGCTCCCGTATTCTTGCTTTCCTGACGGCTACAACCTCCAGAAATTTAAATGCAAAGTCAATAGTCATCTACTAACCATTGGACTCTAGCTCTCTCCCCACCCCCGTATAACCTTCCCTTTCTCTCCACCTCTGCATCTGTCACTGCAACTGCTTTCTCAGCTTTCTATTGCTCCTTTCTAACTAGTTTGTACTCCTCACTCTTTTCTAATTAATCTTTTTACAGTTATGTAGCCCCCTGCACATCAGTGGCATTTCCGCCTTGCACGGGGTGAAATGATAAAAAAAAAGACGGCGAAGGGGGATCAATGTATTGAATAGGTGGGGTCTACCGGTGATATTAGGTATTTATATCTGAGATGATATTAAAAACGGAAAATCGACATATTCTTCAAAATTTTCAAGTTAGGAACACTCTCAGAATCTTTCAGTAGAACTGTGTAAGTTGTCAAGAAAGTCGGTTTAGTCGTTTCGGAGTCTATAGGTAACACACAAACACACACACACAAAGTTCCATTTATAAATACGTCTAGATTTTATATATATATATATATATATATATATAACAATAGATTTTTTTCTGTTTTCCTTTTCTTAATATTTTGCTTAGAGTTTGGAAGGCCTATTTTTCTATCTCAATGCGTTTTCGGATTTCCGTGATGCTCTTCCTTGCTCTGTTAAAACACTTCCCAGATTTTTAAATTGTTTTACCTGTTGGATTTGTTGATTTCAAATCGTCAATTTGCATGTTGAACTGTTCTTTTTGCTGGCAATAACACATCCAGTCTTCCTGCAATTGATGTTTAGTCCTTCGCTGAAATATTTAATGGGGAATTTCAATTGAATTTAGTGACATTGCGCTCAGTGTTTATAATGAACAGTTGATTTACTCACGCCAAGATGATTAATGAAGGATGGTAATGACAAGAAGAACACGGATAATTTTAATCAGAATAAAACAGAATAAAGAATCTATTACCGAATTTACTCGCTTGAAATACTTTCACGAGAATTCATAAAATCTGTACTATTAACGTAATATCACGAAAACGAAAAGTCTGTACAAATGATGAAATGATCTGATACAAAATAATATTCAAAAATGTTTAAGACAAAGCTAACAGAGTTCATTGCTCACTAAAGGGATTTATAGTTTGTATGTGTTCCTATGTAGACGAAGTGAGCTAGTTAAAAATACTTTTGAGTCAGTTAAGTGCCGTACGTGATACACGCTTCGGTGATCATGTTTCGAAAGAGACATGACTGACTGGGCAGAAGATTATCCCGCAGTAGGTTGCCATTGCTTTCTGCGGTAGACTGGTTGCCGACCAAGGCTATAGAACCCAATCTGTCCTGTTATTTAACACATCACTGGAAGGAAGAGACGGATTAATACCTTTCCCAAGGGTATTTGCGCGTAAGTGAATACAATGGCTTCAACTGTAATTCGAACTCGGCTCCCTGGTTTCTCGTTATAAGAAACAGGACAACTTCGCTAGAAACAAAGGAGAGTGTACTGGATTGTTATGTGATGTCAGTTCTTCAGTATGGCAGTGAATGCTGAACAACATCATCTAAGATGAAGGAAAAACTTGAAGCAACTGAAATGTGGTTCTACAGAAGGATGCTGCGAATATCGTGGATTGACCATGTGAGCAATGATGAGGGTTTTGGAAAAGATGGAAACGAAACGGAAATTAATACTGAGCATCAGGAAGAGACAGCTAATGTTTCTGGGACATGCAATGAGGAAGGAGGGCTTGGAGAACCTGATACTAACCGGCCAGATAGAGGGGAAAAGAGCAGCAGATAACATATTTAAGGGCCTGATCAGGTGGATGACGGAACGAGGTTTGCGTGGTGTAAAAGGGGAAAGCATGATAAGAGCCACCAGGGATAGGGTGATGTGGAAAGCCATGATCACCTAATTCCTGAAAGGACAGGACACATCGAAGAAGATGCTTTCTTGGGTTGTTGAGAAAATTCTTTGATGTTACCTGTGTTGGTTAGAGCCCGATGATATTATTGGCAAGTAATTCTAGACTCACGAGTGGTTCAATCCTGGTCGAAACGAACTAAATCAAAATCTTTTTTTCAGATAATCTTCTCTGATTAATTTAACTTTTCTCCTCATGTTATATCAAGAAGAATTTAGCAGTGGATTGCCACTTACTTTTTTCAGCCAATTTCTTTGAAGGTAAGGTTTTGTTGGTCCAAAAGCAATTTCACATAAGCAATCTAATTTCTTTTCTCTTTTTTTTTCTCTCAGCTTACCTGTCAAATTCTGTGAAGTCAAGGTTTTCGTTGTTTCAAAGAAGCGTTCACATATACTCACGAATTCCTTTCTTTTTTCTCTCTTAGTTAAGTGCCATGAGTGATCATGTCTTGAAAGAGACATGACTGACTGGGTAGAAGATTATCCCACAGTAGTTTGCCTTTGCTTTCTGCAGTAGACTGGTTGCTAGCCTATTATTTAACCCATAACTAGAGGGAAGAGACGGATTAATACCTTTCCCAGGTGTATTTTTGCATAAGTGAATGCAAGGAATTCAACTGGAATTCGAACTTAGCTCTTCGATTTGTCTTTCTGAGTCGATATCCATTGCACCACAACGCACTTCCTTAGTCTTCCGAATTTAAAGGGATTAGGTCAAAAGAGTTATTATTTCTTACTCGCTAGTTTTTTCTTATGTGATTATTATGATGTTTTTGTAATCAGTGTTATGTTCTTCTATTCTCTGTTTAATATACATACGAAATTACCATCTTGCTTCTTTTTTGTTTTGTTTTGTATTTTTTGAAACACGTTTTAACTGATATTTTTCGTTATTGAATTTATCGTAACTACTCCAATACATAAATTGAAACTTTATCAATAGAAAAATAAAAAAATGATGACTTATTCAGTCACTGTGACAAAACACGAGTTATCAATAGAAGCAGTCAATTATAAGTTTTCTGCAGGAATCCAGTGTAAATTTTGACTTTTGTTTGCTATGTAATCGATAAGTGACATTCTCGCAGTAACAGTTTGGATACATCTACAGAATAAAAAATAAATAAATAATTCCCAGGAGATATTTACACATTCCCACGCCTTTCCAAATAAGAAAATAGGAGTAAAAAGAAAAGTTCGTTAAATAAAATCTAATAGAATCTCTCAGGAAACTCAAACGATATCCTGGCCTTCAATCTCCAGACCAGTTCTTCAATAGAGAAAGTATTTTAGGGGCTTCCTAGCTAAAATCTGAGCCCAAAACAACATGGAACACTTCAATGTTTTATAACAATATATTTTTCATTAGATAAATGATATCAGCAGCATTTTCCTCAAGATTTGACAACTCCCCGCATTAAAAATATACAACCTCTAAATTATTTAGATATTTACATTAACTTTAACTCAAGTAAGGTAAATTTTTAATAATTGATTTTGCAACTTCTCAACTCTTTGGGTTTTTAATGTTGAAATTTGTATGGAACATTTATTTATAACGAAACCTCAATAATAATAACCAATCACACAATCTTTAAGAGATATTACTCCAGCTATTGTAAATACCGTTATCTGAACGAGAAATATAATTTTTTAAAAATTATGAACTCTCACTTGTTTTCTCACAATGTCTAAGTCTACCTTTTATTTTCTCAGACAGAGAAAAAGATAAAAAAACATAAAGAAAATAAACTATAGAAAAATAAAAAGAATGAAAAATAGATACACTGAATTTTTCATTCAGATTTTCTTTCTCTTTTCTGGTATTGTAAGATTCATGCAGTCTGACCTTTTTTCAGTAAAAACCAAAAACAAATATGAAAACTATTTCTCTTGGACAAATCAATTTCCTTGATTTCTGCTTGCTTACACTTTATTCATTTAGTAGCATTTGAAGATATTTTATAGGGGCGTATATCTTATCTGATTATTTTTCTTTTTCTAAAGTTGTAGGATTCCACTCTAGCGAAGGGTAGTAGCATGCCATAACAGGTGAACAGAATTTGGCCTTGTGGGAAGATAGCCCACTATAATTCACAAAATGATTATAAAATCAAGAAAGGCAATTTTGACTATAAAATAACATATATATATATATATATACACATTTCAATTAATGTTTTTTACAATTAAAATAATACTTGAATATAAGTCCCAAGGAGGTAAAAGAGTTCATGGAAAATAATGATGAGCTGAAAGAGATAAAGGCTTAGGTATGTGGAAAATTCTTGTAGTTAAAGAGTGTTCATTTAGGAGTTGCTGCTTCTAAGGTCAGTAGGTCAGCAAGTTGGTTTGTGTGGAATGTCTTTGAAGAGGTCAATAAGTACTTTTGAGAACAGGGAGAAAGAGGTCAGCATAGTAGCCACTTGACTTAAGTCAAGAGAGAAACTAATCAGCTCTAGCCTAAGATTCCTTCTATCTGACAAAGCTTTTGTGTTTCCCCTTTTTATATCTGCTTTTTGGATCAAAAGCTAATTTGAATTTCATCCTTGTATTTGATTCTTGGCTTCCCATTGGCTGGTAAATAAAATTCCCATAGGCTTACGAAATGGTAATTTGACATTTGATTAATTTTTATTTTTCAACCTGAACATCTGAGCAAACCCTACGCAATGCGCACCACAAGTTTAATTCATTTTTCTTTTTGTTGTGAGAGAGCCAAGATCTGGTTTCTCACTTTTGTTCAGTCAGTATTACCAGAATTTTATTTGAATTTTATTTTTATTTTATTTCATTTTATTTTTTTATTTTATTTGAATTTTACTTTTATTTTATTTCATTTTTTTATTTTTTGTATTTGAATTTTATTTTTATTTTTTAATTTAAATTATATTGATATTTTATTTAATTGATATTTAATATATATTGATATCATTTAAACATTGACATCATTTAATCATTGATATCATTTAACATCATCTAATACCATTGAAATTTTATTTGAATTTTTTTTTATTTGAATTTATTTTATTTTATTTTTATTTTATTTTATTTGAATTTTATTTTTATATTATTTTATCTTGTTTGAATTAA
Source organism: Ascarosepion bandense (assembly GCA_037127315.1). Classification (NCBI taxonomy): domain Eukaryota; kingdom Metazoa; phylum Mollusca; class Cephalopoda; order Sepiida; family Sepiidae; genus Ascarosepion; species Ascarosepion bandense. The sequence goes on from JBBBDQ010000390.1 coordinate 1,412,230, forward strand.
ATTGATATTTTATTTTATTGATATTTTATATCATTGATATCATTTAATGATTGATAATTAATATCATTTAATATCATTGATATTTTATTTGGGTTTAAATTTTATTTTATTTTCATTTTATTTTATTTTTATTCTATTTTGTTTTATTTTATTTGAATTAAATTGATATTTTATGAAATTGATATTTAATTTCATGGACATCATTTAATCATTGATATCATTGATATTTTATTTGAATTTCATTTTTATTTTATTTTATTTTTTAATTTAATATTTTTGTTTTAGTTTTATTTTAATTTTATTTTATTTTATTTGAATTAAATTGATATTTTATTTAATTGATATTTAATATCATTGATGTCATTTAATCATTGATATCATTTAATATTCTTGATATTTTATTTGTATTTTATTTTATTTTTTTATTTTTTATTTTTATTTTTTATTCTTTTGAAGACATACAAACTTTCCTTGATTCTGACTTCCCGACACTTTACTCTGCATCTTTTTTATCTATGTGAATAACAATTAGAAACCCAAACTTTTCTCCTCATAGTCTTTATTTCTCAAATTATTTTCATGCAATGCCCTTGATTTCCTTACTTAAACTACTAAATTCCCCCTTCTCTGTCTTATGTTGTTTTTTTTTGTCATTTTCATTTTCAAGTTTTTTTTAGCGTGAGTGACTTGAGAGAAGCCATATATCTCAGTTTTTCTCCTTCACATCTCTTACTTATTTTTCAGACCATAAATATTATTATTCATATATTTTTCTTAATCACTGATATTTAGCTATTCTGAAGCACATGCGTTGTCGTGCAGTGGATATTGTGCCTGAAGTATTTGCATTGTGCTGCAGTGAATATCAACTTGGAATGACAAATCAGGGAGCTGAGTTCAAATCGCAGTTGAATTCCTTGCACTCACTTACCCTTGGGAAAGGTATTAATTTATCTCTTCCCACCATTTATGGGTTAAATAACAGAACAGATCGGGTTCTATAGCCTGTATAGCAACCAGTCTACTGCAGAAAGCAATGGCAAACTACTCCGGGATAATCTTCTGCACAGCCAGTCATGTCACTTTCAAGACATGATCACCCTAAGTATGTATCATGTATGGCACTTAAATGACTGAAGCATGAAGCTATTCTTATTGTAAACAGTAAAGATATAAATTCAACTCAAACAGGGAGGTTAAAATAATTCATGAAGCAAAATTTGAAGCATTTTACGAAAGAATTTGAAAAGAATATCATTCAGTAAGACCATTACTTAAGGTGTTCTATCAAAAGTTAGGAAGTAAACGCTCATTCATTACAAAAAAGACAATAACAATTATTAAACATAAGAAACATATTTTCCCAAAAGTTGCTTCATAAGAAGGAGTTTTATAATTTTCAACCGTCAGTAGTAATGTCTGCTTGGTGAATGAATTTGAAATGTTTATTTATAAGGAAACAGCTAATGTTACTTCTACCATATAATTGTATATGAAGTTATATAAACTGGTGTATAGAATTTGGTAGTATGTCTACGATTGATCATAAGTTAGATATTCTTTCTGCATTTCTGCACAATTTGCATATGAATTCTACAGATCCTTAAACCATACCAAAAATTATTTGTCTTGCTATTAATACCAAGTTTCTCATGAATTAAACAAAACAATGTTTTATTGTTTTGGATATTTCTAATGTCTGTGCAATTTATTTGACAGTCTTGTCAATCAGAAAGAAAAATTGGTTGTGAATACCATGAGCAAGTTTTAGATAACTAAACGTTAGATAATTGCCCGGCACCTTATAAATGAAAAGACAACATTACACCTTCAGATTTTCAGTTCCTTGCAAAATAATTTTGGTGGTAACAATTTTAATTTTTTGGATGACATATCATCTACCTTAATGAGATCTTTTCCGAGAAACAACCTAAATTAAAGCAAAACGGAATCTTTATGTTGAAAATGAAATGAAGATAGGCTGTGCAACAATATACCTCATATTTAGTTGAATAAATATTTAATGTGTAGGTTTGGGGAGATGGTTAATATTTCTTTAATTCGGCCTTGTGTCAGACATAACCAAACTCCCTACAGCTTACATTTTTTATCCAGAATTCTCATTATCAGAAGGTTTTCATGGTTTGGTTGTCGGCAGGTTGGAATATACGGGATTGTGTGGAATAGTGTAAGAATAAAATATACCTTTTGCATTTTAAAATAGAAATTTTAAAAAAGGAAAGAATAATATAAATTGTAGGAGTTAATGTGAAATTAGAAACATTATTAAGAATTTAAGGTAGAGTTCGTGTTCAATGATAAAGTTGAGGGTATCAAGATTTGAAGAAAATGTTCATAGTACTAATTGTTGAAAGGGTATATGCGTACGTTCATATGTATGTATGTATTCAGTAGGAATGTCTTTGGATGGAGAAGAAGAATCAAAAGGAACCAGAATGAAAAAGAAAGAGGACGAATGTCCGGGTCAGCTTGAAGCTTCTCTGCTTACATTTTAGCTTGTCGTCTTTACTGCTTCCATCCTTGACTGACTGGTTGACTCTGATCAAGTCCATTTATTTTAATCTAGATTTTTCATAATCACTCTGAAAGTAATTTTTGGTCTTGCAAGTCGCTTCCATTGGTCAAAAATCAATTTAACACCTACTTGCGAAATCTGGTTTTGACTTTTTCTTTAAGCACTTGGTCACTCCTTTATCTATTTGGAAAAACCCAGGATTCCACACATTGTGAATAAGGTTGATTTTAATTCTTAGTTTCTTATCCGCCAAACTGACACGTGTCTATATGTTTATAGCAAGTAAACACTTTAACATTTATTGACGATTTAATTTTTAATTCATATGACTATACACATATTTACACGTGTGTTTGGAGATAATAGACATGCATACTTAAGTGTATATGAGTCCATAAGTATTTATTAGTATAGATTTATATCATATTTGCATGTAATTAAACTTAACCTAACTTAATCACAAGCAGTGCTAACACTTTTTGATATTATATGATTATCGTAAATCATTTGAGATTTTATCGTGAACGGTGGCTAGCATTTTCAAATGAACCGTTTTTGTGCATAATACATTTAGTTGCTTATCTGCCAGATATATTCATAGTTATCACAGATTCGCTTAATCTTGATAAATTGGCTTAGATCCAAAGATTATCCTGATGCAGGAAAAGCAAAGTGAAGGCGAGCAACCTGTAAACGCCTTTTATTTCATTTCTATAATGTTTATGCAAAGCTTGGGTACATCTATAATGGGTTGCTTATCTATTCTTTTCTGTTAGTAGTGGAGACTCCGTTCTAGTGAAGGGTAGTTGTATACTGTTGCATGTTAACGGAATTTGGCCTTGTTGTAGACAGCTCACTACAATTCATAAAGAAAGGTTATAAACCAACAAAAGCAAATTGAGTTGAAAGAAAAATTTTATATATGACACATATCAATTAATATTTTTACAATTGAAGTAATGCGTAAAGTATAGATCCAGCGGCGGTTAAAATGTTCATGGCAATAAAATGCTGAAAGATAATTAATGCTTAGGTATTTGGGAGAGTGTAAATAAGGAATGTCTTTGATGTATTCAATCCTTAAGTTAGTAAGTAGTTTTGAAGCAGGGAAGAAGGAAAGAGGTAAGGGAGGCGAGTGTAGTAAGCCGCTTGACTTAGGTCTAGGGGATATTAGTTACTCTCTTTTCCTTGAGTCGGTCTGCCTGCCAATGATTTCTGTATAACCTTTTTATATCTTCATTTTGGATCACAGTAGCTCATTTGGGATTTCAGACTTGTATTTGGTTCTGGGCTTCCCATTGGCTGATAAATAAAATTCGCGTAGGCTCGCGTACTGGAAATTTAATATTTAATTTATTTTTACTTTTCAACCGGAACATCTGCGCTGATCCGGTGTCGCAGCGATGACTTTTGGTTAATTGCTTTTTGGTCATGAAAGTGCAAACATCTGGTCCATCGCTTTTGCTCGGTATCACCACACATCTATATAAATATGTGTCTGTGCAGAAATAAATGCTTGGCAAGACAAAGAACCCCCCACCCGAATTTTCTTATTCGGCATTTCTTCGTAAAAAGCCCTACTAAAAATCCGAACAAGATTTGCTAAGCGTCTGCCGTCGTGGATTAATAAAAAATTTTGCATAATGAATTCTTCCTTGAGTCGAAACATAAGATACAAGGCTTGCCTACTTGAGTTTTTCGTTTACTAATTATTTTTCTCTACCAAACTTTCTTCTCTCCATCTTTTTTCTCCTTGATGTAATGAATAGGTGATAAATATATGTATACATCTTGGTTCGCCCTCACTGGAACGTGATTGTCTGGTGTCAGCCGTAAATACAGATGAAGGCAAGGACATACAAAGAGAGTGAGTGAAATCTACTAGTTTTCCACTAGAGAGAGAGAAAGAAAGAGAGAGAGAAATATATATATATATATATATATATATATATATATATATATATACGTGTACATAATCGTAATCTAATAGCGGTAGATCAATAAACCTCTAGTGGAATATATATATATATCTTCCACTAGAGGTCTATTGGTCTACCGCTATTAGATTACGATTATTGACTACGCCTACGTCTACGTAATAGATCAACCTACCCGGTTACATTTGCCTTTACCAGTTAACAACCTCGTATTGATACATATCCCTTTTCAGGACATATCCCCCCCCTCATTATTTCCTCTTTGCTCCTCTTTATTCTCCCTTTCCTCCGCTCTTTCACCACTTTTCTATTCTATCTATCTCCACATTTTCAGCCTGTGACTCTCTCTCACCCCATCTCTGTCTCCATATACTCCTCTCTGTCTTCTTTCTGTCACCTTTCTATCTCCGTCTTTCCCTTTCCCTGTCTCTCCCTTTTCTTATCTTTCTCTTCACCCTCTCCCTGTCTCCATCTTCCATTTCTTTAGGACTCCCACTCTCTTTCTGTCTTTTCCTGTTTCTCTCTCTATGTCTTCCCTCTCAATATATATTTGTCTCAGTCTTACTCTTACTCTTACTCTACCCATTTTTCTGTGTCTTCCACTCTCCCTTTCTCCGCCTTCCCCTTCTATGTGTCTCTATCTCACCCCTCTCTGTATCCATCTTAAGCTCTTTCTCTGTCTCTATATTTTCCTACACTTTCTCTCTCTCTCTCTCTCTCTCTCTCTCTCTCTCTCTCTCTCTCTCTCTACGCCCTCTTACGACCAATTCATCTCTATATTCCTTTTTTTTGTTTCCTCTTTCTCTGTTTGTCCTCATTTCTATGAAATATCTACTGTTTCGACTGAAAGGACTTCATTCTTTATTTCGCAGTTACTATTCTTTTAGGGAAAACATTGAGTAATTTATTGTGAATTCATCTGAACACAAATTTAGAAAATAATAAATTCCTTGCTTGAGACGAAGATAAGTATTTCACTTAATTTGTAGCTAATATATCTAACGTCGCCATTACCAGCAGAATCATTGTTAGTTCTTACTCTGTTAAACAATTGATTTTCATTCTTTCTTTAGTTTTTCTTATTGCCTTATCCCTCTAGATTATTAGCTACTCAGAGCTAATCATGTTGTCTGAAGTCTGCTAGACGTTTCTCAATATTCTCACTTGCTACAATTCTAAGGTAATTTACCTTGTCTTACTTTTTCTTTTATATACATTACAATAGTTATCAGTAAAAGTTATACGATTCAATAACCCTCCACAGCTATCACTACCCTTAGGATCAATAACTGTTAGTTTTAGCAGCATTTTGGCTAAGCGCCCCCGTCATCGTTTTTGCTTTACAAACATATTTCTGCTCTATCTATAACCATCTTAGTACGTTGCTGAGTCTTAAATTCCCATTATTCTATGTTCATTGCCAACAGCGGACAGAGAAACCAGTATAATTAACATCTAGCAGCGGAGAATAAGTCATGTATTCATACATTTGACAGGAGCTTTTGTGCAGAAGTTGATGCAACGAACGAAATATGAGTTCGGAGTCGGTTCGTTGATCTCTTATTCTGAGCCGCTATTCATTATAAAACTTGACAAACAAATAATCAGCCTTAAGAATTTTCTCTTATTATTTTTGAGTTTCTATAGCTTTCATATGTATAACGAACCAGTTTCTCATGCCGTGTTCGGAGTTCCACTTTCACAAGTTTAAAAAATTTCTTTCTCTCTCTCTCCCTCTTTTTTATCTTTCTCTTTTTATCTTTTTCACTTTCTCTCATTTTATCTCTCTTTCTGTCACTTTCACTCTCACTCTCTTGCTCTTGCTTTCAAAGTTAGAAACATAGGAGAAAAATATCAGAATAAAGAAAGTATACCCATTCTTTAAGAGTAAGAAAGTATATTAACACTGCCAATGCCATTAACTGTGTGCAAGGGAAAAAAACGCGGCAATTATTCGGCACAATAATCATTTCGTATATGTTATATGTTACAAACAATCATAATTTAGAACATTTTTGCTATGAAAATTTTAACTTAGAAGATGATTTTTATTACAAACTATCATAATCTAGAACATTCTTGTTACAAATATCATAATCTATAACATATATTAATCTGAAAATTAACATAAATTCGTTTATTGCGTGGGAGAAGCAAACAAACATTCATATTATAATGGTCAATTTTTAGATAAGCAGTATGGCATTCGCTTCACTATATCAACTGCTGATAGACTAACGATTATTGCTGGAAGTCAATCATCCTTTAGATAAGAATGGGGAACATTTACTTTGAACATGTCATTATTATTAGACAGGATTTGATATACCAATCTTCTTCAGAAGTTAAAAGGTTACAATATTTCTGAACGAATTTTTGAACCGAATCAATATTACTCCTCAGATAGCCAAATGAAAATTGTCCTGAGCGACCATCCTTCTAGATGCATTATTGCAGGTGCCTACATAGCTCTATCCTTCGATCTAAGTTCTTCCTAAATTTTATTAATGATCTTGCAAATGACTTCAACACTCAACACAGTATCTATGCTGGGGACACAGCTATTTACTCTTGTCTTAATATTAAGTGTAATAAGCTTGATTTGTAGCTAATCTCAAAAGTGGTCGAAATCTGCTATTAAATGTAGCAAAGAATGTCTTTTTAATTATAATTTATCATCATGGTTTATGCTAACTTTCAGAAGAATGACGAGTTCTACCTTCTTGGATTAACCCTCTCTGCTAACATGAAGTTAAAAGTTGAATCAATTATTAGGTCTGCTGCCAGGAATGATGGTAGACAATTTTTCTGTTAAATTGGCAAGCTGCAACCATATGTTCCTTGTTAACTATTATTCTCGCCATTCTCGTTTATAGAATTTTTTTATCAGACTTTTGGTTTTTCAGACAATTTTCACTTAAACTTAAAAAATGTCAATTGCTATCTATTGTATTCCTCATCCAACTTTTATTGTTCTCTTTCCTCAATGATTTTTTTCTTTTTCTCATTCTTTCATTCTTTCGCACTCACTAACCTCTTTATGTAGGTTTATTGACTTGCTTGTGATGAAAATATTGTGATCTCACGATTTGTATATATATATATATATATATATATATACACACACACACACACATATATACGTATGTATATATATATATATATATGTATGTATATATATATATATATATATATATGTATGTATATATATATGTATATATAAATATGTATGTATATATATATGTATATATATATGTATGTATACATATATATATATGTATATATATATATATGTGTATGTATACATATATATATATAAATTTTGGTAAACTTTCAGTTATTTATTAAAATCGGGTGCTCAATATCATTCAGGCAGAGTTACATATAATGTAAATTTTACGCTCTCAAATCTAATCAAAAATATGATAACTATATATATATATATATATATATATATATATATATATATATATATATATCTTAGTCATCTAAATACAAACCTGTTTTGCTGTATCACAGCTCACCAGTGTAGCTAGACTTCCACTTGCTTCCAGTCGGCGTCGAAACTCGACCGAGTTGGTGTCAACCAGAGCCATTACTCCCTAAGTCATAGGTGCATAGAAAGAGAGAAGAGAAATTGTTATATATATGCTGTGTATACACACGACAGTCACCAGGAAAACTCAACTCATTATAAAGGAGTAACGCGTAAATCGCAGAAGCGATAAATGATTTCAAGTTAGAGAGTTCAATTGTAATGAGAGCATAGTAAATATATATATATATATTCTTTGTTTGTAAAAGATTTATTATGTGGTGTCTTCGGGCGATTTACAAATGAAGAATATTCAAAAGTTCTACAATATAATTGTTATGACCAAAAACTAAGTAATCAATCAATCAATCAATATATATATATATATAGTACTGTACAAAGTATTAGGACTAGAACAATTTTATCTTTCATGAGTCATATTTACAGAAAATAAACAATTTAATTAAAGTAATTTTATTTGATGTACTCAACAAATGCTTTAACAAGATAAAATACTTGTTACAAAATAAATTTAATATTTAGTATAATATCCTTTTGCTTTGATCACAGCCTTCATCCTGTCCGGTATTGATATCACCTGCTTCTTCAATGTATCTAATAGTATCTCCTGCCAAGCAGCTTGTATTTGTTCCCAAAGTGTGTCTTGCAAAGTAACATTAGATTTATCATTTTTTATACAATATATTCCAAACATATTCAATAGCATTTAGATCAGGGATTTGTGAGGGCCAATTGAAATCCGAAGCCATACTTCCTCTTCCATTTTAGCTAAATGATCAATATTTATTAGCAATTTACTTAGCTTTTTGCCCTGTACTTGAAATTTAGTGAGGTTTTTAGGAAAATCACCCTGTCCGAATAATTTTGCATACTACCGTTAGTGTTAGGAGAGGGGTGATTTATTTTGATGCCTGATAAAAGATAAAATAGTTCTTATCCTAATATATTTGCACAGTACTGTGTATATATGGAACCAGAAAGTATATGATTTGATTAAGATTTGTACGGCTAACAATCAATTCTATCACTAACTAAACTTGACTTAAGTATAAGTTTCGATACCATAATCAATGCTGAAATAGTTCATCATCTCACTCTCACAAACTCTTCTCTGACAGACAATATGGATTCCGCTTTGCCAGGTGACACTACAATATAATCCCGCACCAGTGGGAAGCCTGTCGTGGCGGACGGACATAGTCTCGCTGCTGACCTTGAACGGGATCTATACTCTGTGGTGAACTGGGGCAAGAAGTGGCTTGTCAACTTCAATTCGTCTAAGACCAAGCTGTTGTCTGTCAACCATTACAGGCAACCTCTCCTGCCTCCCATAAGCATGGACCAAGCGATTCTCCCGGAAAGCAATACACTTCGCCTCCTCGGACTTACCCTGTCCTCAGACCTCAAATGGAGCGACTATATTGAATCCATAGCAAAATCTACAGCTAAGAAGGTTGGGTCACTATGTCGATCCAGGATGTTTTTTTCCGCCTGAATCCATCCTGCATATATACAAGTCTACCATCCGTCCGTGCATGGAGTACTGCTGCCATTTATGGTCAGGCACCCCTGCCGTTCTCCTCAGTGTTCTTGACAAGCTCCAAAGGAGAGTATGTAATGTGATAGGTACTGATCTGGCGGCTCGACTGCAGCCACTTCCCCACCGTCGAAATGTAGCCTCCCTTTGCCTGTTCTATAAATACTTTCATGGCTTCTGCTCGGACGAACTTAAGTCACTGGTGCCTCCTTAAGAGGTGTTTACTCGTGCTACCAGACTGGCAACTGGGTCCCACCCATTCACAGTCAGGTTAGCCAAATGCAGACCACAATTCTACTCCTTCAGCTTCTTCTCTCGCACTTTCCGCCTGTGGAACTCTCTCCCATATTCTTGCTTTCCTTACGGCTACAACCTCCAGAAATTTAAATGCAAAGTCAATACTCATCTACTAACCACTGGACTCTAGATCTCTCCCCACCCCCATATAACCTTCCCTTTCTCTCCACTTATGTATCTGTCATCGCACCTGCTTTCTCCGCTTTCTATTGCTCCTTTCTAACTAGTTTGTACTCCTCACTCTTTTCTAATTAATCTTTTTACAGTTATGTAGCCCCCTGCATATCAGTGGCATTTCCGCCTTGCTCGGGGTGAGATGATTAAAAAAAAGTTTCTCTAGTTTTTAATAGAATCAGAAAAGCTAAATATTTATATTATGCATATATTCAGCAATGCTTTCTATATATTTTAATTAGCGAAATTTAAACCGTACAGTTTACATAGATGTATCCTTTTTATAATCGTGTGTCCCCAAGCAAGGCATTTTACAACCACTGTTGTGCATGGGGCTACATAGGAGGAATTTTATAAGAGTGACAAATTACAGAGACTGTAACGAAGAGAGTATGAGAAGGCAGAGAATACTGATGAGTGAGGTGGACGAAGAAATAAGCATGAGAGATAGGATGTAAGTTATTAAGACAGGAGGTGACTATTGACTTTAGATTTGAATTTTTTAAGATTGTAGCTGTCGGGAAAGCAAGTATGGGGAAGGAAATTCCACAGGCGGGAAGTGCGAGAAAAGAAGCTGGTGGAGTAGAATTTGCGTTTACAATTTATTGGCTTCACAGTAAAAGGTTGGGACCTATTTGCTAATCTTGTGTCTCGAAGAAATTCATATATAGGGGGTACCAGTGAGCTAAGTTTATCGAAGCAGAAGCCATGAAAGCATTTGTAGAAGAGACACAGGGAAGCCACACTACGTCAGTCAGAAAGCGTCTGTATCCTAGCTACCAAGTCGGTATCGATCAGACTACAGTTTCTCAGTAGGATTTTGTCAAGGACACCTAGGTGGATAGCAGGAGCAGCCGACCAGATATGACAGCAATATTCAATGCACGGGCGGATGGGATTAAAGAAAATGATCACTTTTGCAAGACTAGACATGCACAAAACCTAAAATATCCAGAGGATTTTCATATTAATACAGGATTTGATGTTTTAGGGCATTATAACAGACCTATAGAGTCGCATAGTATTTTCATAAATATTGCAAATACCGCTATGTGAAAACACTGAACACAATAATATTTACCGTAGCCGCAACAAATTCCAAAAAGAGCAAAAATTATCGAATATAACAAATAATGCTGGTATAATTTTATCCTTTTGTTTTGTGAGTTAATACTCGAAGATGTGACACATATACTATCATCATTGGAGGATATCATTTAGTGCTCTTCGACCAAACATGCGACCAACTCTGTATCACTGGACACATGCACGGTGTGTTTGTGTTCTGACTGGAAGTGCCACTAGTCTAAGGGTGGGGGCACATTTTTTCTAAGCTATACTGTGAATACCGTAAAGTTTGCTACTGATTCTACAATACTTCGATTCCTGTGAACATTGGTCCTTTGTGAACCGCGTGAACCTGGTCTAGCAGTTAAGAATTGTTATTTGTACACCGATAGTAGCTTCGAAGTGCTACTGACAAACAGCGTTCAAAATACGGAATAATTTTCTGAAATATAATTCCAGACACAAGAAAGCTGTTAATACTGTCAGTTAAGTGCCATACGTGATACACGCTTGGGCGATCATGTCTCTTTTGAGACATAACTGACTGGGCAGAAGATTATCCCGCAGTAGGTTGCCATTGCTTTCTGCGGTAGACTGGTTGCCGACCAAGGCTATAGAACCCAATCTGTCCTCTTATTTAACCCATAACTGGAAGGAATAGACAGATTAATACCTTTCCCAAGGGTATTTGCGCCTAAGCGAATGCAATGAATTCAGCTGGAATTCGAACTCGGCTTCCTGATTTCTCGTTCCGAGCCGATATCCACAGCACCACAACAAGGTAACCAAAAAAGTTCTGTTCGTTTTTAAAGGAAAAAAAAAGGAAAACGCTTCACAGAATATGTAACTTATATTTAGTCTTCGAAATAATCGCCATCAGCATCCAGCAGTTTCTGGCAACGTGTCTTTTGATGTTCAATGGTATCGGTAGGACTCGGGGAGGGTTGACGAGAAGAAGTCCGCGAGGGCTTTGCGCAAGTCTACTTCACTGGTGAAGAATTTACCAGGAAGATGATTATCCAGGGAGTGGAAGAGGTGGTAATCGGATGGTGCAATGTCAGGTGAATAAGGTGAATGGCACAAAGTCTCCCACCCAAATTACTGTATGGTATCCCAGACCACACGCGTGACATGCGCCCTTGCGTTTTCATGGAAGAAAAGCACACCTTTGCGGTTCATCACTGCTGGCTCCTTCTGGCGCAATGCTTGTTGCACCTGTTTCACTTGCTGCGAGTATAGGTCTACAGTGACCGTTTGGCCCGTTGATAGCAATCCATAATGAACCAGTTGGCGACCTGTCTACCAGACACAAAGCATAATCATGCGTGTCTTGCGGTGTGAGAGACAGCATCCTGAGGAGACAACCAATGTCTGGAACGCTTGCGAGTTTCGTACAGAACCCTCTTTTCATCACTGGTAAGCACTCAACTGAATAAAGATGAGGTACGGTGGCGAGAAAGCAGCAATACGCAGGCTGCCACATGTCCCTTTGTAGACCGCCAACCCACTTGCTCAGTTTGTACGTCTTACCTAGGCGGTGCAGGTGAAGTCTAACTGTTTCATCGGAAACGTTGAACTGTTTTGCAAGTTCGCCATACGATAGACTACTGTCCTCTTCAATGGCCGCCTTCAGGACTCCGTCATTCAAGACCTGTGGTCGTCCACTGCGAGGCTCATCATGGAGAGACAAATCTCCCGACTTGAATTTTCCAAACCAACGCCTTGCTGTACGTTCATCCACAGCTGGACATATGCGGCGACTTGATGCAGCTGCTGATAAGCCCACTTTGAAGTTGTAAAGCAAACAGTCCCGAACACGTTCTCTAGACATCTTCATCCTTCGCACAGCTTATAACTGATGGCTGGGCACAGTGTGCGTCTGATGTTCCTACTCCCGGTTGTCCGAATTTCAAAACAATTGCTACACGCATTTCGGATATATTTTAACTTCATTCAATGACTAATCAAAAAACGGACCGAACTTTTTGGTAACCTTGTAGATCCACTCATTAACAAATATTCTTTGACAAAAGAACTTTTTTGGATATGCGATATACCTGATTTGTTTTAGCCTTTCACCTTATTAAAATTTACGTCACTATGTGTCACCGTTTAAAGTTCAGACAAAGACAATATGATTTTATGCGTTTTAATCCCGAATACATAACTGAATTTTGCAGAAATTCTATGAAAATATTTAAGACCGATGAGGATGCAGATATTGCCTAAGGTAAAGATAGGCATTGCTCTTCAGTGTGTTGCAATTTTTCGTCTAGGTAGAAATACCCACAACACACACATTGTTATATGATGCTAACATATTTCTCTTGTAAAGAACGATAACTCAAAATAAAATTGAGTTACTTCCCTTCTCCTCTAGTCTGAACGCACCACATCTATATTCAACATGGTGACAAGCTGACATGATATTCATCAGGTGGTTAAAAAGGTCAGTCAAAACATGCGGGTAACACAAACTGCCATAATTCAAAGTCTGGTAATGCACTAGTAAGCGAATAATATTCAAGAAATATGTTTTTTAAAAATGAATATTGTTTAATTTGTGATCAGATTGTTATGATTTGGGATTGACGTATGCACTGTACATCATCAAAAAAAAAAGGTAACTGATTTACGATAACAATCTGATCCCAATATCTTGCTGTAAAATTATTACATCTGTCAGCTAACATGTCGCACAAAAACATCCTTACTGCTCTCAGAATCTAAATAAGTAAAAGTTGTTTTATTATGTGTGTAAATACGTATTTTGTATTTTGCTATATATATATATATATATATATATATATATATATATATATATATATATAGCACAGTTAACCACGTAGGCTAAAGAAAAGGTTCAGTACAGATTTCCTTTTAGCATACGCAGATCGATATATAGCCGAAGAAGGCCGAAGCATAGTGATAACAACAAGGATGAGGATAATGATTTGAATATAATGAGTGCAAGCAATAATTCCTCATATCAGAAATTCAAATAGAAATTATCATACAATCTGTGTGATTATCCACAATTATATGTTCATTAATGTTTTGTTTGTTATTTTGGAACCAGCAATTTTTATTTTTTTTACAATAATATTGGAAACTGCCATAAATTTATTTTTAGTTTTATCATTTTCTGTTGATTTGAAGTCCTAATTTCTTATAATTTTCATAATGGAAAATTCTGGATAATTTTGGATCGGATGCCATAATCATCATGACAATATGACTATCCACACCAATATTATTCTGATTACCATCAACATCTATACAATGGCAAATTATCGTATCAACATTTTCGTGAGGATTATGTAGCTTTTTTACTTGAATTTTGATATAAAAAAAACAACAGTGTCTTCCTTTTCCCAGGAATAGAGTTGTCGAAAATGATATTTACAACGGAGAGAGAAAGTTCGCCAAAAGCATCATAGCTTCTAATCTTCAAGTAAAATGTCTAACTTTCGTTAGCGTTGAAATAAACAGATCTCTTCAAATTTTCGACAAAGTCTCTTCAGGTATGTCATTAAAGTATTTTCATTAATTCTCTATAATCAGGTTTGTCAATTTTCTATGTAACTTTTAAAACAGCAAAGTTCTTCAGGGTCCTTATCGGAATCTGACGGAATGTGCCGATTCGGAGGTGGCCGCAGGCGGAGAATGTGGTGAGGTTGACTCTCTGATTGAAATCTCCTCAAAAAATTGAACTATTCTTGTCGAGCATCTATTTTTATAACCAATTTCGATCCTCTCTGGGGATCCGGTCGGCTCACAGCCTTCGGCCAATGAAATTGGTTTCCGCCCACTCCAAAGTTTTTAGCTCAACGAATGAGATTTTGCTAACTCATATCGGAGCTTGATTCATTTCGGGTTATCACAGACTCCTGTTCACCAGCGGCCTTGGCCTTCGGGTGACCTTATCAAATCACTCAGACACTTGTTTTGTCTACGCACTTTTAGATTAGCGAAATCGACATTTCAACTCCAAAAGAAGGGAAGTATATATGAACATGAAAGGAGCGAAATTTATACAAACATGAAAGAAGAGAAATGTATACTTTTCCAAAATGATTAGAGTTTATGCTCCCGGCTTTTAGAAGTACTTGAAAAATAATAAAATTATTATTTTTTGCCTAAGCTCACATCGCGAGACGCAATAGAACTCTAATAACATTGCCAGTATGGGATACATATTTTTTTTCTATTAAAATAAGCACAGGAAATCACAATAAAACATTCTAGAAAAATTGGTTCAAAACGGCAGTAGAATTTAGATTACATTTTTATATTTCTCAACCAATCAGCTAAAAACTTAGAATAAGAACATTCTAGAAAAATAGGATCGGAAGTAAATTAACACAACAATATTTAGGCCCCAAAACAAAATAGTAAAATAATAAATCTGATTGGTCAATAAATGTTTACACACCCTAATGCTAGGAAGATTCGTTGATCCCCTATTAATGTATATAATACACACAGTTAGAGAAAAAAAGGTCAGTCACCAAGCTAGCCATTAAGTCCGCATGACACCGATACTTTGTCCGGCCAAGTCATTCTCCACAACAAAGTTCATGACCTAGCTCAGAGGGCCGTGAAAAGAAAAAAACGACAAACTTTCTTTCATCAACGCGACACGCTGTCGTCACCTGAAATGAACTTAATGTAAGTAAGAACGACTTATTTACGGACTCCAATACAAACTTACACACACCTTTAAACTAATTTAACTTCTTGCCAAACTTTATTTTCCAAAAGGCAATTTTTCACATCTTGTATTTTATTTGTTTCCACATGCTAATTTTATTTTATACATATTAAATTGTTTGTTGTTTAATGTTCGTTGTGATTTCCTCTGCGCGATTGTAAAACATTGTGTTGTATTTGTGGGGGAACTAATCTCGAGAGCCATACCCGTAAAATACGGAAGCACATCAACCAAGCACTTACCAAATCCCCTACACCAGTATCGATTTCTCTCCGTTGTTTTAAACCACCCAAAGGATAGTATCCCCGCGGCAGAAGGGAAAGATAATGTCACATCTTGATAATCTCATTATTTATAAGTTTACTCTAACTTTTACGAGACTATTGTATAGTCTTTATTTTCTTTCGATTATTAGTCAGAATCCAATCAGGGCATTACACTTGTTCTCTTCAAAAATAGGCACGAATGCATTATCACAATCGTTCGTCTCTCCAGCTCAGTTCGTATTTTACACCTACAAACTTTCTTTTTATAACACTTCCCAATGGCAAATTACTCATGCATAATCATATTTTTGTGCGCAACTAATTCGCAATAATGCTACGTGGAAAATCTCAAAGAGATACGAAGTATAAGTTAACAATCTTTACTGAATTTAAGATCTAATTACAACTACTCTAAGGATTAACACTGACTTTAATTTTTAATAAACATTTAATTAACTGATTAAAAGTATAACAAAGAGATCTTTATTCACGTCTTTGTTTTCTGGAGAAATACGCGCCTCTCTTAATATCCTCTCAGCAATTCGTTATGATCAATAGTAGTATTAATAACAATAATATATTTGAAAAGGAAGGTTTAGTAATCGGGATTATTTATTGTTTAGCAATTCAATTTCTCCGTTTTGTGTTTCATTTATTTTACCAAGCACTAATAACTTTTTTTTTCCATTTGAATTATGTTTAAAGGCAATAGAATAAGAAAAAAGGATAATTCAAATATTGATAAAATTTACAAAAATTATAAATGACGGATCTAAAATTAGCGTTCCTAAATATTCCGATGAAAATTTAATGTCCGCAGAGATTTATTGAATTATATTGGCTTAATATGCTAATCATGGAACGACATGGTTTTAAGAAAAAACAAGATCGTAATCTCCCGACATATGGAACGGAATGAATAGAAGTCAGGAAACAATTTGATTGATAGTTTGTCTGATGTTAGTTGTTTATTCTCCTGTGTTAGTTTTATATATGCATGGAAAGTGCAACAGAGAATAAGAGGAAAGTCAGTTTGAAAGCGCCAGGGGGAAATTATTGCAAACATAAACTACAAGATTGATGGAAAACGCATTCAATATACCGCCTACAAGTGTATTTCAGAAAAATGACAAAATGAAAGTATAAAAACGAAACTAAAGATTTTAAGGAATGGATTTGTAACTTTTTGGTAAAGAGAAAAAATTGCGGAAAGATGATATTTTAATATATAAATATATTTCCTTGTAACGTGAATGAATTGCATGAAATATCCCACTGAGTGCATTTAAAGGAGAAATATGAATTATTTTTGTAAAATATATGTTTAACCCTTGAATAGAGCATATAAAAATATGTATACACATTCTTAATGTCTATGACAGGAAGGAAAATGCACGTATATGGAACTGTAAAATGTCAGTCAGTTATGTGCCATGCATGATACACGTTGTGGATGATCCTGTCTCGAAAGACATGACTAACTGCGCAGAAGATTATCCCACAGTAGGTTATCATTACTTTCTGTGGTAGACTGGTAGCCAACCATGGCTATAGAACACATTCTGTCCTGCTATTTAACCCATAACGGGAGAGAAGAGACGGATTAATATTTTTTCCAAGGGTATTTGCGCGTAAGTGAATGCAAAGAACGCAACTGGAATTCTAATTCGGCTCCCCGATTCTCGTTCCGATATCCACTGCACCACAACGTGTCTAAAAAAGCAGCAAATTTGGCCAAAAAAATCACCACAAACCAAAATTATATATATATATATCTGTGTGTATGTGTTTTCATATAAATTTTTGAATATTACATATATATCGATTGATCATTTCAGCGAAACAAATTTGCTTCATAACCGATCTTTTTTATTATAAAAATATCATCGCCGATGAAGCGAATCTATTTCACTGAAATGATCATTCGTTATATATATATATATATATATATATATATATATATATATATTTTCACTTTAACTAAGCAGGTTCATATCGAACTCCCCAATTGTATACATACATATGTATATAGTTATCCGCCGACAGATCTATTTCGCTGCATCAGTACGGTTAGACTCCGATTGCTTCTAACCCAGGATTGAAACCCGAACGAATTGGCGTCACTCGGTGATTCTACATCTGGGCTATGGGCGCTCAGTAGAAGAAGGCAGACTTTTTAGCGAGTATATTATCATTATGCATGCCCAATAGCCAGAGCGCTCTAATTCATTACTGAATGAGCGATGTGTGTGTATCTATATATATATATATATATATATATATATACAATTGTCAGGTTATGATAATGTCCATATATATATATATATATATATATATATATATATATATATATATATTATCACTCAGACAAAATGCTATAATTAAGATTTTTGTATAATTTTTCATGTGACTTTATAATTTTTTTCAGAACATCAATATTATACAACTGTCCAAATGTTTTATTTCTCTAAACCCTTTCGACTATACTTTTAGTTATTTTCAAGGATGAATTTTATTTTAGTTTAACGGAATATGTAAGTTGTTTGTGTATATATCTAGCATCATAGTTTGTCTAAAATCCGAAAACTGTGAGCAAATCGTTGCCATGTTCATACAGTAGTCGATATTATTTTGTGTTTGATTTTTCTTTTTGATTAATAATTCTTCCATTAACTTTTGCATTTTTTCTTTACATGTGGATTATGCTATTATATTCTTTACCATCAACGGGTATTATACCGATAGATCCTGACAGGTATCTATGTGTAATTCAATGAAGTTTTTATCATAAAGCGCTAAATCTTAATATAGAGGACTTTACGACAAACTCCTACTTACAGAAATATATATTTTATCGGTAAATCACCGAAGACAATAATCTGAGCTGTAAGCATTATTACAACTCAACACGATAGATAGATAGATAGATAGATAGATAGATAGATAGATAGACAGATAGATAGATAGATAGAAAACATTAGATAAAGGATAGATAGATAGATAGATAGATAGATAGATAGATAGATAGATAGATAGAAAACATAAAGGATAGATAGATAGATAGATAGATAGATAGATAGATAGATAGATAGATAGATAGAAAACATTAAAGGATAGATAGATAGATAGATAGATAGATAGATAGATAGAAAACTTTAAAGGATAGATAGATTGATATATAGAAAACTTTAAAGGATAGATAGATAGATAGATAGATAGATAGATAGATAGATAGATAGATAGATAGATAGAGACTGATTAAGTCTCAAAACTCTGGTGCTTCTGCTATTCACCTAGCTGTTCTCGATAAAATCAAAATAATGATCTGCAATATAGCTGGTCCTGACTTGGCATCTCGACTTCCGTCACTTTCTTCCAGACATGATGTTACTTTCTTCTCTGTTCCAAGAATATTGTCATGTCAAATGCTTCGATGGGCTTTTTTACGCGGTGCACAGACCACATGAATTTTTGCATGCTACAAGATTAATATCATGGTCTCACCGTTTTAATTTTGAAATAGTTAACTAATAATGTCAATTGAAATTCATAGTATATTTATTTTAAAACAACTTTACAAGAAATAAAATCCTCGAAGTTAGGATCTGTTATATATCTTTTTGATATATCCCAAAAAAGAAAATCAGTATAAAGACTACTGGAAGAATGGTACTCGACACAGGAATACGATATAACGGATTTATTGTAATACTGTACAATTAACAATAAGATACAGATAAGCAATCCACGAGTAGGAGCGGCATAAACCATCAAATAGAGAATGCCTTCGCCTAATACGTTTGCCCTCCGTTCGCACGGCTCGTCACCGTCTCTTATAGCCTAGAGCATTTTATTCTCGGGGATAGCAGGCTGTTCCACTATAACACTTTTCAATATTAATAGGGTTTTCATTCCTAATCTTTTATTTAAATAGCTTGTAATGTCATCATCTCGGTTATATCATTATTTATTCTTTGGTGTTCCCTGTGTTATACATTTTCTCTTAAGCTTCTGTTAAAAATCTTCAAGTGACGTAATTTCTAATATTTGGTGCTGTTAATTGATTTTGATTCTGTAGTGTCAACTCACAAGGTTCAAAGATGTGTAGTCTTCATCAAAACCTATAAGTTTCACAAGCTCAAAGTTATTTTGAACCATTGATACGAGAAAACTGTTGTACACAGCAGACAGTTCATATATTTCTGAACGGGTTTGGCGCCATACATGACATACATATAAAAGTCGTGATCTTACGAGGCTATTAAAAACATTACTCCGGTTTTCACGTCAATTATTGATCATGTGACAACTTGCGCTAGAGTTAGTTTCTATCGCTAGCACAGTGTAATCTTAATTTCCTTATCTTCTATATGATTTTTTACCTGAACTTTACACGCATTTATTAGACGTTTTCTGTATTTACAAAATCCTCCTTCTGATACATGATTGATTCACGGTACATACCAAGTTCATGTTTATGTTTTGAAAATGTTTATTTTGAACCATATTTTAAACGATTTCTAGAGGATATTGATTTTCTGTTCAAGATCAATCTTAAATATTTCCCTTTAGTAAGACTATATTCAAATGATGAGAAAAGAGCTACCTTAGCCATAAGCAAACGATTATCTGTGTATGAAGACCTATAGGCAAATTTTGTGTGATAACATACATTGTGTTACGCAAGAAGGAATTAGATCAATAAATCATTATAACATCGAATCTTCATTTCCTCCTTCAAATTTGCCACTTCTGTTCTGTTTTGGATGAAGCCAGGCAATAATTTTATTTTTTGTATTGTTCCAGACATCTGTTCTGTTCTAAATGAGGCAAAGCTAGCTATTCTGTTTTGAAATATTCCAGACAATCTTCTTTGTTTTGGAGGAAGCCAGACAATCTGTTCTATTTGGATGATGCCAGGCAATTTGTTCTGCTTTTGGAAGATACCAGACGATTTATTTTGTTTTTAAATAATCCAGAATACATGTTCTGTTTGGTCTGTTTGGGAGGAAGCCAGACAATCTGTTCTGTTTTGGATTATTTTAAAACAACCTGTTTAGTTTTGGAAGATGCCTGAAAATCTGTACTTTTTTGGGATTCTGCCAAAGAAACTATTCTGCTTTGCATGAAAAATGCCATCGGTTCTGATTTGGATGATGTCAGAAAATTTGTTATTGATTATGTGAAAACGGTCCTTTACTTTTTTATGATGTAAGATAAACTCTTCTGTTTCCTATGATGGCTGACATGCCAATACGATCTCTTCTGCTTGGGATGAAGCTAGGCAAGCATTTCTGATTTGATAGAATCCATGCATTCTATTCTTTTTTGGATTAGAGCAGACGATTTGTTCTGCTACTAATGAAGCTAGGCATTCTGTGCTATTTTGAATAATGTTAGACCCACGGTTCTTTTTTTAATCAGGGAGGGAATGCCACTGATGTGCAGGGGGCTACATAAGAGTAAAAGGATTAGAGGAGAATGAGGAGAAAGACGAACCAGTTAGAAAGGAGCAAGAGAAGGATGGGAATACAGGTGTGATGACAGTTGCGAAGGTGAGAGAAAGGAAAGAGAAATACAGGACAGTGTGGAAAGAAATAGGGTCAAGTTATTTTGATGATACCATCAATTTGTTCTGTTTCTGATTATTCTATGCTATCCGTTCTATTTTGGATAATTCTAAAACAAAACGCAACTGTTATTTATTAATAGTTTTTATTGGCTTAGCTTTTGCAGGTTATTTAAAGACTAAAGATATTTTAGATTGTAATAAATATAGAGGTATAATAAGCATCAATTTAACCAAGTATTTAACCTATTGGTGTGAATATAAGGCATGAATTATAACCATTCGCAAAGATATTTTTCATTAAGTGAGTATAACAAACCCAAATGGAATTGGAACATGAAAAGTCGAGTTTTAATTCTGAGTCGATACGAATTACACTATCCGCACATCCACTATATGCACTGACCAGTTTCGACGTGGGTGATTGATGATCGTTCGAGTTTCAAACTTCTAATGCTGGACACCCACAACTACTAATACTTATATATTTATAAATATATAAAGTTGGCTATACAAAGTGAAATTAGTTGGCGTTTTCAAATTCCTCTCAGTTCTATTTGGCTATCGTTGGTCGTTTTACAGGAAAGAATATGAAAATCGAAAGAGAGAGAGAGAGAGAGAGAGAGAGAGAACGAGAGCGCACCAAATATAAACAAACATTCACTGTCTGTTTTATTTAATATAATTTTTTAAATGGATCCCTAAATTTTTGTTCAAAACATATAGGATGGTTAGTTAAAATGTTCATAGTCTGTCCAAGAATCTTAAGAATGTTATCAAAGTATTTCATCCTGATATAACTGTAAGTTACTGTAAAACTTGTTTCCAAAGAAGTAGTTCTTCGGGTCGTGAAATAGATGATAGTTTCATGGTGCCAAATCTGGAGAATAGTGAGTGTGATTGACCATATGAAAGCTGCAATTTTGCACAGCCAGTATCGAAACCATGTAGCATTGTTCTAACGAAACAAGTTCACTTTCATCAATTTTCCTGGGAGTTTGATGTTGATAGCTTGATATGTCTCAGCAATATGGCATAGTCCTCTCCATTGTCGTTGTGACCCTTTTAAGCATAATGCCTTTTTAATTACAAAAACTGAGACCATCGCCTTTCCTTAAGATGAAACGTCATTGGCTTTCTTTAGAGCAGGTGTGAAGGAATGGTTCCACAACACAGATAGTTCTTTTCTCTTGCTGATAGAAAAAGATCAAGGAAACCTGTTCGCTCTGCGGGAATTATCGAATTTTCCAGTGATATTATCAGTCTGTGGAGTTACTGATTAAATATCACAAGACGTGACACCCATCGAGCAGAAACCTTTGTTCATTGTGCAGAATATTCTCAATTGTCTCACAGGATACGCTAATAGTATTGGATTTTTGATTTATAGTCAATCACGTGTCATCCATCTTCATGCAAACGAAGTCAATGTTTTCTTCAGTAACCGTTAGTCATCTTCACGACTCTTCTTCCTCTCTTAAATTCAACTACCTAATTTGGCAGTAATTATAAATGTAACATTTATCAGTATCAATATCTTTGTTTAAAAAATCATTCGCATATATCGCATAATATTACAATGGATAATTTTGTTCACGACTAGTTTCTTTTGAAGACTATTTTGAAGAGTTACATGCTATTTTACCTGAGAAAAAAAACAATGCAATTAATGCATGCAATATCACATAGCTGTAGCATGACTCCACTTAGTCTGCCTAGGAACTTTTAGTACACTTTTGAATTTATGCATGAGTTTGCAGATATAAATTCATTCAAGATTTTTTAGTCGACATTATTAAATTAAAAAGGAATAATGTCAGAGAAAAAAATGAAACTTCCATAGAAAATGACTGCTGTTTAAGTTTCAGGTGAGAAAATGAAGCAAGCAGATATATAAGCTTAGGAATCCTAACAAGAACAATCCACTCTTTGCAGAGTCAATTCAAAGCTTGTTTCCCCAACGCGAACTCAGTGGCCAAGTTCATCATCGCATGCTTCAACTATAGAACTGTTTTTCTCTAATGTAAAAGGGGTACAGGTTAGATACGTGTATCAAGCAATTCTTTCAGTAATAGGAATATTAACCGCATCCCTTCAAGGAAAGATTTGGCATTCATTACTCGAGCAGCCTGTACTACTGTCAGTTAAAATATATTAAATATCTCGCAAAAAGAAAAAAAAATCAGAAGATCAGGTCTCTCAAATGCAGTAACTGTTATAGCTTCTTTGAGTATTACTGAGGGCTTCCTTCCTAACTTTTTATTTAAGTTGTGTGGAATGTTAACAACTTGTTTATGCCATTATTTTATCTACGAGCTACATGTGCTGATGTTGTTAGTGCCCTAGTTATGTGGTTTGTTATTTGATACAGTTCTTTGTTTGTGAATATGTAGCACCAGTTCACAATGTTTAAACAGATGATCTTTGCCAAGGTCCTCAGGTTTCACTTGCTGAAGAACTTTTTAACCATTGAACTTAGAAAGCGGTTATATAATAGATATTTCTGAATTGTGTGGGCGTCATGTATGACCTCCATATGTAAGTCTTGATCTGATGAGGCTATTTAAGAACATGAATCGAGTCTTCAGAATGATGTTTTGGTTTTGCAGGAATTTACTTTGTTGGACGAAACTAAATTTAACACAGTCTATTCTATGTTCAATTCTTTTTTTCTCGTATACTTAATTTTTCTATAAGAGATGCATAGACCTATGTGTCTGACAAGCTCAGTATTTACTAATTCCATGTCCTGAATTCTTAGCATAGATTCAAGGTAGGTACTTTCAGTGCTTTTATTTCAAACACCAGATCATGCTTTCTGTTTTGAAATGGTTTATTTTGTTCCACATTTTTTTATTCGTTTCACTCGAAGCAATGCTGCAACACCACTGATGCGCATGGGGATACGTAAAAGTAAAAGATTAGATCGGAGGAGAGTAAAGAGAAAGACGAACCAGTTAGAAAGGAGCAAGATAATGATGGGAATACAGGTGTGATGACAGTTGCAAAGGTAGAGAGAAAGGAAAATATATACAAGGTGATGTAGAAAGAACTGGAGTCAAGTAGTTAAGAGATGGGTATTGACATTGCATTTAATTTCTTGGGGGTTGTAGCCGTCAGGAAACCAAGAATATGGAAGGGAGTTCCACAGGCGGGAAGTGTGAGAAAAGAAGTTGATGGTATAGAGTTGTTGTATGCATTTGGGTTATCTAACTGTGAACGGGTGGGACCCAGTTGCTAGTCTGGTTAGCCGAGTAAACATGTGTGGCAGGGGCACCAGTGACTTAAGTTCTTTGGAGCAGAAGCCATGAAAATATTTATAGAACAGACAGAAGAAAGCCACATTTCTCAAAAAACTTGACAGAGGAGGTTGCGTTTCTGTTCAAGATCATCCTTATCCCAACTGTCAATACGAAAGTTATCAGCACAACACCCTTCATGATCAAAGCGTTAGACTGTGGAGGTAAAACAAAATGGTTGACTTTTATTAGAAAAAATGTTTCGGATGTGGCATGGAATACTTAGGCATTCAGAATCTAAGCCGGTTTTTATTACTTTCACTGTTTAAACAATTAACAAAAAACAGATACTATTTCAAAACCTGTACACACTAAAATCAAACTTTGCTTTAATAAGAAATAAATATGCATATATATTCAGTTAAGTGCCATACGTGAAAGACGTTGGACGATCATGTCTCTTTCGAGACATGACGGACTGGGCAGAAGATTATCCCGCAGTAGGTTGCCATTGCTTTCTGCGGTAGACTGGTTGCTAGCCAAGGCTAGAGAACCCAATCTGTCCTGTTTTTTAACCCATAACTGGAAGAAAGAGACGGATTAATACAGTCTCAAGGGTATTTGCGCGTAAGTGAATGCAATGAATTCAACTGGAATTCGAACTCGGCTCCCCGATTTCTCGTTCCGAGCCGATATCCTCTGCACCACAACGCACATATTACGTGGCTTCAAATTGTAATTTGTAATTATTAATAAAGAATTTCTTTTTCGTTTCAGATCTTAATGTATTTTAGTCATATATTTATTCTTTTTTGTCACAGTATTCTATTATCTTACATTAAAATTGTCGGACCTGAAGTAGACTACCACCGAATTTAAATTTGTTGTTTTCCATTTTTTTTTTTTCACTTTTTTTCAGCGCGGTCTTATCGGTTATTACATAACGTTTTCGATTATCAAAAAAAAATGAAAACATTTCAGTATTTAGACAATGTTTTGGGTGGGGAGCTCACTTTCTCATATAACATTATAGTAAATCGATTCTTCATTTTGAAACCACTCGCGTTGGGGTCGCTTTGTTTTTTTGTTTTTTAGGACGATTTTTGCCCTTGTTTTTGTCTTTTTCAAGTTTTCTTAAGTTCTTACGATGGCATCTTCCTCGGAAACTCCAAGAATGACTTTATTCAAAAATTTCACAACGATTTCATTAGTTGAATATGCGCGAGCAAAAAATTAATTGCACAGGATCGATCTACTATAAGGGTGTATGAAAAACTGATCCTCGCCACTAAAATTGTCGAAATATTGAAATTCTTCCAAATTTTTTTGTCAGTCGAACAGTTTAGGGTGTAATCAATAAGATTGCACTGAAAAAAGTAAAAAAAAAATATTAAAAACAACAAATTTAAAGATAGTAGTAGTCTCCTTCAGGTCCGCCAAAAATTCATAATACCTTCCTTGCAGATTTTTTATCATTAGATTTATATATTTATTTATATTAGATTTATATATATGTAGTGGTCTCGGCTATGATGTTCAATGTAGCCTTGTGTCAAATACAACCGTAGTCCCCATAGTTTCAAATATCAAAAGTTTGAAGGTTGGATGTTGAAATGTGCAAGGATAAAATATTTCGTTTGTACATTAAAGTAATTTTTTTATTAACAGAATATCAATATTGTAAGAAGAACATTAAAATGTTCATAATAAAACTACATGTAGTTAATTGTTCAAAGAGAAATGTAAGTATGTAAATGTCCCACAGAAATTTAAAGTTCATAGTTGTTAGTAGGAGAATGCGTGTATGTAAAAAGATTAAAAAGGTTGCTAATAAAAGTATGTGTTTTTTCCTTTTTATGGCCTGATAAAAAGTAAAAAAGTAAGTCAAGCAATAAAAGAAATTGTACTTATCGAAGACAGTTGAAGTAACTTGTTGTTCTTGTTTTCTTTGAGGATGTGTGGTTGAAGACAAAGAAAATAAAATTAGAAGGTGAGGAATATGTAATGCGCCCTTACGTCCGAGTCGGCAAATTAAATTTTCTTTAGTCATATTAAAACGAAGTCCTTCAGACTCGCTCCCATTTGACCGGTCAAGGAACGTGGTTTAAGTAGTGAAGTTTATCCTGTGACTGTATCGAAACCACATACCCATTTTCTAGGTGTTAAGAAAGATTAACAGGGGTCAAAGATCAGTTTGCTATTTTCCGTCCAATCAGAATCTAGAATCTTACCCTTCACACTGACTCGTGAAATTTGCCTTGGTCTGGGTTTTTCCAAAATGTTTTTAGTCGTTTTTATTCATTTTTGTTGGTGTGCAATTTTGCTTTTTCGTTTGAGTTAGTTAATGGATCATATAGGATTTTGTATCCTATATATCACGTCCAAGATGTCTTTTACATTGTCATCAGAGAAACACTTTTTTTCTCTTCTATCATCCTTAATGAATAATACACATTTTCTGTTTCATGGCAAGTCTTTTTTGATAGTTTTTATATTTGTTTATTCGAATAAATTTTGCATTTCTCGGAAAGGGTTTGTTGTGCACAGGCCTGAATTTGAATCAATTAATAGTGGTTCAAATTTACTATATTAATGACCTATTCCTATCGTCTTTTTCGTGAAGTATCTACTGTTCAGTACTCGTATTTATCCTGTTGTCGTAACCGAAAATACCATAACTGCTTACCGTATAAAGAGATAATCAATCCAAAATATTTTATCTCCTAATCTTGCATATTCAACTATAATAAATTGACCTATTGACACATATATATCAGCTCAAATTTTAACTATAGACATAATTATGAATACGGTTAATGTCTAGCTGTGAATTCGAGTATAAACAAGACCATTAATTACTATTAAGTCAGTATGAAGATGACCGATATTTGCCCATTCACATAGTTATTGGGTGAAATGTAAGCTGATAATTTAATCGCTGAATATTGTTTTGTGGAAAATCTTAAATCGCTTAAATTGAACTTAGAATTTCTTATGAAAGAGATTGGCTTATAAAATAAATGTCATTAATAATTTGTTTGAAACTAAACTGCGTCTAGAGATTATATACAAAAGAAGTATTGTCAAATATTTTATGTAAAATTCATAGATATGTGTTATCCAATGAAATAATTTGTACTGTTATGTATAGCGAGTAAACATGTAAGTAATTAAGTCCCAATATTCAATTTCAAATTGATATTTAATATCTTTCAGTAATTATAGCAGTTTGCAGTGTCAAGAAATTATTTGCAAGAACTAGAATTTAGTATTATCGCTCGTAAAAAAGAACTAACAATGAATGAAAAGAACTATATAATCAAAGACATTAGCAAAGGAAAGTCTTCGCTTTAAATTTCTAAGGATTTGAAAAGGAATTATCGAACAATTACGAAAATATGCCAAATGGGAATTCAACCAAGGAAAAAATGCTCAGGCTGAATTCAGGAATTTAACAAAGCGAGATCTATCACATATCCGAGGAGAATTAATAAGAAACCCAAATGCGTCAAGTGCGTTTATATTTGAGGCCGCTGGAGCTCCTATGGTGTCTAGAGAAACAAGGTGTAAAGCTTTAAGGAAGTTTGCTGATGTAAAAATCAAATAAAGAAACCCATTTTAACAAAGACAATCATAAGGAAAGAAGATTACAGTGGGCAAACAAATACATGAAAACTGATTTCAGTAATGTGCTTCTTACAGACGAATCAAGGATCACCCTTGATTTTCGCGATGAATGGGCTCGAGGATGGGTTTACAAGCAACATGACTCAAGAAATTTTTTTAAAAGTCAACAAGGCGGCAGTGGGATCATGTTATGGGCTGGGGTTATTGATAATGAGCTCGTGGGTTCATTTAAAGTGAAAGACGGGGTTAAAATCAATTTCAAAAGTTACTGGGATTTTCTAGAGCAATATTTCTTTGAATGGCTTGATAACCAGTCTTTAGCCAAGCATAGATCTATAAACTTTATGCAAGACAACGCACCAAGTCATGCATCAAACTTTACTAAATCCTGGTTTAAAGAAAAGGGATTTGTTGAAGATTCTCTTATCGACTGGCCTTTAAATAGCTGTGACTTGAATTCCATTGAGAACCTGTGAAGCATCCTCAAGTGAGATATTTATTCTAATGGAAGTTAATTCAACGGCAAGTGTGACCTCTGGGAGGGAGTTAAACTTGCTGCGAGCAACTTACCAGCCGCTAAAATTGCAAATCTTACAACAGATGTTGACAATAGGCTGCTAAGAGCTATTGAAAATAAAGGAGCATTTGTGTAATAAATTTTAGTTGGTTCTTATTATTATTTGTTAGTATATTTTTTATTTTTAAAATAAAATGTTTTATGATTTTCATTTAAGAAAGTGTCGAATTTGTTCTAAAATTGTTTCATATTATTTTTTACATTAGTTTTACAAGGTATAATAATGAAAATGTATCAAAATAAAAAATTGCAAATGAACTACTGACAGTCAAATTAGTCTGTTTTGTTAACTTAGTAAATTCTTTTCCAATCAAAAACAATAGTTTTATCTATCACTATATATCTCCGTAAATAATATTAAGTAGAATCTAAACATCATAATAGGACTTTTAACATTAAAGACGAAAATCTTTATATGAATTCATAAGTTGCATATAATTTCTAGACGCAGTTTATCTATCTATCTATATATATATATATATATATATATATATATATATATATATATATATATATCGCTAGATGTCTCTCCACCAAGTTGAACCAGATTGGATGCGCTGCGCACGCACAATTGAGTAAATGAAAACGTCATAAAAAAATAATAATAAATTGAATGACGCCCGAATAAGTTGCAGAAAAAATCCATATATACAAAATGAAAACTAGAAAAAAATTGGCCAATCCTCTCTTCCTAATCCCTGTTTTTATTTATCCGACAACGGGAGGGAAGTTTTGTCCAATCTCTGAAAGTAGTAATTTGAGAAGCTATTTTATTTTATCATAAATTCGAGTTTCTGGTTAGCAATATAACAAAACTGATCGTCCGAATCCTGATGAATAGAGCGAGAAGCAGAATCAGGCCAGAGATAGGACAATATCAGTGTGGTTTCGTTAAAGACATGGGAACAAGGAATACCATAATTATGATTAGGATGATCTCGGAAAGGGTAATACAAATGAAGAAGGACTTATACCTGTGTTTCATTGATTATGCGAAGACCTTTGACAAAATATGCCACAAAGAACTGGTGGAGACGCTCGGCAGCCTGGAAATATTTGGGAAAGACTTGAGAGTAATAAAGAATCTTTACTGGCAGTAAACCGCTTGCATACGGACAGGTAATGAATTGAGTAGATAGACAAAGATAGAAAGGGGCGTAAGACATGAATGTGTTTTTTGACCGGATTTGTTCAACTTGTACAGCGAGAATATTTTGAAGACCCTAGAAGTTATGCCTGGATTCGTAATCGGAGGCCACAATTTAAACAACCTAAGGTACGCAGATGATACAGTGCTGATAGCAGACATAGAAAGGAAACTACAAGACCTCCTACAGAAGGTAGCAGAAGAAAGTAACAAGAAAGGACTAGAAATAATCTGCACGAAAACCGAATGCATGTTCATCAGTAAAAAGGGCAGCACAAAATGCCAAATACAGTCGGGGATACCAGAATCAAGCAGGTACAAAATTTAAATACCTGGTAAGCGTTATGACAGACGACTGAAAAGTGCGATACAGAGATCCGAAGGCGAATTCGCTTGGCGAAGGAAGCATTCCAGAAGTTGAGAAAGGTATTAAGAAACAGGACGATTTCACTAGAAACTAGGAAGAGAGTACTGGGCTGCTATGTGCTGTCCGTCCTTCAATATGGCAGTGAATGCTGAACAATACCATCAAAGATGAAGGAAAAATTTGAAGCAACTGAAAAGTGGTTCTACAGAAAGATGCTGCGAATATCATGGATCGTGCATGAGAGCAATGATGGAAACAAAAACGAAATTAATATTGAGCATCAGAAAGAGACAGCTGAAGTTCCTGGGACACGCAATGAGGAAGAAGGGTTGGAGAATCTAATACTGACAGGCCAGATAGAGGGAAGGAGAGACAGGGGAAAGTAACGGATAACATATTTGAAGGACCAAATCAGATGGATGACGGAACGAGGATTGCATAGGGTAACAGGAGAAGGCGTGCTCAGAGCCATCAGAGATAGGGAAACGTGGAAGGCTACGATCAGCTACGTCCTGAAGGAACATGGCACATAGAAGAAGAAGAATGTCAGTTCACTCCAATCGGAGTTTTCAAGTTTGTGACGATTCAAAAATGTCTTTGTTCACTTCATATAGAAGATTTACGGAAACTGCCAAAGAATTCTCTCTGTGTGTGGTGGCAGCTGCGGTAAGTCGTCTTCTCTGTCTTAGCTCAGCGCACCAACTGGTCTCTAGCCTCCCGGGACGTTATTTTTACACTTATCCCTACTTCACCGTTGTAGGGGATGACAATTACTGGGTGGTTCATGCAAATCCAATCTCTGGATAATGAGATCCCTTTCGCCCACGTCCTTTCTCTCTTCTCTACTTTTGTTCAACCAATGAAGCAGCACTATTTTGGTGACAAAACTTCTTTTAGGTTTTATCTTTTTGACGTTAACAAATCTAGCATTTAGGTTTATAAATCCTTTCCAAGCAAAATTTAAATTTCACTTTATTCTCATAGCCAGAATTTAACATTTTGCCCTTATCAAATATTTCCTATATTCGTGACAATCTTTTTCGACAATCAAAAACTATATTTTGTTAAAACTATGCTTTGTTAAATTTTCATTTTTTTTTTTGCTGTGTAGCTCAGACATCAATTGTATTTCTCTTTGTCATGCTGTTTCCGCTTTTCAATAATGACCTCATTTGACCCGGCTGGTTATCAATAGTACACCCGTAAAATATGAATTTGTTCATATTTTGGCTTTGGGTTTGCGATCTCTTATTTTCCTCAGTTCATATTAAAACATTGAATAAATATATTTCCCGCGTTCATATTTTTTCCAGTTGGTTCTTTTCGATTTATAAAAATTATGAACCATCATAATTATATCCGCCCGATCGGCAATAATTAATCTGCACAATTAATAATACAACTAATAATAATTTCTTCCTTTCTGTTACAGGCGATAACAGGGTTATATTTCTTGCGTGCAAAATATAGTGTTACATAACTAACTAAAAACACTTCATCCATAATAATGTCAGAGAAAATCGAAAACTTCAACAAATATAATAAAAGTAAATTACAAAAAAACATTGTTCAGATTAACATCTCATTAGAAAATTCGAAAAATAGTAAACATAATCATATCGGATCTTGTCTGTTTAATTTAACTCTTTCGTATGAATATTTACTGTCGAAATACACATTTTCCTTTATACAACTGTCCATGATTTAGGCTAGTATCAGTTATTTTCACTGTTTCTAAATCAATAGCGACATCGACTAACCGACATTTACTCGATTAAATAACGTTTATTGTAAGAAGATGTATTGTTGAGTTTACAAAGGCATCCATCTCGAAAAGGAAGCTACTAAAATGTTCAGTAATTTAAGTATTTCTTCATTTTCTTTTGAAACCTTTCTTTGAGTTCTGTTTCTAGGCTGCCTGATAGTGTACAGAAACATTGTATAAACAGTAGCAAGAAATTTTCATAATATACTACGAGGGTAGATTGCACACGCATCACACCTTCATATTCAGCTTGGAAAATTTTTATCTCAGACTATTACATTTCTTCTAAGATCACTGCCGGTGTGTATATAAGGGATATAATTGTGTCCATTTTCACTTAGTAGTATCTAGATTTGTCTATAATCTCAATTTTAGCATTTAAAATAGTTTTCTTTTTTTTTTTTTGTTTCAAAAACACTTATACAGTATATGTAAAATATATTATAGCACTTTCAAGAAACACTGGTCATTTACAAACACATGCAGTTATTACATTACCATTTTGAAATTTAATAAGCTGACGGCCATATCAGTTAGAAAAACACTAGTTCTTATGCAATTCTCGAGGTTAAGAAACGCTAAACGTGATCAGTAGCTAGATGGGTAACTATTAGGGAATAGCAAGTGTGTAAGCTTGAATGCGCAGTTAGTGAAAAGAGTAACGCATTGCAAATCGAGGAGTCAAACCCGTTGTGTTGCAGTGGATATCGGCTCGGAACGAGAAATCGGGAAGCCGAGTTCGAATTCCAGTTGAATTCATTGCATTCACTTACACGCAAATACCCTTGAGAAAGGTATTAATCCGTCTCTTCCCTCCAGTTCTGGGTTAAATAACAGAACAGCTTGGGTTCTATAGCCTTGGCTAGCAACCAGCCTACCGCAGAAAGCAATGTCAGCCTACTGCGGGATAATCTTCTGCCCAGTCAGTCGTGTCTCTTGCGAGACATGATCGCCCAAAGTGTCTATCACGTATGACACTTAACTGACTGATATTGAATTACAAATAAATGGCCTTGTTAGGAATCTAAGTCTTGTTTTCCGTGTTATCGATTAATTTGTATACCTAGTATCATTAAAAATCTTTTTCTTCAAAATATACTGAAAAACAAAAACGTATTCTATCGTTAAATAACTTAGTAAAGGTTGATAAAAATAAAAACAATCAATTCAGTATATTTTCTCCCAAACGAGGCGGTCATGCAACAAGTACGAAGGAGGTTATAGGGAGGGAAAGTGAATGACAACACTGAGAATAGGGAGGACTAGAGAGAAGAAAAAATGAACAGAAGATGAATACACAAGATAGTGATTGACGTTGTATTTACATTTTTGAATTATTTATTATTTAGTTATAAGGGAAACAAGAAATCGAAAGCTATCTCCACAATTTGGAACTGCGAGAAAAAAGTGTTGCAGTCGAAGTGGCGGTTAACCATTTCAATGATAAAAGAGTGGTTCCGAACTGCCAATTCGCGCCTGATTCATAAACAACAAAAAAATCGACACTAATCTATCTAAACTTATTTATAAATGGAAGTTTGTCTGTGTGTGTTTGTCTGTCTGTGTGTGCGTCCGTTACCTATAGACTCCGAAACGGCTGAACCGATTTTCTTAAAAATTTACACACTTGTACTATAAGCGTCTGCGAGTGTTCTTAGATAGGTTTTGTGTCGAGGTACACCCGATAAATATCGAAAATCGATAATCGAAAAAATCGGGTTATAGAAGGAATGGTCCAATTTTAATAAAATTTGATACACTCATAGACAAAGACATAAGAAACGATATAGAGAAGTTTCAAGGTTGCAGTTCTTACAATACTGGAAAAAATCGATAATATATATATAAAAGGCAAGATGTTTGTGTGTGTATGTGTCTGTTTATCTGTCTGTATTTTTTTCAGCCCTTTTATTTTAGTTTTTTGCTTTGGGTTTGGCTCTAAGTAGGTATAATTGTAGTTCTTAGTCTCAGCCATGATACCATTTACTCAGAGGACTTATTTACCTTTCAAAATTCAGTTTACGATGAAAAAATCTTATTTGATATCGATACCAGGAAATCAAAATTTGAATTACATCCATTCATTTTTCTTTCAGTCTACGGTTTCGCTTTAACTGGAAACAACTATTGCATTTTAGTCTTTCATACCAACGTTCAAAGAGTCTGAGCTCCAGGACCGTGGATTAGTTTTAAAACTTACGTTACCCCCGAGCAACTCCGGGCTATACTGCTATTCATTCGTATGAATACGAACTTATGTCCAGATATTTTGAGCCTAAGTGTTCGTATTGTACATGAGAAATAAATATCAACTTTTTATTTTTGTTTGTTTATATTGCAATATTCGGACAGCATAACCAAATTTATGTTTTTTTCTGAACAGCACAAGAGTAACAAATAATTTAAATCACTGAATATTTTACCTTTTCTTTTTTATCTACATATTAAGCACATTTAACTGCTGTTTCAAAGACAGACAAAATAATGTATTTTCTATGTTCTCTTCGTCGTAAATATATTCGCCATTTTCGTTCCTTTGTTGTCGTGTGTTAGCTTCTTCTTTCAAGAAAAAAGGATATCTCTTCTCACCGACGTCGATTGCGTTTGCTGATGCTTAATTGTGTTAATGACGTCAACCCGATCGTTTTGTCAATGCTCCAACAGACTTCATGTATCCATTGACTGTAATCGCTGGCCAGCAAATACAGCCAGTTGGCGTGAGCGTTTTTTCCCCACTTTACCAACAGTTTGCTCAAATAGTTGCAAATAAACAACCTGCAAAGTTTGTTGATGCTGGCCTCTCGTAGTTCAATAATAATGGTCACTTCACGAGAAATGATGGCAAGATCAGTCTTTATTAATTCCACTAGTCGCTTCAGATGAATTCGTTGATTTCTTCGGGAATATGTGTTCTACAAAAGGACTGGATATTATTCAACATAAAATTTTTCTATATATGATTTTCTTCATTCAAAACACATTCCGTATAAAATGCTTAGTGAATATTAACTTCAAATTATATTTAGTTATTACCAATTCTAAAAGTACGTTATATATATATATATATATATATATATATATATATATATATTTAAGAGAATATCGTAGATCGAAATTCAGATTTTACACTGACATATATTGTATAATCTATGAAAATCGTTCATTTCGGTATAATATATATATATATATATATATATATATTCAGAAATTATAACATGGATATGTTACAATATCACTTCAAAAGTAGTATTTTTGTTTCGACAATTCTTCTGACTTGTCAAGTGATGTGGTTTATTTTAAATTGAATGGTTTTAAAATGTTAAAAACAAGCAAAACCCATTTAATCAGGGACGCATTGTTGTATGTACAACGTAGACCAATCAGAGTAAAGCAACTTCTAATTTGGAGAACATGTGGGCAGACTTTCTTGGAGGGCATTGGTATTAATATTTGATTAAATTGAGTTCAACATTTTTGATTAACTATTATGTCTACTTTATTATTGTTGCTATATTTTAAAAAAAATTATAAGTTTAACAATTTAATAGATTTAGAAAGTTATTCATATATTAAATGAGGAAGAGAAAGAACGCATGCATAAATAAACCTACAAACATCCACACATGAAAAATAGACGAGTATATTTACAAACATTAGCAAAAAGAGACACATATACTGATTAATATACCCACGCATATATACATACACAAATTACAAAATTTAGCCTTTATCGACTTGTCAGTTTGTCAGTTTGTCCGTTAACTTTTTAAACAGACTAAATTGCTACATATTGGATACAGTCAAAGCGAATTCATAACGTGACCAGCCCTTGATGAATGAGGTCAGGATAGACATAATCATATTTCAATGCATGAACATCTAAACAGAATTAAATATATACTTACGAAAAAATACAAGCTAAACTTAAATGTGTATGCATGTACAAAACGTCATACATATACACATATATGTTAAGCTCCATATCATTCATAGAAAGTTATGCCTGTGGCCCCCAGTTTTCTAGCTCGAATATGCGTGTGTCTCTGCGCACATCAATGGTTGTACAAGTGTGCATTTATGTCAGTGTTTGTATAAAAAGCGTCACGACAACAAATATTCCTCCCAAAGTTCATCACAACTTCACAAAAATTCATCAATATACGCATCTCTGCATATATCCATTATTTAAAATAAAAAATTAAAAGAGTTTGTTAGACGATCAAAAGAACGTGAAACTCAAGACAACAAACTTACACCTATCTCTCTCTCTCTCTCTCTCTATCTATCTATCTATCTATCTATACACATATATACGTACATACATAAATACATGTACACCTACATATATATAAACATATATACACGCATATACAAATATACATATATACATGCACACACATACACATATACACACACAAACAAATACATACGTATATATATATATATATATATATATATATATAGATACACATACATATACAAATGAATACTCAACGTGCATACATGGACATCTGAACATACATACATACAAGTATGAATATATACACATATACACACACATACATACATATATACGCATGTACACACCCACACACATATATATATATATATACATATATACATATGCCCATACAAAAGCATATAGACATACATGTAAGACATACACACACATACAAGTAAATGAATACAAATACATACATATCAGTAAGTAAAGCAAATATCAATATCTCTACTAGTACAAAAGGACAGATATACACTTATATATACATATATATATATACACACACACACATTAATATATATACATACATTAGTATTTAGACATTAATTTGCCTATATTTGATGGGTACTCTCATCCGACTCGGAAGCTCCAACAAACTCTTCCCTAGGTACACAATCCGACACATATCAACACAATAACTCTTTGCAAGCACCGAACGCCAAACTAAATAGCCATGAGACATCTAATCCGACATCGATTATCACGTCAATACACGACAGAGCCAATACCAATACAAATCATTCGGCCAAAGCCCAACACGCTTCCCCATAGCACCGACTGTCAAACCAACAACTAATAATCACGATACTCAAGGCCTACTTCCCACATAGTTTCTTAACTATTTATAAATCCCCGACCCCGCGAAGACCAATGTCGTATAGAGCTCCACATAACCATACAACACGCCGATCAATATCAGGTCGAACAGCCGGCAAAAAATAGTATAACACATGGCGAACAAGGCACCCAATAAAGATCGCCCCACCCGAATAAAAAACACCCATCAAAAAGGCAGTTAAAGATATTTTCCTTAATTTTTCAATATTACAACCCAGATTTTAATGCAAATGCTGAACTATGCTTACAATGAACTGTGAGCTCATTCATCTGGTTTAACAGTTTAACCTTGTCCCTAAATTTGATATTTTCTAATTTTTCGTTGAGACAAAGGTAGTAAGGTGCACGGAGGGAGTTGCAAGTTCGGGCCTTTGTAAGGAGTTTTCATTTAACAGTGAGTGTTTTGTCTTTTTCTTTTAAAGACCAATAGTATTTGGATAATGAAGTGCTGTATTTATAAGAACTATTGTTGAAAGACAATGTGCGTTGATTCCAGCGAGTTTTGAACGGGTTTTTAGTAGAACCGATATAAAAATTTATAGTATTAGGATTTTCAATTGTGGAGACGCTACAAAGATAAACTATAGAGCTAACTCGACAGTTATTATGCAACAGGCAATCTTTAGGATTTCTACAATTACAATCGCTGGTATTAGTTCCTTTGTTCCTGATATGATCTCTTTGAGCATTGTAATTTACAATGTCTTTTGTATCATAATACTTGTTGAGGACTTTGTTGTTATGTTTTTTAATATTTTTTTTCTAGATTATCCGTGCAACTGTAGCTTAACTTGAGTGTATTATTATTGAATATTTTGCTAAGAGGATTAGATTTTGGAAAGTGGTTGCTTATTAAGTTTAAGAATTTATGCCCCAAATTAGTTTTAACCATCAAATTGTAGGGAGGGGTAAAGCATATGATTTTTCTAGATCTTTTCTTCTTGCTATTATCATAGTTAGTAGCGTTTCTGAATTTGATAACAGCAGCCTTATAACCGCTGTTTCTAAGTGAAGAATTATAAAATTTGCTATGCTTATCAAAAATTACTTTACTAGACGAGTTATTGCTGAGTCTCTCTCTCTCTCTCTCTATATATATATATATATATATAGAGAGAGAGAGAGAGAGAAAGAGAGAGAGTTGGGTCTTTAAATAGATAACAATTTATATCGAGCCCTGCGCCTTGATCAATTTTAATATTAATAAAATTAATATTAATAAGATCGGGTTTTTAGGTTTTTTTCTTATTTTCGCATCTCTTTTGGATTATATATATATATATATATATATATATATATATATATATTGTGTGTATATTTTGTGTCTTTCAACGACATCACCATCAAGTATATCAGACGGTATGAACGGATCCTACACAAAATTAATAGACAAAACTTGTCTATATTATTCAATGAAACCTGCATTAATATACATATATATATATATATATATATATATATATATATATATATATATATATATAATGGATTCTCCCGTCGCGTTCAACGTATGAGGGTCCAACATTTTTCCAGCAAGACAACCACACAGAGATTTGTTTATAGTGGTGAAGGCATTGTGTAGTACCATCCACACTTCTTGGAACTGCTGATAACAAACAATTGGTGCAGATGACTGCCACAAATCGCAGACCTCAATTATTTAACCCATAATTGGAGGGAACGAACGGAT
The DNA here is from genome assembly GCA_037127315.1 of Ascarosepion bandense. Classification (NCBI taxonomy): domain Eukaryota; kingdom Metazoa; phylum Mollusca; class Cephalopoda; order Sepiida; family Sepiidae; genus Ascarosepion; species Ascarosepion bandense. The sequence goes on from JBBBDQ010000390.1 coordinate 1,451,415, forward strand.
TAATACCTTTCCCAAGGGTACCAGTGCGCAAGTGAATGCAGCGTGCTCGACTGAAATTGGAACTCGGCTCACCGATTTCCCCCTCCAAGCCGACATCCACCGCACCCCAACGCACATCCGTGAATGCTAACAGCACCTGGTATTCCCAAGTGGTCACCCACCTAAGTACTGACCAGGCTCAACGTTGCTTAACTTCGGTGATCGAGCGGGAGCCGGTATATATATATATATATATATATATATATATCAGATTGTATTTTCCGTTTAAACTGTTCTTTGGAGAAACAATGATTTAAATGCTACTTTTTTGATGTAACTGCTTTCATTTTCATATAGGACAGCAGACTCTTGTTTTAAGCCCCAGCTTTCATCCATTAGTAGTTATTTTAAAGAACAAATACTATATATTTTGAATGAAAGTTAAACAAAAATGTTCGATAAATCATTGTGTTGTTTTTAGCGTCACATATAAAGGAGTTTACGATATTGCGTAGACTGCGTTATTTAATAATTATTGAGCTAATTCTCTTTGTTCCATGCAATCATGATAAGTGTATTATCTAACTATTAACAGATATAAATGCCCAATCAACACAATGTAACAAGCTGCTTTGCATTCTAATTCCAGAGTCCCAAAAGAAACCATAATTTAAGCAAGTAAATATTGATTAGTGAACTGAAAACACCTCATCCATAATAATGACCGAGAAAACCCAAATCACTTAAACAAATATAATAAAAATAAAAATGTTATAAAAAAATATTATTCAGATTAATATCTCATTGGAAAATTCGAAAAATAGTAAACATAATCGAATCGGATCTTGTGTGTTTTATTTAACTCGTTCGTATGCATTCCTGCTATCGAAATATCGTTTTCGTTCATACAATTGTCGATGATTTAGGCTAGTATCAGTTATTTTCACTGTTTCTAAATCAATAGCGACATCGACTCACCGACGTTTACTTGATTAAATAACAATTACTGTAAGAAGAAGAATTGTTGAATTTACAAAGGCATCCATCTCGAAAAGGAAGCTACTAAAATGTTCAGTAATTTAGGTATTTCTACATTTTCCTTTGAAACCGTTCTTTGAATTCCGGAACACAAAGAAACAAACTCCTTTGCATTTGATGTAGAAACAATAGATGGCGTATTTTTTAAAAAATGCACCAATGTTTTCTGGAATTTATAAACACAGTATATAATTTTGTTAAAGAAAATGATTGCTAATATTTGAAAGAAAAATCATGCCACGATTCATTTGTCTAAGAGGAAAATACGAAAAAAGTACAAAAAAACTGGAATCATTTCATTGTTATTAAAACAAAGAAAACATAGAACGTCTATATATGTGTATATATCAAAACAGATTCAAAATCATCGCAACATATTGATACATTCCATCGCTACGTCTCACTGAACTATACAGAAATGATGTCTACATACTTTTCTTTACACAGGCACACTTATATTAACTAACGTTAACGTCCAACACACACCAGGACAGACCATCATTTCTTCACAAACACACACATAAACTATTGTATACTTTACCGTTCAAAATATTCCTCACATATATAATTAAAAATATGTTGCTTTAATATACGTGACACTTATCTGACGAATAAGAACTAACTCAATCTCATAACATACCAATTTTTTATTATTATTTTTCTTTCAATCATTGATAAAGCATTAATGAAAACAAAACATTATAGATTGAGCTCCGTCTGCTGTTTCTTATATCTTATATATATATATATATATATATATATATATATATATATAGTCATCCGCAGACAGATCTATTTCGCTGTATCACAGCTCATCAGTACTGTTAGACTCCGATTGCTTCTAACCCAGGATTGAAACCCGACCGAATTGGCGTCAGTCGGCAATTCTACCTCTAGGCTATGGGCGTTCGGTAAAAGAAGGCAGGCTTTTTAGCATGTATATTGCCATTATACACGCCCACTAGCCAGAGTGCTCTAATATATATTTAAAGAAAGGATGAGAATTAGATTAATAAAAATATGACTTACATAAATTTCATATTAAATAAAGGAACATTGATAATTTAACAAACACTTCCGCATGTAAATTTCCTAGGTGCATTTGGTATGTTTGATGCAGTAGATCCTGTTGAATGAAAATGAGGAATGAGTCAATATAAATTCTATTCAAAATTGTGAATTCGCTTCTTATTTCAGGTCAATTGGGCACCATCGTACGATGGGAGAGGGAACAAAATATACCCAGTTTAAAATCGACTGATGTGACATCGTGTTCTCCAAATCACTCAGACGCAATAAATATCTTCATCATCTGGCTTATTGTGGCAGAGCAACTGGATCAATGATGCGCATTAAAGCAATACGCATTCGCTGAGGTAGTAGACAGAAGTTTAGTGTTATGGTATACTATCATCTTTTCAGTGGAGACATTTGCTCAGATACAGAGGAGTCATTCGCCCAGCTTTTGTTCAACCTATGCTCGCGGATTTTGAGAGTTCGCAGACAAGTGTATTGTTTTGACAGATCTCCGATTATAGAGTTGAGAGGTAAATAGAACACTGGTTATACAGTTTCTAGACTTTGTGGGAATGTCAGTTCAGGACAAAATACAAATCAATTTTACAGGAGAGAATTTTCCCAATAGACTTTGACGATTATATGGACAGGAGCAGCAACTTATTAATGAAAGATGGAACTTTCTTTGAAGCGTATAAATGATTTTGTACCTGTCATTTTCAAATGACAGCGACGAAATATGAACCTGATGTCTAAGTCGGGCTTCTTGTAGAAATTCTATTCAAAATGTTTTACTTTGTTTCTGTCAAGATTTAGTGAAAAATGCATTACAAATTTAGCAGTCGTATGTCTTGTATACTAAATTAGTGTGATGAGAAACTGCCCATGAAAAAATTGATGTAATCAATCAGCTGCAGGATTTACAGACAAAATTTACTGTTCCTAAATATATATCTTAATTGCATAATATTTCGGTGTAGCATTTTGAATATTGAAGTATATACTTACTAAAATATAGAACTAAAACTTTTAACATATATATATATATATATATATATATATATATACACGTGTGTATCTATGTCTGCGTTTGTCACGACGACAAATTTTCATCCCAATTTTCCTACTTTTTCCACAGAAATATACCAATATACGCAGCCCTACATATAACCAATTTTTTTAGAAATTAATCATTTTTTCTGAAGATGGCATAATCGTGAAACCAGAACCTATCTATATGGATATGTCAGCTCTATCACTGTTATTGAGCGCTTTCAAATAAGTACCGCGCATATATTATATATAAATAATAAAATATATATAACAAATTGCATATATATATCTATCTATCTATATATATATATATATATATATATATATATATATGAAATATATATATCTATATATATATATATATATATATATATATATATATATATATATATATATTATGACTTTAATCCAAAAGGAAAAGCAGGTAGGTAAATCCCAAAATCCCGATCCTAATTAATATTAATTACATTAATATAAAAATTGTTCAAGGTGGAGGGCTCAATGCAATTTATATTCCAATTACAGCAAATTCCGATGTTGAAATTCATTGAATGAGCATTTCTACGAGAAATTTCTATGAGAAATTTCTCGTATCATCAGCAACAAATGTTATGAAAAAAATGTTTTTTGAAATCAAATTCGTTGCTGATGATACGAGAAATTTCTCGTAAAAATTTCTCGTAGAAATGGCCATTCAACGAATTTGAACATCGGAATTTGTTTTATTTTATATGTATATATATATACACACACGCACAAAACATATGCATCTATACGTACACACAAATGGGCACACACATAAAACACATACGTACACTCATATACAGAAACTTATATACTTATATGCACACAAACTTACAAATAAACCTCATATATACACATATAAATATACACACTTATACATGTATGTGAAGTAAGTATACACATATACATGTTTATATATCAAATACAAAAACAAAATTAACCTTAATTCCCTCAACAAGTAATAAACATAGAAATATATTCAGCCATAATCTTTTTCAAAAAATAATCAACACAAAATTTTAGTACGTTTGCAGTTCAATTAGAATGGATAAACTAAAATCGTATCTAAAAGGTAATTTACATAAATATTTACGAAGGTATTAAAAATTATCTCATTCCTTTGGTTTTTAAATATGACTATTTTAATTTGTTCATCGAAGCATAAATTACATCTATTTCTGAAACTATTTGCGGTTCCAGATTTACTTATTATTGTCCATTCAATCTGTGGGGAGAGTTTTCTGTCTTTTAATTCTCAAAAATATTTAGAAAGAGTGGTTTGGTATTTTAGATGTGGTTCAGAGAAAGAGTGCTTATGAATGTATAACGTCTAATTCCAGAAACAGGCGGAAATACTGATATATACTTTTTTAATATTTTCATTTTATTTGAGAAAAATTGTTGCTTTGCATATGACAAGTTCAGGTTTGATTATACCGCCAACTATGCTGTTAAGTTTGACGCTACAATTGCAAGATGCTTTGTTATCTATTTTGAGATTGCTATAAATTTTAGTGAGGATCATGACGATAGAAACACCTCGATGAAGATGCCATTAGATAACTTGAAGACCTTTGACAAGACTTAGCACAAAACTTGACAACACAAACTCTCCACCTTTGGAATCACTGAAAGAGTTTTGTCGATCATAAATCCTTCCTAACATTTATTAACGGCCAGTTATCTGGAGTCCTAGCGGTCAACGCCGGCAACCGCGGGAGTCACTCCCTGGAACCAAACCACTTTGTGTCGATGATACGACTATAAACGCGAGTAACTTGAAAAATCTTGATGATTACAGATTTGTAAACGATCTCTCTTTCGAATCTTATCAAAATATATATTTTTCCTCTGTTCTGTTTTCCAAACTCATCTATACTGAAAGAATTACTATTCCCCACAGCCAACAAACATGGCCACAAATATACTTAAAAAAAAGCAAAAATGTACAGTAGAAACGCCCTTCCCATACCATAACAGTATGATTACATCTTAAGCAATATATTTAATTAAAAAAAACCACATATATATATATATATATAGATATAGATATATATATATATATATATATATATATATATATATATATATATTTCTTGCTATTCATATATTTCATGATATATATTACATGTTAACTTTTCACCAGACTTTGAGAATTATGATATTTTGTATCCAACGCATGTTTGTATTGACCTTTCAACAACCTGATGGTAATTTAAGTACTTTCATTAATATTTTATAATAATTCTTAAATTTCAATGCCTCGATAAACGATGGCACCCTCGCTTTTGTAAACAAACACGTGTAACAAAATAAATCCTACATTGGCTTTCTTAAGTCCTCCAGAGAATAATTTTTCTTTAGTATTTGTATCCATATATATATATATATATATATATATATATATATATAAATACTTAAGAAAAATATTATGGTAGTCAATATATATATTGATATACATATATATCAATATATATATATATATATATATATATATATATATTTACACACAAATATACATACATATAAATGTGTGTGTGTGTGTGTGTGTGTGTGTGTGTGTGTGTGTGTGTGTGTGTGTGTGTGTGTGTGTGTGTGTGTGTGCGTACGTTAGGGACCTCCACTAATTCAAAATAACTAAGGTTTAAAATGAATTTTTCAAAATGAAAATGTTTTCTTAAAGCTTTCATTGCAGCAATGCAAATGATTAAATTATTATTTTCAGTAAGCAAAATATTCTGGTGTAATTCTAAAAGAAATTTTATTGATTAGAATCGATTTTACTTTTCTAATTAGAGCATTTTTTAGTTTTCTTTCAACCTAATGTACTAAAGCAATCTTCCAAAAATGTCATATAGTTTCCAGATACTTTAAGAAATACACGTATTAGCTAATTTAAGGTATAATCAATCTTATTTGAAACTCATATTTTTTTAAAATAACACATAAATCTTTTTTAAAACAAACAGTAACTGTTTTAGCCGACAGTAGCCATAACTTAATTGAATGACGAGCCATGACAAGTGATCTCATATTAATTGTTGGTCTGCACACGTTTTACCTGGAAAACATAATTTAAGAAAATGACAAGTGAACGTATTTTTATTATATTTTTTTTTATTTTGAAGTAATCTTAAAATTATAAGGAAATATTCTCTGTATCTCAATTTTTGGAATTTTGACTTTAAATATAATCTTCGCTCTTATTTACTGAAAATTATTTTTAGTTTTGAATATAATTAAAGTTTTAAAAAGCAAACAATACTTAAAAAGTATCATTATTCGTCGAAAATGTGTTTCTAAGACAATATTGCCCTTAATAAATCTCATTTATAACAGCAATTAAAAGCTTTTCTAATTAAATAATGTGATAGTTTTATTGCATTTTTAATTTTACTAATAGGCGCAAATTTTGTAGAAATGATTAGCAGTTTAAAACAAATTGTTAGTTTACTTTCTCCAAGCAGTCCTGCTTTAAACTGATAAAACGAAATTGACAATCAAAATTTAATTTCGAGAATTTTCATAAAATTAAATAAAAAGAGAGAAAGACACAACTATTTTCGTTACAAAGATTTTCTAAAATAATTTTTTTTTTAGTTTCATTCATTTGTGAATAAGTCCTAAATGTTTCATCACAATCGAATCATTATTTGATTTATTTGATTAGAATTTTGAATCAGTGTGAATTTTATCAGAAAAAGGTTGCTAAAAATCAATATTAAATATTAATCTGACCAGAAAACAATATTTTAAACCCAAATTTCAAACGTGTTTGAAAAGATTACAAAATTTAATGATATGATGAAGAAATAATTTGTTCTTTCCACTTAATAATAAAATAAATATTTTGATGATAAAACTTTGTTTTGATTAAGTATGGTGCTTTTCTATCATGCTATGCTATTTTTTCAGTGAGTTACTGCAGGTACATAATATATATACAGACACGTAAACACACACATATGTGTGTGTGTATATATAGAAAGAGAAAGACACATACACACATATATAGACTCACACGCACACATACATTCACATAGATATATGTATACAGTCCTCACACATACATTTATATATAAAGACACAAACTCATACATGCACACATATATACACACATATATATACACAAATATATATATGCATAAACACATGCCCCCCCATATATATATATATATATATATATATATATATATATATATGTCATTATGTTAATGTCCCTGTAACCTCTATGAAGATGGCTCATGTGAGCCGAAAACTTAGGACCGGCATAATAAAAAATAATAAAATTGTCTTTATTTTTGCCTGAAATAAAAACCAAAATACGAGGTTTAGAACGGCTCATGATTAAAAATAATAGACATTCATTGTCTGTTATATTTAACAGTATAGGTTGAGAATATATATATATATATATCCGTAAATAAAGTAGACGTCATAATTATCCCAAACCCGAGGAACCTTTCGGCCAACACTCATCAAGGGCTTCGTTGGCTTAATTATAATGGGTCAAAGAAGGACAAAACCAAAGGATTACTTACAATATCTGGAGAACTGGAACTCGTTTAAAAGTAAACTTTAATGAAAAAAATATTAAAATATAAGAGGGGTGTATACATATAATTCTACAAGAGTGAAATAAAAATGAAAAAATGTTACACTCACAAACTCTCCAGTAATAGGAGAGAGCGAAGGAAATGCTCTTTCTGCCTGCACAGGCTCGGCTGCTGGATCTTTAGGCAAATAGCCTCCAAAACGCGAAGATGATATGCCGATCGAGCACTGTGCAAAACAGAAAACCAATTGTCTTCGTACGAGGAGGCACATGCTTGATTGTCCTATAGGTGTTGACCAATAGCTGAATCCAGAACTGCTTGGGTTGTTCTTATAGTTCGCGAGGTCGTGTTGCGCAACCCGCATCTCCAACCTCAGATTGGTTCGTCCTATATATGCCGCATCGCAGCAGCACTTAAATTTGTAAACAACAGGACTTTTTCGAAAATAGGACAACCTATCCTTGCTGAAGGATGGAAACGCAGGTCTTGTCTGAAAAGCAATTGCACTGTAAAATAACCGGACGAAACACATGCCGAAACTTTATCAGTAACAAATTGACATTTTCCTCCAAGCTAGGGTAATTTTAAATACAAGGGACAGCGACTAGGTCCTTCAACTTTTGGTTCATTAAAACGTTTGACCTTACGATCAATCACTCGTATTACTACGTTAGTTGGGTACCCGTTACCTTCGAAAATATTTTGAATTAATTCGCTATTCAAACACTCCGGAGAACAAATGTTAAGAGCACGGTGAACCAAAATTTCTATTTGACCTATTTTACGGGACTTAGGAACAAACGTTTTCCAATTAGTTTATAAATCAGTGAAGGTGTGTTTGCGAAAAACCGATGTCACGAAAACCCCGTCCCGGCGCTGAACACAGACATCCAAATATGGGAGACATCCATCCTTCTCTATGTCCATAGTAAATGTAAATGTAAAGAATTTAACTGAACTAGTAGCGTTATCAAATAAAGAGAAGGTGTCATCGACATAACATCGATATATCAAAGGCTCATCAATCTTCTCAAATAAGAAATGCTGATTAATATCCCACAAAAATATTTGCAAGAAGAGGACCCAAAGGACTACCCATCGCAACCCCGTCAGTCTCTGCATACATCGTCCCGTCAAAACTAAATTCGAGCCCCTCAGTTGCCAACCGCATACACTCTAAGAATAACTCCTCGGGAATCACTGCGGAGCCTAAATTTCCTTTATACAACATGTCTGCACAAATGTTTATAGTATCAGTTAACGGAAACAAACTGGTACAAACTGACTATGTCGTAAGAGACCATAAATTTTTCTCGGACGAAACTAGAAAAACTGAAGGAGTCAAGAACATTGTACGTGGACTGTGCATCAGACAAAGGTTGAAGAATCTTGGCTAACCACTTAGCCAACTCATGCTGAAGAGAGCCCACCATAGACATGTTGCAGATAAACAGGAGTGTGTGAATGACGGGACAACTGGTTTTACCATTTCAGGAACTGGTATGTTTATTATTGATATGTTTTCATATATACAGTTTTATGAGAACATTGAGTAAGACTAAATGGCCATAAAGCGACACGAAATTACATGTAAATACGTATATATTTCTTTATTCGTCTTCGGTAAAAAACATTATGTCGAATTTTAATCCATATTTGATGTATACTTGATCCTAAATTATATACACCATATACGGCCATAATTATAAGGTCACCCCAGTGTATAAAAAATGATGTATTTAAAAATACTTTTTTGTATTTATTGCCAAGTGAATAATAGTAAATGAAAACAAAATGGTTCTTTTGTGAATATCGCGTAATAACATATGCATCAAATGAATTTATAAATATTTAATAATTGCCTATATTGCAGTTTCATCGATGGAACCATGAAGAAAATTTAGGGGGATTCTGACGAGTTGCCTTGCAAAATTTTGCAAAGTAATTATAACAAAAAAAACATTCTATTTTCATTTGGCAATAAAAACTAGGGTGGATTAATAATTATATATATATATATATATATATATATATATATATATATATATATACATATACAAAGTCAAAATGTATATATATATATATATATATATATTATATTTTAAATCCTAAAGTGTGATCAGATAGGTAAATCCCAAAAACCCGATCCTAATTAATATTAATTTCATTAATATTAAAATTGATCACGGTGGAGGACTCGATGCAAATATTACATTCTATTTACAGAGCCAATAAAAAAAGACAAAAATTTCGATATTTAAATCCGTTGGAGAGCCATTTCCACGAGGAAATACTCGCTTCTTGAGCAAAGGCGAAACCAAAATTTTATTTTTCCAATTCGATTGTGCTACAATATTTTATACCGTTAGAAGCTAAAAAAAAATTAAATTCTTAATCCCACCCCATTTTATTTTCCTGTATATGGATGTTTTTTTTTATACTTCTACTGGTATAAAATCTTGTGACACATTTGAATTTGAGTAAATAAAATTTTGGTTTCGCCATTGCTGAAGAAGCGAGGATTTCCTCGTAGAAATGGCTATCCAACGGATTTAAATATCAAAATTTTTATTTTACGCTCTCAAACTCTAATTGAACACTCTGGAAGAGTGGTAGATTTTGTGAACAGTAACTACTCCGGCATTTACGCACCTCTCATTCGATAATGAATTGGAGCACTGTAGCTATTGGTCGTGTTTATACGCGCTAAAAAGCCTGCCTTCTTCTACTGCACGCTCGTGGCCTAGGGGTAGAATCGCCGATTGACGCCAATTCGGTCGGATTTCAATCCTAGGTTTGGAAGGGACCGGAGTCTAAGCCGTACTGATGAAATGTAATACAGCAAAACAGATCTGTCTGAGGATGACTATATATATATTTTTTGAATTCAGATACTTTAATCCAAGTGAAAAAAGCAGGAAGGTAAATTCCAAAAACCCGATCTTAATTAATATTAAAAATTTTATTTTAATATTAAAAAATGATACAGGAAGAGAGCTCCATGTAATAAAATATTACAGAGCAAATATAATATATCTTTGCAAAGTAATAATAACAAAAAAAAAACATTCTATTTTCATTTGGCAATAAAAACTGGGGTGGCTTAATAATTATATATATATATATATATATATATATATATATATATATATATATATATATCAGCATGCAGTGTGGGCATAGAAGAATCCAAAGTACATACACGGGTAGGATAACTCTCTAAGAGAGCTCTAAACAGATACGCATATAAATACATATAGAGCAAATATAATAAAATTTAAGGCAGACACGTTATTTCATGGAGAATAGGAAGTGTAGCCTATTTCAGGCGAACCATCATCAGCTCCCGTCTTTATTTTACAAAGGATGTTACACGAATATAATCGTTTTTCTCCCTGCAGTTACTGTTACTGTTGCGCATGGGATTACAGTGAAAAGACAAGGAAAAAAAAAGAGAAGGCAGAAGGGGATATCGAAGAAAGGATAAGCGCAGGGTGGAAGTCAATGAGATAGAAAATGGAGATAGACTTTTTATTAACTTTTTGGAGATTGTAGCCATCAGGGAAATAAACATACAGAAGGAAGTTTCACAGGAGAAAATTGCGAGAAAAAGAAACTGATACAATACATTTACCGATCTTGTTAAAAGAGTGTGACCTAGTTGTCAATCTAGTCAGTCAGTCAGTTAAGTGCCATACGTGATACACTCTTGGGCGATCATGTCTCGAAAGAGACATGACTGACTGGGCAGAAGATTATCCCGCAGTAAGTTGCCATTGCTTTCTCCGGTGAGACTGGTTGCCGACCAAGGCTATAGAACCCAAGCTGTTCTGTTATTTAACCCATAACTGGAGGGAAGAGACGGATTAATACCTTTCCCAAGGGTATTTGCGCGCAAGTGAATGCAATGAATTCAGCTGGAATTCGAACTCGGCTTCCCGATTTCTCGTTCCGAAACGTTATCCAATGAACCACAACGCACATCCTAGTAGCATGAGTAAATTCATGTGGACGGGGCACCAGGGAATGAAGCAGTGAAATAATTCTTGGAAAGACAGAGGGAAGCAACATATATTGTACAAAAAACTTATATTTGTTATATACCGCCGTGTATGTTTTGTGCAGTAGTTTTCGCACTGAATGTTATAATCGTACTATGTAGGTTGCTAATCGACGCACCCAAAATGTTAGGAACTTGGTAATCTTCCACTGAAAAATAACTCCTTAGTATTCGGCTAACTGCCGACTAATATCAACTGCCTAGTAGTTCTAATGAACTTCAATAGAACTCCCATCAGCTTCCCAAGTACTTCCTGCTAAGTCTTAATATAGAGGGAGTCCATTATCTGAGGAATAGGTGTGTTTCCCTATAACAGTATGGCACAAACTGTGACTGCCACTGCTGTTGGAACAACACTCGTCTTGAACAGGTATTTATAAAAAATATAATCTCATATATTTTTATTCTTTTCAGTGACGGTTGTGTATGCGGAGTAGTATTTAGAAGAAGCCACAAACATACGAATGTGTGACTGGGTGGAGTTGTCTTCTGTTCAGTCCCTTCTCTCTGTGTCCTCTCTGCTCGACCAAGGAAACCCGATCTTATATAAGCTGAAACATGTCGACTTTTGCTTCATTGCGTCATCTTTTGTCCAGGAAAATTCGTTTATCATTTTTGCCTGATTATTGCCATTAACCAGCTGCCCTTGACGTCATCACATTCCTGTGCCATTGTTTAAAACTTTCTGTTTAACCAAATTCTGTGGATGACAGACGCATCCACTTTTGCCCAGGCACATGTATTTGTCCTTTTCGCATTAATATTATATTTGGGCTAGCTGACTTTGAAATCATCACAATTCTTGTCTTTTCATGTCTTATATTTTTCGTCCCTGACACAACACACATTGTCGTTTTTCCTGACGTTAAATCGTATTCTGTACCTTTACCAAAATAATCACATTCCTCCAGTGTAACCAATTTCTTGTTTTGCCATCTGCATTAACGCTGTTTAAATTAAATAATATTTATTTAATGTAATTATACCTTTTCCCCAGCCTGCTTACTTCTGAGCGAAATTATATTCCATGGTTCACAGCATATATAACACATCCCATCGGTGATAAATGTGACTGAAATTTAGCTGTCAAATCGTGTCGATAACATTGCAGATCTTCTTTTTGATTTTGTCAAAAATCCCGATATGAATAGTGGAGTATTTGACCAGATAGGACAACAGTATTTGATGCACGGATGAATGGGAGATTTATAAATGTGTAAAATGGATTCTGACGAGAAAAGCTTCCTGTCCTGGCACAATGACTTAATCTTCTTAGCATCAAATTTAGCTAGTGATTCGAGACAGTCATTCCACTTGATGTCGATTGAGAGAGTGAGACCGAGGAGGCTCAGTGTAATACTTTCTGGGAGACTAGCGTGATCCATTCTGATGAAATGTAGGAAAGCTTTTCTAAGTTGGTTAAAGGGGAGCAGCTTCGTTTTGGAAGTATCAAAATTTACAAGCTATTTTTCTCCGAGTCCACCACAGATTAGAGGTCCTTTCCAATATCAGAAGTGATGTCTACTTTGTCAGCCTTATTGGATTTCTTACTGAGAAGGGAGTAAATTGTTTGGTCATCTGTACTGATGCCTGGAAACTTATTACATAAGGGAGATCATTCATGATTATCAGAAAAAGCGTAGAACTTGAGATAGAACCTTGTGTGACACCCGTGTTCAGAGGAAATGATTTGAAATTATGTCCGTTTTAAATGTCTTTCATTTTACGTTTTGTCAGGAATGGTTGGACCTAATCTAGCAGTCGTCCAGTTATGCCGTAGCCCTTAAGCATGCATAGAAATCCAGTAAATTAAACCCTATCAAATGCTTTTATCCAGGGCAACAAATATCCAGGGCAACAGCTCGAACTTAGCCGTTCTTATCAAGAGCCTGATATATATATTTGGTGATAACCGTTAACACATCAGCGGCAGACCTAGGGAAGCAGAAGGCATACTACTTGTTAGAGAATAGTGTGTTGGAAGTGAGATGATGAATCATTTCAAAATTGATAATAGCCTCGGACACTTTGCCAAGAAGCGGTAAGAGGCTATAAGGGCAATAGATAGAGGGGTCGGAGAGCTCTTTAGGATTTTTAAATACAGAGAGGCAAAAAGAAGCAAAGAAATATTTACAGAATTTGGAGAGGATGGAAGAGAAATCAGGGGCACATTTCTTTAAGACGATGACTGGAATTTCATCATCTTGACTTGTTTTATGGGAGTCAAGTTTAGAAGCAATGTTAGAGTTTATAGACGGAGTAGTATGCACATCGCCCAGTTTGACCTAAATTCTAAGTGGGAAGTCGGATATAGAAACTCCAGATGAGTCAAGTGTGGAGTTGGAAAAGAACTTACGAGAAAAGTACTCAAAATATTAAAAACAAAAGGTGCCTATTGTAGTCAAACACGTCACTCTGTTAATGCCGGAAGAACTGATTTCTGTGGGAAATGACAGGCGATTAAGCAGAAGCGAACCAAAAGAAGAATGAAGTTTAAGACAGATTTCACCCAGAAAAAGACCTCAGAGAGGAGGGTCTTCAACAGGAAAACTAAAAACTTTACTCTCAAAGATCACAAAGGGAGTTGCGGAACTACTCTCATTCTGCTCTTTGATAATAATAAGATATTCTGCGGATAAGTGGTTCCTGAAGGAGGGAAGTGGAACGAGATATTAACGTAAATCATGAGATGGTCAGAGTTGACCAATGGGCAGAGCTGCATTGAATGGCAAGAGTCCGGAGCAGAGATCTATTAAGGAGGCATGTCCTTCAAAGAGAGGAATCATGTAAAAAATATCCAATTCTTGCGTGAGACACTGAACAGGTTATGGACATCAGCTAGATCAGTAACGATTTGGCATGTTGGGTATTAAAGTCACCAAATAGGTGAGAGGAAATGGCCTTGTCTTTATTATCTGAAATAATGTATAGCATAGAACGGTCATGAGAGAAAAAAGCAACAGAAAAAGAAAAATAGCCAACTGCGTTTAGTAGGGAGAGACGGAGACACATGTAAGAATGATCCGGAGATTCAAAATAAACCACCATGCTCCTTGACATAAACACCCAGGCCATGCAGGTAGACATTGAAGGGATAGTGAAATCGGAGGAGGGGATTAATGATTTAAGGTTGGTTTCACAGAGAGTTATGAAATCTGGGGATCTTTCGAGAAAGAATGACTCCACACTGTAAAAGTTGGAAGGAATACCATGGATGTTTGAGAAAAAAATACTGAGGAGTTCAGTTTTTTTTTGTTTTTTTTTTACTTGGTAGTTTTGTATCTTTGGTTGTTAATTTTCATGTTTTTTTTTCATTTTGGTAAGGGTAGGCCGCAAGAATTGGAAGCAGCCCGTCATCAATTTCGGTATGTTTAGGAAGGATACTGGCACAGAATCCAGGGTGGCAGGGATACCCGTCCATGCGCGTCATTGCACTGCATAAACCCCGATATTATGTGACTCTTAATTAGAGCAGCCTCTCTAGAAGCTACGCAAAATTTTGGGCTCCTAATTACCAGTCGAAAGCATCATCCAGGAAAATGCCAACCCAGTACCTTCAGTATAAAAGCACTGTTATTAAGGCCTGAAAAGAGAAAAAGAACCTAATAATGAAAAAATGGGATGTGCCTCTAATCCTGTTTAAAAGAATGGAGAGCATAGATGCCGGGCAACAGTAGTGCCTGTCTACACCAATTAAAAAAATATATATTATCGTAAAAATAAATAACATTATTTAAATGAATAAACTAAAAGTAAAAAGTTGAAATTTAGGACGTTTTAACTTAGTTAAAGTCATATGATCCGTTGGTAAGTTAGTTTAGTATTTAGACTGGTAGAGAAGTACCTATAACAAACGTGAGAAAGCGTCTCAGCAATTAGAAATGATTGTGTGTGTGTGTGTGTGTGTGTGTGTGTGCGCGCGCGCGCACGCGTTGAATATATGGGTTGGAATCAGACAAAATGAAGAAATAAAGAAAGAACAAACATGAAAAGCATCTCAAAATGTTTAATGTTTAATTAAACATGCTTCACTTTTATTGAAGCTTTGCAACAGATCGAGAGTGATTAAAAAAAGAAAATAGTGACAATGGCATGTTACGATTATGGGTTGATTTTTTTTTTTAATCAGATAGGCGTCAAGCGTATTAAAGAAATGGATACTTTTTTAAAAATATGTGTGGTAATATTTAGAATGGTAAAGTTTGTAATAGAGTGTGTGGGTGTATTTGCGAAGAAATGCTTGTTTCTTTAGATGTTGGTCGGTATATGTGAGGAAGGTCTGTAGACGTCACTTCCGTTCAGATCGGTGAAATGTTGATGCTTCGATTATTTTACATTTAGTCAGATATTTTATATTTACGGATATATATAGTCATCTGCAGACAGATCTGTTTCGCTGTATCGCAGCTCATCAGTACGGTTAGATTCCGATTGCATTTAACCCAGGATTGAAACCCGACCGAATTGGTGTCAGTCTGCGATTCTAAATCTGGGCTAAGGCCGGTCGATCAAAGAAGGCAGATTTTAGTGTGTATATTATCATTATACACGCCCAATAGCCAGAGTGCTTTAATTCATTATAGAATGAGCGATGCGTACATGCCAGAGTATCTACTGTTTTTCAAAGTCTACCATTCTTCCAGTTCCAGAGTGCTCAATCAGTGTGTGAGAACGTATATATATATATGTGTGTGTGTGTGTGTGTGTGTGTGTGTGTGTGTATGTATGTGTGTGTGTGTGTCTGTCTGTCTGTCTATGTGTGTGTATGTGTGTGTGTATGTGTGTGTGTGTGTCTGTGTCTGTGTGAGTCAGTGAGATGCAGCGAGAAGTGATAAATTTGTTTTGGTAGCAATTTTTTATTAGACGATTTCGTGTACGTTTTTGAAAATATAATTTGTATTATTTTATTTATTTTTAATGTGTTGGATAGACATTATATTAATAAAGAATGGTTGTGTAAGAATGATGGGAAAGCAATATAAGGTCCCAAGCGTGTGTCTGTATTTGGTGTTGATACTATTATTATGATTCAATATATATAAATCACGTTTAAATCTGGCCATAACACATTACATTGCATTTAAATATATGGTTCTGTTATCATCTCGAGCTCTCACGCGGTGTGACGTCATAGAACCACATTACAAATTTACGAACTGCATTTGCTATTTTTGGTAACTGTTATTGTTGCTTAGCAAAGTTTTATGTCAACACAAGATAAAATCGTCGCTGATGGTGGATGTTTTTATGTTAACGCCTTTGTAACCCTTCTGAAGCTGGCTCATGTAAGCCGAAAGCTTAGAACTAACTTAATAAAAAATTATCCAAATGTTGCAGAATTTTTGTCATTATTTTCATCTGAAATTAAAGCCAAAATACGATGTTTAGAACGGCCCATGATTAAACATAATAGACATTCATTGTCTCTTATATTTAACAGTATATTTTTAGAAAATTATCTACTGCCTCGATACACTATATATATATATATATATATATATTGTGTGTGTGGGTGTGTGGGTGTGTGTGTTTTAGAGTTCTCTACTCACAAACACTTGAATTCCGATATTTACCTCCTTTTCTACCAATATCCTGTCCAGATATAAAATATTCAACATTTTGGGGCGAGTAATTTGTTTAATGCTCATTCAAATGCTTCTTAATTGTTTGGGCTATCTTTTTTTCTATTATGTATTTCTCATTTTATGTTACTTAAGAATAAAAAAAACGCATATTGTTCAGTAATTACAAAAACAGTTCAGTCAATATTTTTTCTGAAAAGCATTTAATAAAAATCGCGTATTTTAATGCGTTTATCCTATTTTGAAATCTTGAATAATATTGTCACAGAGTTTGACAATTTAGAGAGCATATGTTAAGATACGGTACAAAAGTTTCCATTTGAAATCCTAGAAAATGTTTATTTATATGAAAAATGTATATTCTAGAAATTCTATTATATTAAACATACAGTATTAGGATAAATTGTGCAATACACGCAAAAGCGAAAGTATTATAATTCAATTATTCGTTTTCTCATCAGATCTCTTCAACTTAAGAGATATTTATCGGAAAATCTATAAGACTTACTAGGTTTTGTTATCTGAGGAAATAATCTAAGCAATATAAAATAGGCTAATGACAATGAAGAGGAGTTGAAAGAATTTAAAGAATACAGGGTGTCCATAAATTATCTGTACAATATTCTTAGAAAATCAAAAGAAAAATGTGAATAACTCCAGCAGTGTTAATTAGAAAACGAATAATGTTTATTTAAATACATCGATAACACTTCCTTATGGGCTGAATTTTCTGCATGAAACATATCTAGACTATGTATAATTTCTGTTTTTTGCAAGACAACCTAAATTTAATTGTACCAGGCACGGAACGTAACATAATTTGCTTGTTTGTTTTGTTTTGTTTTGTTTTGTTTTGTTTTTTGTTTTGTTTTGTTTTTTTGTTTTGTTTTTTGTTTTTTCACGATAATGTTTTTCGCTTTTCTTTCATATTTTGTACTGTAATTTCACTAGAACTCAATATTTGACATAGTCTATGTGGCCTAGGATACGTAGTGCTTTTTTTATTATTATTAAAACGACAACACCGTAACACCGGTGTTGTCTTTTTCATTAAAAAGACAGATTCAATAATATATACTTTTAGCATCTACGCCAAAAGACAAAGAGAATTATATATATATATATATATATATATATATATATATATATATATATATTTAAATTAAATATAAAATATTTATTTAACATGTGAATAATTACTTGCAGATAATTCTGTTAACAGGAGGTTGTACAGGTCATTTGTGAACACTTGTTATAAAGGCAAGAAAGATGAAAATACTATCTATTTCTTTGCAAAAAACAATCGAATACTCTCAGTAATAGAGTAATTCATGTATGCAATAACTATACTGGTAATGTTAAAATGTATCAAGTACAGAAATTTAACTGTTATGCTAGTTTATTAACAGGCAAGGAAAAGTGACATATAAACATATCAATATGCAGAATTTAAAAATTGCCTTCGAGAAACACGGCAGACTTAAGATTTAGGAAATATTTTTTAAAGAATTTATGGAATGTTATGGCTATTACTGCTGTGTCGGTTCTTTTGCCTAAACATCCAAAACTTGTTGAATGGCTTTCGCCGCTGAAATAAATAGGCAAAAGAAAAGGAAAGATACAGAGACACTAGAGGGACAGTTTGGACACTGATCTTATTTTGGTTTCCAAAGACCTCCTGTTGGGGAAATTCCATCCCGAAGAGTTTGGCACGTCTTTACCATCCAAAGTCCAACAGAGTAAGAGATCGAGTTCATTTTTGGCACCAGGAGGCCTCCTTTTTGCGCATGCGTCAATTGTCTTTCCTGCCAGAGCACTCCTGGGATATTTTTATGTTTATTTTATTTCGTACTTTTATTTTATTTTGTATTTTTATTTTATCCATTTCTGGGAAAGGTTATAGTTGATAAATAAAACATAAGTGTTTTAAAATGAAAATTTACATTTCTATCATCCTGTAACAATTTGAAGATTATGTCAGGCGTCTTAAATCATCCCACCTAACAATCGAATTTCAGTTGAATCCATTGTATTCACTTACGCGCAAATACCCTTGGGAAAGGTATTAATCCGTCTCTTCCTTCCAGTTATGGGTTAAATAGCAGGACAGATTGGGTTCTATAGCCTTGGTCGGCAACCAGCCTACCACAGAAAGCAATGGCAACTTACTGCGGGATAATCTTCTGCCCAGTCAGTCATGTCTCTTTCGAGACATGATCGCCCAAGCGTGTATCACGTATGGCACTTAACTGACTGACCTTAGAAAAGTTTATGAATCCGTGTTACTTTATCAAAGATTGAATAGCAGGGACCGAAAGTAAGCTATTTGCCTTGAATGGCAGACCGTCTTCTAATTCAAGTATAAAGAGTATAAATAGGTGTTTGGAAATTTCCTGGTGTAATACGCCTCACAATCTGTTCTAGGTAAAAGTGGAGTGGTTTCTGCGCAAGCATTAATCGTTATGACCAAATTATCTTTTTTCCCAATCGTGGGATTCAATAATCTAAAAAAATTTGGGATGTCATTCGTCGAATTCCACAGTAGATTCCAATGAGTGTGTGTGTGTGTGTGTGTGTGTGTGTGTGTGTGTGTGTGTGTGTGTGCAAGTGAGTTAGAGAGAGAGAGAGAGAGTATGAATGAGTGAGTGAGTGGATGCATCTCAGCTGAGGCATATAGGTATTAGTAGTTCAAGAACTCAACGACCTACAAAACGGGGGAGGTTTGTGTTATTCAAGTTCGCTAGCGATCTGTTGGAAAAATAAACATCTCATAAAATCTCCCGTTTCACATTACCCTAGAGAAAACTTTCATCGAAATTATACCTGTCGTTTCGAAGGAAATGTAAGCTTTTGAAATAGATATTAAACAACAAATCTCTGGTTTTTATTTTTTACTCGAGCCAGCAATGATTCTTCCGTTAGGTTTACACTCCCCAGCTGATCAACCCCAGATTAATTTCTTCCAATGTGCCCAGACAGCGGAAATATTTACGTTGAGCAGCAAAATAAGGAATTTGTGGAGCGCCATGATCTACGGTGTTTGTGAAAGGATATATGACATTAAAGAAGAAAAAAAATATTAAATATATTTTATGTTCAGATTTTTATTGCTTGTATTCGGAAAGGTATTTAGTGGAAGCTGGGCTAATTTACCGTTTTTCTGATGTCTATATATAGTAGATACGTTCTGCACTGTATATTTTTATGTTAGGACAGATGGTAAAAGGTTATGTTGCTGAAAAAGCATGAAATTCTTAATGATTCTCAAAATTTCATTATGTTCAGTAATTTGATTAAATTTAAGTACTTTTTCTCATACTGATAATATATTTAATGCATACACACAAACAAACATACAAACCTACACAAACGCACACACACAAATACACACACACACACACACACACACACACACACACACACACACACACACACACACACACACACACACATATATATATATATATATATATATATATATATATATATATATATATACACTACCGTCCATAATTATTAGGCCACCACTGTTATTTGTTTTTTAAAATGATGTATTTCATATTATTTCATATAAAATGGTTATTTTGTTAATACTGCGCAATAACATGGAAGTGCGTTGTGGTGCACTGGATATCGGCACAGAACGAGAAATCCGGGAGCCGAGTTCAAATTCCAGTTGAATTCGTTGCATTCATTTACGCGCAAGTACCCTTGGAAAAGGTATTAATCTGTCTCTTTCCTCCAGCTATGGGTTAAATAGCAAAACGGATTGGTTTCTATAGCCTTAGTTGGCAACCATTTTACTGCAGAAATTAATGGCACCCTACTCTTTCGAGACATGATCGCCAAAGCATGTATTACGTATGGCACATACCTGAATGAACATGTGCATCAAATGAATTGTTCTGGTGTCAAGTTTTTGTGCTCTCTTCCTTATGCTAGTCTCATCTTATCTGCTGGCAGAAGCAAAGGCTTCATAGCTTCCTTGTAAAATTTTACAAAGTAATAATAATAAAAGAACCATTCTATTTTCATTTAGAAATATCCAATTGGCAGTAAATACTAAAAATACATCATTAAAAAAAAACTGGTGTGGACTAATAATTATGACCGGTAAAGTATATATATATATATATATATATATATGAAAGTAAAAAAATAGTCAAATATAATAAATCCAAATTTTATGAGTTTTTATTAGAATTTTATAAGGAATGATTTTAACGAAAGGTGAACACAATTTAATAAAAAGTTTATATTTTCTTATGAATATAACACAAAATGTTAAGCTTAACAAATCACTGCAGTGAGTAATAAAATGAACACATAGGCATTAGTTCGTTTCGGGAAAATAATTTAAATATTTAAATAATAAGATTTAAAATGTGGTGAATTGTTAACATTTTTTAAAAGAGAAAATTCAAGCGCCTGCCTCAGAGAAGAAAATAAAAAATAAAAACGGTTTTTAATATGGGTAGTAAGACAGTGGATATGCGTTGTGGTCCAGTGGATATCGACTTGTAACGAGAAATCGGAGAGCCGAGTTCGAATTTCAGTTGAATTCGTTGCAATCATATACGCGAAAATACCCTTGGGAAAGGTATTAATCCGTCTCTTCCTTCCAGTTATGGGTCAAATAACAGAACGGGTTGGGTTCTATAGCCTTGGTTGGCAACAGAATTTAACACATTTACCGCAGAAAGCAATGGCAACCTACTGCGGGATAATCTTCTGCCCAGTCAGTCATGTCTCTTTCGAGACATGATATCCCTAGCGTGTATCACGTATGGCACTTAACTGAATGAATAAGACAGTTAGGATGTGCGTTGTGTGGCAGTGGATATCGGCTTGGAACCACATACCGTGAAATAGCTTGCATTCACTTATGCAAAAATACCCTTGGGAAAGGTATAAATCCGTCTCTTCCGTCCAGTTATGGGTTAATAATAGAACAGATTGGGTTCTTTATCCTTGGCTGGCAACCTGTATACCGCATAATGCAATGGCAACTTACTGTGTGATAATCTCCTGCCCAGTAAGTCATGTGTCTTTTATGATCAACTAAGTGTGTATCGCGTATGGCACTTAACTAACTAAATGAGATAGCTTAATTATTTTTTCAATTAGAATAGATCCTATTAGGGAAGTCATCAAAAATATTCCATTTACTAATATGCATAAGCATATATATATATATATATATATATATACATTAATTATAATTATAATACCAATATCGACAAAACTAATTCCGTCAAGATTATCAATAATTAAACTGCAAATAAGAACGTCTTGAAACCCACCGGGAACTCACCCAGAGGGAAAAGAAGGGGAAGAAAAAAGAAACAAACGAAATACTTGAACAAAAAGTCAAGCATTCGTGAGAAAGAAAAAAAACTCAAAACGAAACCTTAACAATAAAGTGCTCAATACGAAAGCAGAGTACAAAAAGTATCCAACGCAAAAGTAGAGCAAACAAGAACAATATATATATGTATTCCATTTGTAAACACCATGTGTGGTAAAAGCCTAGTTCGTGTAATAACTCGTTTACAAATGGAAAATATTCAAAAGTTCTACAATAAAATTGTATTAAAGACTTTTTAATACAAATGTGCACT
This sequence comes from Ascarosepion bandense, assembly GCA_037127315.1. Classification (NCBI taxonomy): domain Eukaryota; kingdom Metazoa; phylum Mollusca; class Cephalopoda; order Sepiida; family Sepiidae; genus Ascarosepion; species Ascarosepion bandense. The sequence continues at coordinate 1,474,345 of JBBBDQ010000390.1, forward strand.
GGCCTAACCTTATTATGACTAGAGACTTAGTAATTAAACAATCAATATATATATATATATATATATATATATATATATATATATGTGTGTGTGTGTGTGTGTGTAGAGAGAGAAAGAGAGGGAGAGAGGGAGAGAGGGAGAGAGAGAGTTTGCAAATGTAGATACAGACTAAGTATTTTAATGTTGGTTCTAGGAATCATTTAATAATAAAATTCATTGAATTCATTAGAATGTTTGTTTCATAAATTTTATTATAGCCAATTTATTGAATAAAGACAAAAGTAAAATTTATCTTAATGAAGTCCATCAGAGGATTAAACAAGTCTTTTGAATACAAAATATTTTTTTTACATTATAAGAGTTATATATATATATATATATATATAAAATTTTACAAACTCCGTTACGAAATAGATTAACTTCAACATTTTTAATGTTTTTGTTCAAAACATGTTTAAAGCAATACATTATATATATATATATTTTTTTTTTTTTTTTTCTTTTAAATATGTTTGGTTAAAAAAATGAACAACAAGGAAGATTTAATTAACTTTTTTTCTTTAATTCTTTCCAGTATTTATCTTTTTTTTTTCTGGAGATAAGGAATGTAAAGATGCTGTTTAATTATAAGTGTATAAACGTAATTAATGATGTGCGTTGTGGTGCAGTGGATATCGACTCGGAACGACAAATCGGGGAGCCGAGTTCGAATTCCAGTTGAATTTGTTGCATTCACTTACGCACTAATACCTTTGGGAAAGATAACAATCCGTTTCTTCCCTTCAGTTATGGGTTAAATAAAAGGACAGATTGGTTTCTATAGCTTTAGCTGGCAACCAATCTACCGCAGAAAGCAATGGCAACCTACTGCGGGATAATCTTCAGTCATGTCTCTCTCGGGACATGTTCGCCCAAAACGTGTATCCCGTACAGCACTTAACTGACTGACATACGTACTTAAAGACTAGCAACTTTTCGTCTGTGGGAAAGCAGGTGTATGGTAGAAACAATTCATCACCCACAAGTCCGCGTAATCGATTCGGATTCTATCGACTCTGAAATATTAGTATCGAGCAGATTCAGTCCAGGTAGTACTTTATATTTGTTCTTATATGCCTTTTGTTAAGATAAAACATGGCAAATGGTACCTGTTACTTTTTGGTGCGGTACAGGAAACATTGTGTGTGGTGGGGAGGTACGCCGTGGCTCCAAACGTGTAATCGGAGAGCCGAGTTCGAATTCCAGTTGACTTCGTTGCATTCACTGACGCGCAAATACTCTTAGGAAGGTTATGAATTCATCTTTACTCCATCCAGCTATGGATTAAATATCAGGTTATATTGGGTTTTAAAGCTTTGTTTGGCAATAAATCTCCCGCATAAAGTTATGGAAACCAACTGCGAAAAAATCTTCAGTCATGTCTCTTTCAAGGCATGATTGCCAAAGCGTGTATCACGTATAGCACTTAATTACTAGCGGTGAACAAATCATTTTCTCAGTTTCTTTAGCGAGGGATCGTATATACACATTTCAATTGAGATCTGGGGGAGAACATCAGTCCCAGCAGATGTCACGGGCAAAGAGCCTCATTGATAGTACATCATGGCAGAAGAAAACTCAGAATTTACTCGGTGATTCGTCTCTAGACAATTAAGTTATTAAATCGGAAGTATAATTCAGAAATTAAAAATTGCTATCTAAATATAAAAACGAATAGCACTGAAATGCTCTTAGCACAATTCATGATATTTGATCTGATGGACTGGTGGTATGATACGGGCCTGTCTTTCAAGGCGTGTGGGGTTTTGTCAGTAATTTATGGAATTTGGGAAGTGATTCGCCCGCACTCGAATCACATTACATACCTATATTTATCAGGCTAAGCTGCTCATCTTTGTATGAATTTTTTACTATAATTTTTGTAATAAGTCGCAACACATCCAATTCAAATTGATGGATAAATGTTTTTGTTATATATTTTTGTTTAACTGTGTCTTTATAAACAATTTGATATGCAAAGTATCATAGTAAAATGATGGCAGGAAGGTTATTTCTGTAATTTGTTATATGACTACATACAAATATTATATATACAAAAATCACTTCAGTCGTACAACTGTATATCCTTATACAATATTAGATTTTATGTCCACATTTTCTATGTCTATCAGTGAGCTGTCTCCGATGTTTAGTAAGCTCCTCAATAGTGGTCAAATTATATCAATAATATATAATCGTAATCAATTTGGTAGACTGACTCCTTTTTTACGTTTCAATGTTTTAACAGAAAGTCAAAGTAAATTACAAAGTTAGTCTGAAATATATTTATGGGTTTTCTCAAATTTAAAATCATTCTGAAATACTCACGTTTATTTTACTTGTGTCTAAATAATTGTTGCAAAAAAAAACATTACATTTCGCTTCATAAAGTTACTCACAGAACAAAAAGTGTCAGCTAAGATAAGTTATCCGCTTCTTTATTAATATTGTTTTTACGTATATATGTTTCAGCTATATCTGTGTTTTTGCGTATATATGTGCGTGTATGTGTGCAAGTGTTTGTGTGTGTGTCTGTGAGTATGCACGAAGAAAAATGTATAGTCTTAAATAAATATATATTAAAAAATTAAAATTGTATTTTTAACGTTTATAAATGCATATCTTTGGTACATCAAAACTTATTTAAAAATGGATCTTTGTGTGAGTGCGTATGTGATTGCGTGTGTGTATGTGTCTGTGTATGCGTGTGTGTCCGTTACCTTTAGACTCCGAAACGGCTGAACCGATTTTCTGGAAAATTTACACAGTTGTACTATATGTGTTCTTAGCTAGGTTTTGTGTCGAGGTACCCCCGAAAATATCAAAAATCGATAATTGAAAAAATCAGTTTATAGAAGGAGTGGTCCGATTTTAAACAAATTTGATACACTCATAGAAAAGACATAAGAAACGATATTCAAAACTTTCAATGTTGCAGTTCTTACAATAGTGCAGAAAATCGATAATATATATATATATATATATGTATATATATATATATATATATATATATATAAAAGGCAAGATGTTTGTGTGTCTGTCTGTTTATCTATCTGTATGGCATTTATACAAATCCACAATTTTTATCTGATTCTCACTAAACATCACAAATATTCTTTAGGCTGAGTCTGTGCTCAGAAGCATGGATTAGTTTTAAAGCGTTCATTACATCCGAGCAACGGCGGGCTATACTGCAAGTATATATATATATATATATATATATATATATATATATATATATAGGGTTTTCAAAATACCAAGTGTTATAAAAGTGATTCTAGGAATCATTCAACAATAGAATTAATTTTATAGTGTTGAGTTGTGATAGTTTTGACGCCAAGATTGTTGCATTTTTAGCAGTTTTACTGATAAATGGTATTTTAGCAAGTAAAGGGCTCGATATATTGACTGAAATTAAGGCTGATGATTTTAGTGCAAAGAATTTGTCAATTTAACTGAGCAGGTTCATGCCTACTTTGAAGTTTCGTAAGAATACCGTTATGAAGTCTTCAAAGATCGGGCTTTGTTTTATTTAAATACATTTTTATTTGCACATGTGTGTGTATATGCGCGTGTGCGCGCACGTGTGTGCGTTTGTGTATACGTGTGTGTTGTGTAGTCACTTGAAAAGCACGATATTAATGTTTGGGTATTTCTAAATCGTCTTATTCTTCATTTATCTCGTTATTTGTAATGATATATATGCATGTGTTCGAAATGAAATCGGTACTGAAAGTTGATCATGGTAGCGACACGAAACCATTTGAAATCATTCATCAAACTAAAGAGAAACTAGAAAGAAACAAGTGTAGAAACGTCTATTGTGTCTCAATTTCCTCAACACCTGGGATTTACACCCCCTTTGTTTCACGCCAATATCAGTTGCTGTTTTCCATCATGGCTTTCCAGTGCTCGTATAAAACAGATTACTTGATTCAAGCAGACAGATTTGGTGCAGTAACATTTCGACCTGATAACAAAAGTCTGTCCGAAGTACCAACTAAACTTAGATGCATAATTATTTATCTATCAATTGTTGTCTGAGTGATAGGAATAAAAATCTAGCTGTCGTAAAGATAAAATATCCAGTATAACCAACTCAAGTTTAAACTTAATTTTCTTCTTGCTATTTTAGCATGTGTTATACTTACTATAATTGATCAATATCACAAAACATTAGTAGTTGAATTACAAAAACCTAGAAAAGAGTTAAGATTTTAATTTATGCCATGGGTATGTACGCGTAATGTAATCGTTATTAACACAAAGTGGATTGGGAGAACCATATTCAAATTCGGTTTCATTTTCCTTTTGCACTATGGCCCTTAGGAAAAGGCATGAATCAGACAGTTTTCAATACTACCAGATTTGGCCTAAAAAGCGGATTAGGTTGGAATCTGTAGGTTTAGATGACATTCAGTCATAGAGAAGCAGAATTCTTAATTTCAAACCTGAAAAAGGCAACGAGAAACCACTCCGCTATCATTTCCAAGAATGCACTGCAATTCATTTTTCCGCATTATGTGTTTCGGCTTACGGCAATATAACATTGACACTTCGTTTCCGGTACGATTACCGAAGATAAGCAACATGGAACTTGGTTAAACGGGTAACCGCTTGAGAATATCAGGTGCTGTAAGCGTAGATTTGTGAATGGTATAATTGATAATGGCTCAGAATGATTAATCGAAGAGCTCCGTTCTAATTCTGAGTTTGTTATATTCGTTTAACCTAAAATACCTTTGGGAAATATATCAGTCAATCTTCCCAGAAAGGTATGGATTAATTAGTAAAAGTTGTAGCACTAACACATTATTATTGCGCATAAATAAACTTGCGAACAAATACTCAGATTTTGAAATTAAAAACCCATATAGGTGTTGATATGTCGCTGAACAAAAACAACCGACCAACCAACCAAATAATCATGTTCCCTAGATATTTCACTTCTCTTTTTCCGATAGTATGTATGATTTCTTCAAGTGTTATTTTTTTTCTTATGACAGCCAAATTCCTCAGACGCTCTGTCTATGGGATTCCCTTTTTATATCAACAGAAACAAATTCGTGATGCTTTTTATTAAGTGAGGAATATGGTAAGCATTCATTGCCGTATAAAAGATTAGAATATTACGTAGCAGTTTAGCACCAGTTTCTTTATTTAGGGATATTTTCCCCAACTCTTAACACTTTTTTAGCTTCTGGAAGTTTACATTCATTCTTTTTTGCCCCTTTAGACTTTTCAGTTTTCTTTCTTTACAATGAAGTGCCATCTGCTTATCTTATGTTAAAATTATTTCCGTCCAAAATAAATCCTTGTGGCTTGTCTAAAGGTCTAGGTTAAATAAATACAGTGAGCAAACACTTTTTGTATATTTATTAAAGTTTTTTCCCTATCGCCATACAAGATGTTTGTCCTAGTTGTGTTCATTGATTAGTAGTATATATCTGCAGTGTACATCTAGAATTGCAAGTCGTTCTTCATATCATTCCCTATCCAATCAGTCAGTTAAGTGCCATACGTGATACACGCTTGGGCGATCATGTATCTTTCGAGACATGACTGACTGGGCAGAAGATTATCCCGCAGTAGGTTGCCATTGCTTTCTGCGGTAGAGTGGTTGCCGACCAAGGCTATAGAACCCAATCTGTCCTGTTATTTAACCCATAACTGGAGGGAATAGACGGATTAATACCTTTCCCAAGGGTATTTGCGCGTAAGTCAATGCAATGAATTCAGCTGGAATTCGAACTCGGCTCCCCGATTTCTCGTTCCGAGTCGATATCCAATGCACTCAACGCCCTATCCAATACTTTTCTATAATCTACTAAACAGAGTTAAGTTTTAAAATATCCTTATGAATTAATAAACTAAAAACCATCTGACCCATTATCTTCGGGAATTAATTACGCGATTATGCAAATGGTAATACAGATGCAAGTGGTCAATTTTTCGTCATTTTATATTTCTAACTTTGTGTATTGGAGTAGATAGACTAAACTATCGCCCAGTTCACACTCCACCCACGTCTATTGAACAGGTGTAGAGGCTCATCCCTTGTTCCTTGTTTAGGATGTGGTTCCCGGCTTTCTCTTTTCCAATCTTTTCACTGTTTTCTTTTTTTTTTATTGGAGTAGATATACTAAACTATCGCCCTGTTCACACTCCACCCACGTCTATTGAACAAGTGAAGAGGCTTACCCCTTGTTCCTTGTTTAGGATGTGTTTTCCGGCTTTCTCTTTTCCAATCTTTTCTTTCCTACGTAGCCCCCTGCGCTTCAGTGGCGTTACCGCCTTTCTCGTGGTGATATGATTAAAAAAAAATATGCGTTAGTCTTTATTTGGTCAACTATTTTTTATAAAGGTGAGTTGGGCATCGTCTGTAAGAAAAAGAACACGTAGATACAATTCTTTCCGCCGGTAATTTTGTAACGGCATAATGAATTATTTGGCATTCGCACCGGGTAGCTCAGATTGTCTGGATGGCAGTGCAGATGATTCGGAAACAGCTGGATGATATATGAAATCAACCCACGGAGACTCAACATGGGGAACTTCATTAAGTGCCTTGGGGAAGTAGAATCTACGTCTAGCAACAGTGCGGCATCAGACTATACAAGCAGAAGAACCCAGTAATTGCGCTCAGAAAATTTCCGTGACTACGGCACCACTTACAGTAAATAAAATTACTATAAAATTTCTTTTAAAATCAAAGAGAATTTGAAGACCAGGATTATTATTCAGCAACTAAAAAAAATGCAAGAGATTCCATAGTCGTCTGGAGGACGTGGTTGAAGCCAAACGGTGATTTTTTTAAATAAATTTACGTTTTCGTATTTCAAGATATTTTTGTGCAAATTTGGTAAATAAATCTATTAAAATGAAATACCAGTGATATATTTTTTTGCGTGACATAGATAACAATCTATTGATCGCGCCTTATATTAGCCCTTCTCTTCTAAAGAAATATCGGTATTCATTGACCAAACAGCTTGTACTACTGTCGATTGAAATTTACAATATCTTCCATTCAATATAAATTTTCATTAAAATAGACTTTTTAAGTTAAGTGGCTTTTATCGCTCTTGCTCTTATTGACAGTGAGTTTTTTCTTCTTTCTTTATTTTTGAAGTAATGTGGAAAGTCAACATCTTGATTGTGTTATTATTTTGCATATAATATCCATTTTAACTGTTGTTGCTCTTGAGTCCTCAAAAGATGGTGTCTAAGTTATTTGGCACAGTTCTTTGTATGCAATTCTGTTGCATCAGTCCACAATGTTCGAAAACGGATGGTCTTCGCCAAGATTCAAAGGCTTTACTCACCAAAATACATTTATAACCATTGATCTAAGAAAGTCGTTGAATACAGCAGACAGTACAGGTTCTTGTGAATGTCTTTAGCGCCTTTCATAGCATCCATATGAAAGTTTCGACCTATAATTCTTAACGGTCGTTCTCTTGAGTAACTTTGATTTAAATTAATGTTTTCGTATATTTTATTTACTATCGTTTTTTTAAATCCATGATCCATTCTGGTTTTGTGTTAGCATATCTAAAATGAATGAAATTTATCACTCTCTATTCACATTAAATAGTGATTTATTAATTCTACTTCAGTGTTTTCTATCCAAGAAAACAAATGTTTTAGTAATTTTTGTCTAGTTTGCAGATCAAGATGCCAGCTGTGTTTCATTAAGTTAAGCCCCGCTATCTCTCTCTCTCTCTCTCTATATATATATATATATATATATATATATATATATTACATTACTTAAGGTCATGTCACGTTGAATACACTGGTTCCTGCTCGAAGTTAAGCAACGTTGAGCCTGTAATTAGATGTTTGGCCACTTGGGGATACTGTGTGCTGTAAGCTTTTATTGACGGATGTGCGTTTTGTTGCGGTGGATATCGGCTTGGAAGGGAAAATCGGTGAGCCGAGTTCCAATTCCACTCGAACACTCTGCATTCACTTACGCACTGGTACCCTTGCGAAAGGTATTATTCTGTCCCTTTCCTCCAGTTATGGGTTAAATAACTGAGGTCTGCTGTTCATGCGAACTTCTGCACCAATAGTTATCGGCAGTTCCAAAAAGTGAGGATGGAACTACACAAGCCTTCATCACTCTAAACAATTCTTTGTGTAGCAGTCTAACTGAGTTAGACACTCATACGTCGAAATTGACGGGAGAGTCCATAATATATATATATATATATATATATATATATATATATATATATATATATATCTTAAGTAGGAGCAGAATAAACTGAATCTAATTTAATTCTTAATTCACCAAGGTCAATGTGAGGCTAGACCCAAACTGACAAAATTCAAATTGAATCTGTCCAGATTCGTTTTTCAATATATTTTCGTGCTATGACCTGACCCCGGGGGAATTGTTTTGTCGTGCCTCTGTGTTTCATCGCAGCTATTCTCAAGAGTTTACCGTTACGTGGCAACCCCCATTATAATAAATTATCTTAATTAACTAGTGTATTTGATAAAGAATCATAATTATTTGAAACAAAAACCAATGATTGCAAATATAAATCTGCCTCATTATTGTTTCTTTTGAATACGTGTTCGAGATCTGGCACCTTACTCGCAAATGAGAAGGCAATTACAAATATATTCATGAGAATCAATAATTGGTACAAACCTCTTCAATTATTTCAAGTTTTTCCTATATGATGAAAATACTTTCATTGAAAGAAAATCATTATGGTCATTCTGAACATTAGCTTGAGTTATTGACGACTACAATAGGGTAGGTTAATTTTTCACTTGTTTTTTAGAAAATCAACGTTATGTTAAATGCAAAGACTAGAGGTTGATGTGGTAAATATTGACAGTATAACTTAAATTCATAGGGTTTATCGACTTTTGAGCATTTAATTTTGAAGAACATCTAAAGAATTTTCAGAAATACACAACTGCTGTATGTTTTGCTTACAAACTGACATAAAAATTTAACAATAAATCTAAATAAAACTGATATTTCTATATTAGATAAAATTGAAAGGAAAATGTATTCAAACCAGAATTTTAATTTTGAATCATTACGAAAAAAATATGGAACTTTTTGCAGTATTCACTAAATGAATACTGTGTACAAATTGTAAAAAAATACAAATTATTCTAAGCAATGAATATGATCTCACACCATTTTTTTCTTAAAATTAATACAAACAATACATAAAAATGGATTTAATATCATAACACAAACTGTTCAAGAAAATATTTTAGATTTTATCGAAAATCGCACTAAAACTAATGCACAGTATAACACATTACATTATAATATAGTTAAATTGTTTAGTATAATTTCCATGCACAATGATTTATTAATAATATCCATATGCCTTCCTTTTCATATATAATTTGTGAAGCTTAATTGCTATTTTCACACCTTGCGCATATGCAATAAATTCAGCAAATTCAACGTCGTTCCATTAGAACCACTTGCAGTTTCTTATTTTAAAAAATCTTCTGCAAGGAAAAGCTTAATCAAATTGGACCACTGTGTCGTTGAGCATCATAGACCGGCGTTTCCCGTGCAACTCAGAACATTTAAGTAGTAGGACTCAGTTATATAAAAAAATAATTATATAAAAAATCGTTGTTTAAAAATTGCTAAAGATTCCATTAAAAAAATCTACTTTCTTTTGTTTTGCGTAAACGTTATTTGATGTTTTCTGTGACATTGTAAACATCATTGCGTTTGTTTGTGTTTCAAAATTACGGGGGAAAATATTTACATTTTTTGTTAACTCAATGAATTTAACATAAAAATTGTTTATTTTGTTTTACTGAAAGTAGAACTGTAAAAACTATTACGCTCTGAGTTCAGAAATTTTAGAATAATATTTAAAAGTTTAGAAATATAAAAGCTCTTACTCTCTCAGTTCAGAAATTTTCAAAGAATATTTAAAAATGTAGAAATATAAAAACTATTACGCGCTCAGTTCAGAATTTTTTTTTAATTATTCCTTTTGTTTCAATATTACGGGGGAAAATATTCACATATTTTTGTTGACCAAATGAATTTTTAAAGCGTCGGAATAAAAATTAAATATAAAGGCTCATTTTTTTTAGTCGCGTTTGACAAGTGTGATTTGATTTCTGTGATCTGTAATCTAGCAACCATCTTAGATCTTACGGGGCAAATGTCAACAATCTGCACTATTGTCCAAAAAGTGCGAAAGGGAAAATTGCTGAACTTAAACTGAAAAAGTATGTGTTGACCTGGCTTCCCTGTAGATATGTGTCTCTAGAAAGTTCGAATGGCGTAGCTTAAAAATGTAGGCGTGCATAAGGAACAGCCACACACAGACTCACAGATTGCCTTTTATATATATATATGAATTTTATTTTAATATCTTCTATTGTGTATTGTTACTTCTGAAATAAAACAAAAATTATTTTGATTAGAAAAATCTTTCAATAATTAGTCATTTTAACGTAATGTTTATGAAATATTAAAACTAGACACGTAATTCGACATAACTATTCAAGTATGAATTACTGTTTACTTATCTACTGAACATATTTTTATATAGTCTCTTCCATCATCTCCAGTTCATCTGACTTCGGAATTGAGAAAAAATATTTCCTAGAAGCAAGGCGAAATCATTATGCTGCAATTTTTTTTAATGGAAGATGTTATATTCCGGTCGACAGTTGCTTTATTCTCTGCATTATATTGAACATATACAGTTCGCAGTTGGGGAATGTATTGCCCATTTAATTTCAAACCAACTGTATGTATTTCAGTTACAAATTTTATAAGGCTGTTTTATCAGACTTTCACTGAGCACCTACTGCAATAAGATTTTAACGCTCTTATTTTTAACCTAAACTTAATATTTAAACACATTTAAAAAATGCACTAACAATTTGGAAAAAAATATTTCTGTCATTATTTATCAGATCAAACTCCAACTTTCAAAGTGATTGTGATACCACAATTCCTAAATCATCCTATGATACTATACAAGGGGAGGGGAATAATTAGCAATCTTTATCGTGCGCATAAAACCCGGTAGAACAAAATCAATGATTGTACACGGAGCAAGGTTAAAATCTCGTTTGCCGACAGGAATCCCTTCTAGCCACGATTAATCGTCGGAAATTGACGTATTTTGGCCACATCAGGCAGTATCACAACCTCTGCAAATTCATCAGGCAAGACACTTTATGAAGGCGGTCGCAAGCGGGGCGTGTAACGCAAAAGCTGGTCAGACAATATCAACAGTAGATCATCGTGGGAAAGGTTATCTGCTCCTTTTACCTTTAGATATTTTACATCGTTTGAGGTGGTCAAGGGGCTGCTGATGATGATGGTGGGTACTTGTATGACAAAATGAAAATTAAGCTAGTACGTTAAACATTTCTTCCTTCAGAAAAGTCCAATGAAAAGTAATAATAGTTTTGTAGATGAAATGATATATATATATATATATATATTGTGGGTCAAGGAATACAACGAACTTTGGTAAAAATTTTATATCTAGAACTTCTAATAATACGGCTATACTTAGATTTAGAATTAAATTTAAATTTAAATTTAAATTTAAATGCTCAGGTTTCCTGCATCTAATGGATTCATATGAATAACCTTGCAAAATCCGTTCAACTTTCTATAAATTGCGCTTTTTTAGAAATTATCATTATTTTTCGATGTAAACGTCTAATCAGCATGTTTTATTTCTTCCCTGTTTGTATGTAAAAGACCCTACCGAGAAAATCATTATAAGCTTAAAGTCAAAAGAATCCAGGACATAGAAATGTTTTCAAATGTATTTCATTTGCATACTTATAGTCTGATACATAGATTTGTGTAAGGTTTCTTCTATAACAATATTCTTTTTATAAATATTATCGTTGCGCTTGTGTAAGTTAAAAAGAAAAATCTGGTTTCTTTAATCTTAAACAGTTTGGATTTTTCAAAATAATGTTCTTTCAGAACCTAGGCGATCACAGCTAGCATTTCTTTATTCGTTTCTGTCAGTCACCTCAACATTTGGAGAACGGTGTAATGAACTTTAACCTTGCCTTCTCGGTGGCTGTTCTTTTTTTTTTTTTTGCTTTTTTTAAAAAATTTTATGATTGTTTATCTTTCTCGTTCTGAGGATATCTTATGCGAGATTTTTGACCACTCTAGACAAGAAAGACTAATTTGCATTGTTATTTAACCCATAGTTTAGAGGAGAAAAATAAACTCATGCATTCCCAAAACATTACTATGAAAGTAACAGGCGAAGCTGGAACTTGAACTCTGATTCAGTCATTTCAGTGCCATAGGTGATACACGCTCGAGTGATCAGGTCCCGAAAAAAGACATACCTGACATTTTCCCGCAGTAGGTTATAATTACTTTCTGCGGTATACTTGTTGCAAAACTAAAAAACCCAATGTGTCCTCCTATTTAACTTATAGCTGGAGGATGTAGAGACGGATTAATACCTATCCCAAAGGTATTTGCGCGTAAGTGAATGCAGCCAATTCAACTGATATTTGAAATTAACCCTGCTATTCTTCTACTTCTATGTGCCCTGTCCTTTCAGGACGTAGGCGATCATGGCTTTCCACGTCTCCCTCTCACTGGTGGCTCTTACCACGCCTTCTCTGTTACATCATGCTACCCTCGTTCCATCATCCACCTGATTAGGTCCTTCAAATATGTTTTCCGCTGCTTTCCCTGTCTCTTTTTCCCTCTATCTGGCTTGTTAGTATCAGGTTCTCCAAGCACTCCTTTGTCATTGCATGTTCCAGGAACTTCAGCTGTCTCTTTCTGATGCTCAGTTTTTTAATTTCCTTTTCGTTTACATCATTTCCAAAACCTCATCATTGCTCGATCCATGATATTCGCAGCATACTTCTGTAGAACCACATTTCAATTGCTTCAAGTTTTTCTTTTATCTTTGATAATATTGTCCAGCATTCACTGCCATATTGAAGAACAAACATCACATAGCAATCCAGTATTCTCTTCTTTGTTTCTAGCGAAATTATCCTGTTTCTTAATACTTTACTCAGCTTCTGGAATGCTTTTACTCATCCCAATTTTCTTGTTGATCGCTTTTACTTTATTCTGCTCATAATCCAATACATTTTAGGCGTGTAATTCTCTTTAGTTACAATGGCAGCTGTGAAAGACATAATGTGTAGTACTTATATTGTTTTTTAAGTACCATGGAAGTGTTCTAACAGGAGATGGAAAGTGCGACACGGAGATCCGAAGGCGAATTGGCATGGCAAAGGACGCGTTCCAGAAGATGAGCTAAATACTAACACACAGGAAGATCTCAATAGAAACGAAGAAAAGAGTGCTAGACTGCTACGTGATGTCAGTTCTTCAGTACGGCTGTGAATGCTGGACAATATCATCGAAAATGAGGAAAAAACTGGAAGCGGCCGAAATGTGGTTCTACAGAAGGATGCTAGGGATATCGTGGACTGAGCATACAAGCAACGACGAAGTGTTAGAAAGAATGGCAACAAAAAGGAAATTGATGCTGAGCATCAGGAAGAGACAACTGAAGTTCCTGGGACATGCAATGAGGAAGGAGAGCCTGGAGAACCTGATACTGACTGGTCAGATAGAAGGAAGGAGAGACAGAGGAAGGCAGCGGATAACATATCTGCAGAGTCTGATCAGGTGGATGACGGAACGGGGGTTGCCAGGAGCAACAGGAGCAAACATACTAAGAGCCACAAGGGATAGGGAGACGTGGAGATCCATGATCGCCTACGTCCTGAAGGGACAGGACACATGGAAGAAGAAGAAGAAGTTATTTACTCAAATGTATTTGTGCGCTCACGAGAACGTACATTAATGTCATATTTTTCACAAATCTAAATTTCATCTACTACAAGCCTTTAACTCCAAAATTATTGAAACTTAGAGAAAGATTAATCATGATTGGTATGATTTGAAAGCACTTGCTTGAACTAACTTTAATGATTTTATTATTTTTCTCTACACATTCTGTGACATCATAAAGAATGTACACGAATATCAGCAGTAAAAAATTTTGATGTCATATCTTATCATACAAGTTAATATTTACAAAATTAATTTAGTATCAACCGACCAATTTCTCTCTGTATTTTTGTGATAAATATTTCTTTATTATTTACATTGTTGATATGCTTACGGCTATATCATATTAAATACACCGGTTCTCGTTCGATCACCGAAGTTAAGTAACGCTGAGCCTGGTCAGTACTGAGATGGGTGACCGCTTGAGAATACCAGCTACTGTAAGCGTGTAGTGACGGATGTGCGTTGTGGTGCAGTGGATATCGGCTCGGAAAGAGAAATCGGTGAGCCGAGTTCGAATTCCAGTTGAATACCCTGCATTCACTTAAGCACTGGTGCCTTTGGGAAAGGTATTAATATGTCCATTCCCTCCAGTTATGGGTTAAATAACAAGGGTAGGACTTGGGGACCCTGCCCTTGAAAACAAATCCCAATGAATCTTGATACTCGAAAAGAAAAAATGTATTACTACTCACAAAACTTATATAAAAACAACAATAAAATGTTGAAAGAAAAAGGTATTACCAGCAATAAATAAATAAAATTTAGTTGGCAATAAATGACCCGCCGAGGTTGATATGCCATAAAACAAAACAACCGACATTATTAACATACAGACTATTCTTTATTTGTATTTGCTAGTACAATCCTTAAGTCACGCAGTGTGCACATAGATTTTTAGCCAATAATTGAGTTCAATCCTTAGGTCATACTGTGTGCACTTTTATGATAACCCAGCTTTCATTAGTGAAAGCTGGGTTATCATAAACTAAAAATAAGAACTAGAAGATACATATCTAGACATTGGCAATGGAACGAGAACTGTCTACTCCCGTAGATTAAATAAAGATTTCAGTTTGGAATTCCCTACAAGTTACTCGGATCGACATACACCTGATGAATTCCGGAAGGTACAATGCCGAAAGGTCCTGATGATATCAAAAAGCGAACAATAGTCCGCATGTAAATAGTGTAAATAATAAGCAATCTTTGTTAGTCAAATATTTTGGAATTTTGGATTTTATATATGAACCCGTTTGGACGTCTCGAAGTGGTTTAATGCTTATCAGGCTTGTTCTGTAAGAATCACTGCAATTGAGTAGTGAGTTCGATCCTCACTGTGTACTCTGTACTTTCGGTCTTATGTCGCATCTAAGTATCCGCTTAGAAAATCACTATATTGGAGCCAGTTTAAGGCTTTAATATATATATTTTGGAAGTGTTCATAAAATGTTTTTGGCCTATCAAGTTACATTGCGTAAATAAAGTGCAAAATGATCAAATAACTACACAAGATGCACGCCGAAGAAATGAGTCTTTAGCATAATATTCACAAAATATTTTTTTTATTTTACAAGTTAATTTGTGTTCATATAGCCATAATTAACGTTTCGCATTAATTTTAAATTTTATATTAAGTCTCTTACAGTTTTTAGCCTAGTTTTATAGTTATTCATCTGCAAAGTCTTTCTTTGGTCAAATATTTTTCTCATTCTAATGTCATCTTAACTATTGAAAAACAATATCCATAATGGAATAAAACCTGGACAGGCTATGAACAATTGCATTAATTTACTACCATTGAATCTATTCTCCAAGAGTTGGTAATTTTCAAATTTGCAGGACGTGAAGTCTTGAATAACTATAATCTTTAGCCTAAAGCGTCTTGTTTTTGCCGCGAATATTTTTCATATCCTGTAAATTCTTTTCTGTTTCTATTCGCAACACAACTTCCTTCAAATATTTTCCTGCTGGCCAATAATATTTTTTTGTTTATTTCTCTTTAACTTTTTTTCTTTTTTCAAAGCATTCATAAAGACATTCTTTTTTGATCTTGCCAAACTTTACAACAGTTTTCTTTTTGTTCTCTGGTCACTTTTAACTGTTTCACAATTTACAACATTGTTTTTCACTTTCTCAATAAAAATGCATCATATTTTGGGGGATATATTTAATAGTATTCGTGTATATATGTATATATTCATATATATGTGTGTTATTCAACATTTGCATTAGAACATGTAATTAACAGAATGTATGTACATTTTGTTTCGACATTAAAAACACTGTCTCATCAGGTAGAGAACAATGATAGTCATTAACTACCTGATAAGACGCTGTCTTTTTTTTTTCTAGGTCGAAACAAAATGTACAATTTCGTAGTAGTTACTTACATGTTCTAATGTAAATGTAAAATAAGGAATGTTTATTACTCTCGTTTTATATTGCACGCTAATTTAAGTATTTACTATTTTGAGTGTTACAATTTTATTCTTTCTTTATTATAAATTATATTTTAGAACATGTACAGAATTCTTTTATATATCCACTACAAATAGTACATTTGTTTCGACATTGAAACTACAATGTCTCATCAGGCGGTGTGGACAGGAATGGAAAACCTCTTATATTTGGTCAGTTGTATGTAGGATGTTGGTGGGGGTTATAAGGGAATAAGTTTTGTGGATTGACCGTTAGAATTTTGAAGAAAGTGGTGTTGGTAGTGAATATGGTTGATTAATGAGTGTCTGTGAGTTTTCTAGACAGATTTAACATTTGCAGTTAGAACGTAAATTTTTATTATCTTGCGACTAGACTATATCCTTTGGATTTCTTAGTGGAGCATGTAAGGGTTGGGATGCTTATTTTGTACAAAATATTTTTGTATTTAAGCAAAGTTTTTATAATTAATCTAATTTTGTATATTTAATCTTAATTTTGGATTTAGGAAATCGATGTTTTCTATTAAATTTTAAATTTTAATTAGATCACAGTTTGGAAACCGATTTAATCTATTAAATTTTAATTAGATCACCGTTTGCGGTAAGATTTCATGTAAAAGGTAAAATTTAATGTTAAAAATTTAACGTAATAGGCAAGTAGGTAAGAGGGGCGTAATAAGTAGAATTTTATGTAGAAGGGAAGATTAAATGTTTGTATTTAAAGCAAGAGGTGAATAGGTAATAGGCATGTTTGTATTTAAGGTAATATTTGTAGTTTAATGTGTGTATTAAGGACAGTTTTTTAATCTAATAATGTATATTAAACCTTACTTTAGAATTTAGTAATTCTATATTTTCTATAGAATTTTTAATTTAAAAAAAATTTTTTCTTAAAATTAGATCATAGTTTGTGGTGTATGTAGGGGTGTTGTTAGTACAGTGAAGGTGTATCATTTCTAGGGGGCCCTAGCTCTGGCTTTTGTAGTAACTTTTAGCATATATATATATATATATATATATATATATATATATATATATATATATATATAAGCTTGAGATATTCCACCAGTGGATAGATAGATAGATAGATAGATAGATAGATAGATAGATAGATAGATAGATAGATGCTAAACTGATGTAGATCAGATTTAAATTAGAATTAAATTAGACCAGTAAACAAAAAGTGCTCAAAACATGTTTGAAGAGAAATGAATCTTTAACATGCAAAGAATTTAGATATTTGAAATGAAGAGATTAGCCTATTACGCTACCATATTGATCAATATTTTAACTCTAGATACTTAAATAAAAAATCAAAGAAGTAAAAATATAATTAATCCTTGATAATGGCTAAAAGTATGGACGAAAGCGCTCGGGTAAATAAAACAGTCTGACAATTTTTCTCAAAATGATTTACTAAAAAAGAAAAGATTATAATATCACATAAAAAATAATGGAAATAACTTAATCACATCATCTTTTCTGTCATTTTCAAGGAAACTTGCATAAAAGTGCCAAATACACAATATCTATACATATTGTGGTTGCCTATTTGTGTCCGAGTACGACCATTACTACATATCTATTTTAGAGAATATCTAGTAATGGGCAGAACAAATGTGGCTGGTTAGTCCAGGCGACCTACATTTGCTGGTACACTCAGGTCCAACGGCATGCGATGCCGGAGCTACATTATCATGCAATTTGAGATGTCGCGTGGGACCACTTCACAACTTGCATATCTTGTAATAGAAAATTACATATCATCTTGTATACGTCCACGATTCCATAATCAATTGCCACCCTGTGTTGGTTCACTTTCAAGTGGCTCATTAGACCAGCCATCGACAAACACACTCTATCACAATCTTACACATCAGATCAAGCTTCCAACGAATGCCATCAGGAAGCCCAACGAAGACGCCCTTGCGTAGATATCTTTTAAGATTTCAGTGCCTCGTTCTATCTTCAAAATGAAACCACTATTGATCCTCTTTTTTCAATTACTGAGATTAAATGCACATTGTTACCACTGCTCATAAAGAAAGTTGCCCTTCTCCAATGAAACTTTTATCCAGTTCTCAAACTGCGTCTTAGGTTGGTTGCCAGCATTCCTCTTCTCTGTTTGCAGATCAACATAAAGTAGTTGCTTTGATATGCGACTGTCATCTATTCTGACAAGGTGACCTGACCCAAAGATAATACTTTAGTAATAGGGACTCAACACTATCAAAGCCACTCCTCTTTAGTACTTCAGCATCATTAACAAACGTTTGACAGGTAATGACGATGGTACAACGTAAGCAGCACTGGTGGAATCTCTCAAGCATCTTCATCTGTCTACAGAGAGGAAATACAAGACCTCCTACAGAAAGTAGCTGAAGGGAGTGACAAGAAAGGACTACAAATAAACTGCAAGAAAACCGAATGCATAATCATCAGTAAAAAGGGCAGCCCAATATGCCAAATACAAGTCGGGGATACTAAAATTAAGCAGGTACTAAAATTTAAATACCTGGGAAATTTTCTAAATAAAGACGGAAAGTGCGACACAGAGATCCGAAGCCGAATTAGCATGGCGAAAGAAGAATTCCAGAAGTTGAGTAAAGTATTAAGAAATAGGACAATTTTGTTAGAAACAAAGAAGAGAGTACTGGATTGCTATATGATGTCTGTTCTTCAATATGGCAGTGAATACTTGACAAGGTCATCAAAGATGAAGGATAAACTTGATGCAACTGAAATGTTGTTCTACAGAAGAATGCTGCGGATATCATGGATCGAGCATGTGAGCAATGATGAGGTTTTGGAAAGGATGGAAACGAAAAGGAAATTAATACTGAGCATCAGGAAGAGACAGCTGAAGTTCCTGGGACATGCAATGATGAAGCAGGTCTTGGAGAACCTGATACTAACAGGCCAGATAGAGGGAAAGCGAGACAAGAGAAAGCAGAGAATAAGATAGTTGAAGAACCTTATCAGGTGGATGATGGAACGAGGATTGTATAGTGTAACAGGAGAAGGCATGGTAAGAGCCACCAGGGATAGGGAGACGTGGAAAGCCATGATCGCCTACGTGATGAAAAGACAGGACACATAGAAGAAGAATATATATGCCATCGTTTTATGAGGAATTATAATGTGGGTATAAAATGGGGAATCAAATCTATATTATAAACAATATATAAACTGATCCCTCATTTTGTGGCCATACTAGTTTCTATGCATTTTTATTCTAGATTTATGGGCTTGAGGTAGTGGATGGCAGAGCGGAGTTTGGGTGGTGTAACAGGAGAAGACGTGCTAAGAGCCACCAGGGATAGAGAGACGTGGAAAGCTATAATTGCCTACGTCCTGAAGGGACAGGGAACATAGAAGAAGAACGGTAGGTCAGCTACGTATCGCAAGCGTTAATGAGTGCTGTAAGTTCACAAGCATGATAGACATTCAGCTTCGCGCTCATAAATATTTTGAGGTTTATTCAATTTTCAAAATGCGTCACTAGCTTTCTGTATGTGGTTTTATATTTCAACATCAAGACCACAGAACATACTTTAAAAACTTCAAAGTTTCATCAGAGACAAAGATATTTGGTTTACCATATGACTTCTCTGGAGCTGGCTGGTACATGACTAACGTATTTTCCAAACTGATGATCAAACCCAGTGAAGTGTATGCATTAGAAAAAGGGTAAATTTTTGTTTTGTTCCCCGAAGGCCTTTACCACTTCAAAACTTTCCAAAACATCCTTAATTCCGTGCAAATGTATATGCTGAACTCAAATCGAAAATTGTTTATAAAAGAAACGTACATTTTTCATGTTATCGACTAGAAATAAATCGGACACACCCCTTACCATCGGTCTCATATCAGATTCACCGCTGAATGACTTGAGGCGTAAAATACTGAATTCGTTCTATTTACTCTCTTTCCGCAATTGCTCCGCGATTTTTTGTGTTTCGGAACTCATTTTCGCGCATTAATCGCAAAATGGAAGTAAAAAAGCAGAAAAATCGGAAAACTACTCGTGAAGTCAGTCTGCAGTGAATAAAATTTTTGAACCATGGTTAGTGGGTGAGATAAACAGCGACAAGAATTTCATAATTTTTTTCTCGATAAAATTAAAAAAGGTAGTTTTTTGTTTCAATAAACAATTATCGATTTGCGTTTAGCATATACATTGGCAAGGAAATAGGGATGTTTTGGAAAGATTTGAAGGGGCAAAAGTCTTCAGGGAACAAAACAAAAATTTACCAGAAAAAGCTTCCATACAATGCTGCATGTTCCAATCCGATTGAGCAACAAGATTTCAGTCATCTGCATATAGCCAATCGATGATAAGTGACAATTGAACCTCCGACTTTGCATGAAACCTTCTGATGTTAAACAGCATTCCTGTTGAACGATAGCGAATGTAAATACAATGGTTGCATTTATTAGAGTCGTGTTCAAAAACTATAGAGAAATAAAGAGTAAAAAGGGTTAGAGCTGGAATGCCACCCTGCATGGAACGTCACTGGTTCAGTAGAGCTTTCCATCAACGTTAATCTAGATCTTCATATCATAATAAAACAAACGCAGAATGGAAACAAACTTTCCGTGATAACTGTCATGGTGGCATCACCCATTAAAACGGATTCAACTCTTCCTACTAATGTCAGCATATCCTTTTAACAACTAACTACTCTCTTCCCAAAACCTATTTTGTATAGGAGGTAGCACCTAATTTTCATATTTCTAGAATCACTTGCAATTCCCTAGATTTTACTGGAATATTCTAGAATCTTCTAAACGTTCTATTTTTAATTTCTCTGTTTAACAACTATTTCATGATTTAAAACGTTAATAACAAGTAGGACTCAAAAGAACCACTTACTATAAATTTATAAACTTTATTAATATTATTTTTTATATATAAATGCATCCTCGTAACAATGTATATACATATTGTCATGGTGACATCACTCATTACAACGAATTGAACTCTCTCTACAACTACATATACTTTCCCTCACAAGAGGAGGGAGAGATCAGAGTGAGAGATCCGCAGGAGATCAGCATAAGCAGATCAGCGGAGAGCAATAAGCAAAGATAATCAAAACTGCTACCGTAAGACAATTGCGAGTCCCAGTTATAGTATTACTTCATAACCCGTATTTATTCGCTCTATTACCAGAGTTACACGTATTTGTGTTTTGCTGTGTTAATATATATTCGCTATTTCCTATTTTGGTTGTTGTTGTATTATTTTTTTGCTGGAATTCTTAAACAGATTCACGACGATAACCAATCCTCCCTAAAATGTCCCACAAACCCTTTTGCTTTACGGTGTCAAAGGCATTTGTCATTTCAACAAATACCTGGTAGAACTCCATATTTTGCTCGGCATTCTTTTCCTGAAATTGTCTGGCTGTGAAAATCATATCGACAGTGACGCGTCCAGTCCTTAATCCTGTCACTCTTGAAGAGATTAATCAACAATGGGGAGCAACAAGCGACCTAGCAAAACTCTAAAAAGAACGTTGCTGACACCAGAAAACAATGATATTCTACAGTCATCCCTTTTCCCCATGCCTTTGTACAGAATAAACATGACAGCATTCCTCAAGTCATCTGCAATATTGTTCTTTTTCCAGGCATCTAATCTCATCAAAGATGGAAGAGATGCTTGAGGCAGCAGAAATGTGGTTTTACAAAAGCATGCTGAGGATACCATGGACAGAACACGTGTGCAACGATGAGGTGTTGAAAAGAATGCAAACGAAAAGAAAACTAATAATAAATATCAGGAAGAGACAAATGAGGTTCCTGGAACACGTACCGTGGAAAGAAGGCCAGGAGAAGTTGATACTCACAGCTCGAATAAATGGAAGAAGAGACAAGGGAAAGCAGCGCGAGACGTACTTGTTAGGTCTGAGCAAATGGTTGACGGAGAGGGGCTTAGAAGAGAAAAATTATTGAAAGTGACAAGAGACAGAGCCAAATGGAAGTCCATGATCACCTACGTCCTAAAAGAATACGACACATGAGAAGAAGAAGAAGAAGAAGAAGAAGAAGAAGAAGAAGAAGAAGAAGCAAGGCCAATGAAACCGATGCAAAAGATTTCGTTGTCCATATTTTAAAAAAAACCGGCATACAGCTCACCTATTCCAGATGTCTTTCTACCATTAAACATTTTGACAGCAAGAAACCTGTCGTGGCGGACAAACATAATCTCGCTGCTGACCTTGAGCGGGATCTACACTCTATGGTGAACTGGGGCAAGAAGTGGCAACCTCTCCTGCCTCCCATAAGCATGGACCAAGTGATTCTCCCTGAAAGCAACACACTAATTTGACAAAGGTTGAAAAAGACAATTCTTCCGATGGTTTTAACTACGCCTTCAGGCACAAACCTGATAATTTCTAAATCCCGACCCAAAAAGAAAAAAAACATGAATAATCTAAAAGCCTTAACATTATCAACTTGTATTTCATTTATAATATAATTTGCAAACAGTGGGATTGCTGCTTAAATAAACCATGGAAAAACTAATTTTTAATAAATATTTTGCAAAGTAAATTTTTGAAAGAATTTTAATAGGAATTTTATTATTTTCTAAAAATTTTGGTGTTAGCGAACTTTGTGACTCATGGCTTTTTCTTTTTTTTTTTCTTCCATTCTTTTTTAACTTGTTTATATCTACCCATTTTTGCGTATGTATATATTCCTTCCCCAATAATGTTGGTGTGATGAAATCTGTCTTTACATGAAACAACTTCCTCCTTTTTGCGTGTGCATAATTTCTTGTTTACTGTCTTATGTATGTGTGATTTAATTCCTTATTCTGTATTGTGTTGTGTCTGATTTGATGTATCAATTGATTTCAAGCTTAAAAACCCTCTGCTATAAGCGTTTTTTTTAAATATTCTAATTGAAATTAACATTAATTTATTCATCAACGGTCAGAATGAATCAATTGTAAAAATTTGTATTAACATTGCTGAAATAAATTCTAGATATATAACTGTTTAATTATTTGTTGAGTTTTCCTCTCCATATATATATATATATATATATGAGAGACGTGCTGTCTATGAAGTCAGGGTAGTCCGAGATTATCCTGAATAAAATAGATCAGCAGCTACAGGTCCCTTCTAAACTATAATTTTGACGATTACTCTGATTATTTTGCATTTTATGCAAAATATATTTTTATTTGTAAAATTTCTACATAAAGGTCACAAGCTGACTACCCTGAGTAATAACTAAGTGCTTGTACCTGATACATACATACATACATACATACATACATACATACATACCGTGCGCCCAAGGCCCAGAGGTAGAATCGCCGAATTCTGGATTAAATGCAATCGGAGTCTAACCGTACTGATGAGCTGTGATACAGCGAAACAGATCTGTCTGCGGAAGACTATATATATATATATATATATATATATATATATATATATTAACAATACTAAGTATAAGTAACTCCAAAAATAACCTAAGAGGAATATTTTAATAGCCGTTTAATTTTTTTTTAATTAATGTAATTCTCTTTCTTGGGTGACTTTAAGAATCCGGTATTGTCACTTTTTACTGGAAGAAGTAACCTCATCTAACGTGAAAATATTGCTCCCCATGAGATTTAACATGTTTTTGTCGCACCGGTGAACTATATTTGGTGTTTGTTTGTTTTGAAATTATTTGTGATATTCATGGATATTTTAATTTTGGCCGGATTGTTTACCCTTATTCCGTTAGGGATGCTTGGTGTGTCACCAGCTCGACTCTTTCCAGATTTGAACTGCTTGGGACTAGGTTTTTTTTTTTTTACTCACTATTGTCACCAACTCTGCGATGATTGCCTACAAGCGTATATATATATATATATATTTTTTTTTTTAATCATATCACCCCAAGCAAGGCGGTAACGCCACTGATGTGCAGGGGGCTACGTAAGAGTGAATAGATTGGAAAAGAGACAGCCGGAAACCACAACCTAAACAGGGAACAAGGGATGAGCCTCTACACCTGTTCGATAGACGTGGGTGGAGTGTGAACCGGGTGATAGTTTAGTCTATCTACTCCAATTGGGGGGAAAAAAAAAAAGAGTGAAAAGATTGGAAAAGAGAAAACCAGAAACCGCATCCTAAACAGGGAACAAGGGATGAGCCTCTACACCTGTTCAACAGACGTGGGTGGAGTGTGAACCGGGCGATAGTTTAGTCTATCTACTCCAATTAATATATATATATATATATATATATATATGCTTGCAATAATACCAATTTTAATGTACCCAGTCTTTAAAATGCATTTAAAATATGTTTGATTCAGATCTATTAGCAAATCATTCAATTTCAGTCTCAAGATGAGATCTTTAAATTATGTACTGATCAATACTTGATATCGATTTCAAAAGCAAAGTCAGATATGATAGAAAAAAAAACGTAAATTTCAACATCAGGTTTCAGCATCAAGATTAAGTAACTTGTATGATAAGTAAAAAAAGCACATAACGATTTACCCGAGACAATGAAGAATTAAACTTATTGACTGAATCTATTTTGAAAATTCTTCTCAACTCGATGACTGGATTTTTACCAAATCGAAATTAAAAAGTCAATAATAAAATAACGCTATTTTTAACGACGCTTTTACGATTTGTATATGAAACCAAACTATTGGTAAACAGAAAAATGTAATTCCGAGCAATATTTGTCAAGTCTATTTACTTATATTAATGCTAAAAAAATATTTACTTAGGCTTTCCTAATTTAGATAGGAAGATTTCTTGTGAGAAATGTTTCATTTATCATACGATTTTAACTAAATAACCACCTAACAGTCAAATTATCCTTTCTCTATCTTTCTCACCCTCTCTCTCTCTCTCTCTCTCTCTCTCTCTCTCTATCTATCTATCTATCTATCTATCTATCTATCTTACTTGTATATCCTCTCCTGATATATGTAAATTTGATTTTTAAAGCATAATGTTGATATAATCATTTCTTGTTATGTTTAATTTACCTGTTACTGAATACATTCCAAACTAATTAAATAGTTATATAATTATTTTTTTTTATTCTGGTTCTGTTAAAAATATCTATAATGTTCTTCCTACATAATCAGTCGAAAGAAAATCATTTTTATGTCTGGTTTTCTCAATGCGATGAGGTGTTACACAAGGTCGGGTTTAACGTAGAGTACCCAAGCCCATACACCCGGATCAAGTTCTCTGTAAAGATTAAATAAATCCGGTGAGCATAGTGTAATAGTTCTCTGGCTGAATGCGGATTTTGTTCTCAGTATAGTCTACGGATTATTCGTTAATTTATATCTTTCTAACAAGGATTTCTTACACTATTTACATTATTTGGACTATTGTCCTCATTTTGCGTGCCATTTGTACGCCGTTTCCGTACAATCCGGCCTTCTTTAAGTGCTAGGAATTTCGAATCGAACTCTTTATTACAATCACTGAGAGTATATCCTTCTCATTTCTTGTGCGAAAACTTTTTTGGCGATCATGAGTTTGAAATTTCAAGCACCTGAGGAAGGCCGGGGTGTATAATGGTCGAAACCTTGCACAAATATTAGTCCGAATAAGGAAATAGTGTGAATACTACCTCATCTCAGAAATATAGACAAATACTGAAGGCTTTCTCATTGTTATAAGTTGGTCGTTGCGTTGTAACTTATCACATGCTTTTTATAAAACGTAGATATCCCTAGCCCAAATCGAAATAAGCTGAGCTCTGTGATATCTACATTAAAGTTCTACAGTAAGAAACCCATTTTGATAACCAATGTTTTCTAACTCAATTATTGGTCTTTAATTATGAAAAAAAAAAATGAAAATTGTTGTCTGTCAACCATCACAGGCAACCTCTCCTGCCTCCCATAAGCATGAACCAAGCGATTCTTCCTGAGAGCAACACACTACGCCTCCTCGGCCTTACCCTCTCCTCAGACCTCAAATGGAACCACTATATTGATTCCATAGCTAAATCTACTGCTAAGAAGGTTGGGTCACGATGCTGATCCAGGATGTTTTGTCCGACTGAATCCATCCTGCATATATACAAGTCGAGCATCCATCCGTGCATGGAGTACTGCTGCCATTTATGTTCAGGCGCCCCTGCCGTTCTCCTCAGGAGAAGTCTGTAATGTGATAGGTACTGATCTGGCGGCTCGACTGCAGCCACTTTCCCACCGTCGAAATGTGGTCTCCCTTTGTCTGTTCTATAAATACTTCCATGGCTTCTGCTCGGACGAACTTAAGTCACTGGTGCCTCCTCAACAGGTCTTTACTCGTGCAACCAGACTGGCAACTGGGTCCCACCCATTCACAGTCAGGTTAGCCAAATGCAGACGACAATTCTACTCCTGCAGCTTCTTCTCTAGCACTTCCCGCCTGTGGAACTCTCTCCCATATTCTTGCTTTCCTTACGGCTACAACCTCCAGAAATTTAAATGCAATGTCAATACTCATCTATTAACCACTGGACTCTAGCTCTCTTCCCACCCCCGTATATCCTTCTCTTTCTCTCCACCTATGTATCTGTCATCGCACCTGTATTCTCAGCTTTCTATTGCTCCTTTCTAACTAGTTTGTACTCCTCACTCTTTTCTAATTAATCTTTTTACAGTTATGTAGCCCGCAGCTCATCAGTGGCATTTCTGCCTTGCTCGGGGTGAAATGATTAAAAAACAATAAATAAACAAAATAATCTAAACGCATGCTTTTTTTTGCTTGTATACTCATATCTTTATATATATATATATATATATATATATATATATATATATATATATATTGTAACTAAGTTGTTGAACTCGTAGTTTTTTAACCTTTTGTTTATGCATTTACTTTTATAAAGAGTGCTCGATACAAATGCAGAGTGTTATACTAAGAATACTTTAAGCAGCGCTGGTACTTGCACCTAACCTCATTTAAAAACAGCTTATACCGAAACCAAACATCCCTTTCCACATACATTTGGAAGCTAAAGGATTCAAAACAGAAACCCAAAGTAAAATGAAAAATCCTAGAACTTGCTAGAAAAACTAGAACTTGCAACTCACTTAACGACATCTGCCCTCTGTGTCTAAGTGAAAAACTACACATTCTTCAGTACCCTAACAGCAACAATTTATTAAACCGTAGAGACGAATTAGCAGTAATATGCAAACATCGCAAATATTTCTCGCTAAAATTTAAGTAAACAAATATACACCCCACCCACGAACCCCCCAAAAAATCACAAAAAATACACACAACCAACCCTATAAATAAACAGAAAAAGAAAACAAACCCTTTACAATACCAACAAAAAATAATTCAGTTGCGGCAGAAAAGTAGATAAATAAATAAAAATATCGACACGATAAAAAACAAAAAAAAATGAAAAAACAAAGAAAGCACTCAACCCAATACAAAATAACATAAATTAAATTAAGCAGAAACCAACCCCAAAACAAAATAACACCTACCAACCCCTAAACCAAATGACAACAAGCAATGCGTCAGCAGCCTAAACCCTCACAAGATAAATAAATTAACCTATCCTGAACTCAGCCACAAACAAACACTTAACCCTAAGACCTTAAAAAGGTCAATATAACTCAAAATACAGACCAACTCCTCTAACACCCACCCAAAAAAAAAAACATAAAAAAAAAACAAATCCAACACAAATAAACGGGCTTTTCAACTAGATAATTCTCATTTCTAAAAAATCACCTGAAGATGAAGCAAACCACATAATGGGCTGGCTTCGAAACGCGAAAATTTTTGTGTAGTGATACTATAAATCGTTTCTTCACGTTTCTTCGTTTCACCCCGAGCAAGGCATGTCACTGCCACTACTGCGCAGGGGGCTACACAGAGTGGAGAAAGGATGATTCAATATAGAAAATGTCAGAGGGTGGGTGATAGGCGGGTAAGGATACCGAGAATGAGGGTTGGGTAGATGAGTGTGTTCTGAGAATAATTGGGAGTTAGTGGGATAGGAGGTGTCTATTGACCCTACAATTAAACACCTGGAGATTGTAGTTGTCGGGAAAGCAAACTTGTGGAAAGGAGTTCCACAGGCGGGAAGCGCGAGAAAAGAAGCTATTGGAGTAGAATTTACGGTTACATCTTATTTGTTTAACTTCTCGATCTGAGAATATTTACTTATCTCTCTCTAACTCTCTCTCTCTCTCTCTGTATATATATATATATATATATATACAGAGAGAGAGAGTATGTGTGTGTGTGTGTGTGTGTGTGTGTGTGTGTGTGTGTAAGAGAGAGAGAATTGTGTTTACGAATTTACATGTCCTTTCAAGAACTGTGCTTTTGCTCAATCCAAATTTGTAAACAATTACTTCGGCCACACGGTTGACGAGAGGATTGATATTGCACATTTCATACCATAGTTCAATTTTATCACATTTAAATGCACACGGAGATCCATCAAAATCTATTCGCACTATACTCGTTGATAATACAAACATAACAGCATCATTCAAATACAAAAATGGCGTTGTTAAAAAAAAACGAAAAATCCAACACTGAAAAATATTAATTATGAACACGGTAGCAATGTGTTTCCGTGGTTGGAATATAGCACACACATACATATATAGCTATATACATATAGCACACACATACATAAACTCTACACATATTCAGTTACACGTAAAAAAAAATTATTCGTGATAATGGCTAAAAGTATAGCCGAAAGCGCTTAAGAAAACATTTGACCAATTCCTATATAATTTGTGTTTTGCAAAGAAAAAGATCATAAGAACACATGAAAATATATATAGTAAACTTAATGATAATATTTTGTCTCTCATTTTCAATATATATATTTATATAATTTCAATGGCAATGATAAAATTGTTTTTACACACAATACAATAAAGATATAGAAAATTATTCAGTAATAGGCCATATAATTTTGGTGAGTAAAAAAATTCAAAAACATATAGCAGTAATAAAAATTATTGAAAGACAAACCCTTATTGAAGGTAGAATTTATTTAAGTAATGTCCAACAAACGGGAAACAATATAAAAAATAACGGCCATTGGGAATACGAGATGTAAAACATTATATTACAATATTGCACCAGCTTCAGAAACATAAATTGAATAAAAGAAATAAAACTAGTCAAGAGAAGAATACTAATCAGTCGCGAATATTAGATTTCAGCTACGTAGGCGACATTATAAATACAACCAGCTATTAGATGAATTGTTGAAAAGTATCAATTGGTTGCCTTAGGAAAAATGACGTTTTCCTAATCGGATGTTATAATTGAAAAGATAAGAAAATAATGTATGAGTCACAGCCAGAATATATATATATATATATATATATATATATATATATATATATATATATATATTCTGGCTGTGACTCATCTCATATGGCACTTGACTGACTATATATATATATATATATATATATATATATATATATATATATATATATCAGTCAAGTGCCATAATTGATACATGCTTGGGCGATCATGTCTCGAGAGAAACTTGACTGACTGGGCCGAATATTTTCCTGCAGTAGATTGAAATTACTTTCTACGGTAGACTGATTGCTAACTAAGGCAACAGAATTCAATCTTTCCTCCTATTTAACCCATAGCCTAAAGGGAGAAGAGAAAAATGAATACCTTTACTTAATAGATTTGCGCGGAATTAAATGCAACGAATTCAAATCTACTCTCTGATTTCTCGTTACTAGTCAATATCCACTGCACCCCAACACCCGATATCAACTGTACAACAACACAATATATATATATATATATATATATATATATATATATATATATATATATATATATATGTACATATTGTATGTTATATTTATGGGCTCAGCATCAAGGATAGAGTATACAATGCCATGTAAATGTTAACAACACATTATAGAAACGTTTCTTTGCTATTTCAAATACAGCTACATTAATTGAACTGAAATACAGAACTGGAAATGTTTCTTTGCTATTTCAAATACAGCTACATTAATTGAACTCGTAGAAATATATATTTAGATATTCAGTCAAATAATCAGATATTTAAAAAAAAAACTTCAAAAATCATTCCACGGAGAGAAACTGTTATTTAGTAACTCAAAAGTTTACAACACATTGTCTTATTTACAGTATTTTTTTTCATAAGAGCGTATTTATTCGAATTTTCCAAATTAAGATAGCGTTATTTTTTAGAATATTCCAGATTAATTTTAGGATTGCTTTACGAAATAATTAAAAGTATTGCATCATTCTTTTATTGTCAGTCATCCTTTAAACATTGACAATATTGGAAAAAGAAAAATAACTTATCATGACCTCTGTAAACGTATTGCTGACCTTTATACAAATGGACTTATTTATAAGATATCTAGTCAGTTAAATATACCATTGAATTCACTTGGTATGATATTTCCTCTCTAGAAGACTTGTTATTCCATTCGTTTAAAAACATTTCTGGTCGTTCTAGAAATTTAACGGAACGTACTGCAACATCATGGCCACGAAATGTTAGCAACTAGTCCGAAGTTACGCTTAAAGAACCTCAGAGAGCTCTAGAAGTAAGTGAAATAAAAGTGAGTATGGATACAATTAATTGTTCACTTCGTCGATATGAATTTTGAAAACTCCACGGAAATAAACATTTCTTAAGCGAAAAAAAATTATTTCTATAATGGATTTTGCAAACTAGCATTGTATCAAATCTGCAACATTTTGGGAAAATGTACTTTTGCCAGACGAATCGAAAACTGAATTTTGGGCAGAAATGTTCTGTCAAATTTCTAGAGAAAGGGTACTGATAATTCGCCGAAGAATACTGCCCCAGCAGTAAAATTGGGAGGCCGATCAACCATGACATGGGGTTGCTTTAGTCCCCAAGGTGTAGGGAACGTTGAAATAATAAAAGGGGGGATGAATAAATTATATCACAGGGATATTTTAGAGAGAAATTTAAGTTAAAGTGCACACTTGCTGAGCTGGAAAACATGTTGGGTCTTTCAACAAGACAACGATCCTAAACACACTGCAAAGTTTACAAAATTATGTTTACGTTCAAATAGAATAGATGTGCTAAAATTAAAATCATCTCTTTTCTGCTTCATTTTGTCTCTGGCTTTTGCCCGTCTAGTTTGTATAAGTAAATTTGCATATCTCTCAATTGAATTTTTCCATGTTCTACGATAACATATTTGTGACTGCCTTTGTCTAATAGTTTATGACCCTCGTTGCAATGCATTTATGCAGAATCTCTGGGCATAATTTTGTTTGCAATATGAATATTTGTGAGGTCAAATATAAATATAAATGTATTTGATCTGTAGAAATTGAGAAATTTCAGAAGACCATAAATCTTTGTAATATTTCCGACGGAGCCAATTGTGTAGATTTTAGAAAGATCTTGCCTTATGTACTCTTGATGAACTCTACTTTGTTTATTTAAAGTTCAAATATTTTTGAGCATTCTCCAGATTTATTTTATGGATTCTAATTATTATTTTAACTAACTTATTCCGTATTCATTTTTTACTTTTAAATTTCAGTTACATTCTCAATTGTCATTAAGCATTCTTATGTTGTACTAGAGTTACCAACCTGTTATATCCCACCATACAGTAAAGGTGTTATCCAGGGTTAATTTCAGTAAAAAAAAAATGACATAGTCATGATGTTGATTTTTCTCTTAAATTAGCCATGAATAACTTTCCAAAGGGTATTAGTGCGTAAGTGAATGCAAAGAATTTAAGTGGAATTACGAACTCGGTTCCCCGATTTGTCATTCCGAGTCGATATCCATTACACCACAGCGCATATCCTCAAAAAATAAGATCGGTCTTTAAAAATGTTCATGTTTTTCGCCATTTCTTCATTTGTAACATCTGTAGTATTTGACCAGTACTTATGAAGATGTATAGGATACGCTTATGAATTACGAATTGACCTCAAGGTCAAGTGATTGACTAGAGAAACATAGAAACGATGTCAATCGATCGATAGAGATAATCCGATAGAGAAGGGATTAAGCGGAATTACAACTTGAGTTGATGGAATGTCAGAGTCGAAAGAGGGTGAATATTCTTTCATATTGTACGTTTCTATTTATACACAGGTACATCAAATATCAGTTGCACGATGAAGAATAAATAAATTGGTTGCTCAGTAAATATATTTTTCAATATAATCTCTTTTGTGGAAGTCCTTAATTCACTGGGGGAAATCTGTGACACAGATCGAAGTATTCAAAAGTGAAAAATTCAAATAAAAATTTATTTGATAGCAACGTGTACAGGCTGTAGAGGTATTGACTCTCTTATGTAATTGCTTTAGCATCTCACGGAAAATTTTGGTGGTGAACAAAAAAGTGTTTTGTTTAATCTGTAACAAGATTAGAAGATGAGTTAGAATCAAACAATGTTTAGATTTAGAATTTAGGCGCGAAATCATATTTTATGCTCATTTTAAAGTCAAACGGATTATACTTCATTGTTAGCTTATCAGCGGGCCTATTTTGCATTGATAGACAATCGCACCTACCTACCATCAGCATGGAACAGGCTTGCCTCCCTGAGAGTAAAACACTACGCCTCCTTGGCCTTACACTCTCGACGGACTTCAAATGGAATGACTATATCGAATCCATTTCTAAGTCCGCTGCTATGAAGGTCAGTTCTCTGTGCAGGGCCCGGAAATTTTTCCCGTCTGAATCTATCCTGCACATATATAAATCTATCATCCGCGCGTGTATTGAATATAGCTGCCACATCTGATGGGGTGCCCCTGCTACTCTCCTCGGGTTTCTTGACAAAATACAGCGGAGAATCTGTAACGTGATCGATCCTGATTTGGCAGACCGGCTGCAACCACTCTCTCACCGGCGTGACGTGGCTTCCCTATGCTTCTTCTATAAGTACTTTCACGGCTTGTGCTCCGATGAACATAGGTCATTGGTGCCGCCTAAGCACGAATTTACACGAGATACTAGATTAGCAACTAGGTCCCACCATTTTAGAGTGAAACAGATAAGATGTAACCGTAATTTATAATCCAACAGCTTCTTTTCTCGCGCTTCCCGCCTGTGGAATTCCCTTCCACATGTCTGCTTCCCCGACAGCTACAATCTCCAGCAGTTTAAATGTAAGGTCAATAGACACCTCCTAACACACTAATACTATTCTCTCAAACACTCTCACCATCTAACCAACCCTCATTCTCGGTATGCTTACCCGTCTATCACCTTCCTTCTGATATTTCCTATATGTAACCATCCTTTTCTCATCACTTCCCCGACGCTATGTAAGCCCCTGCGCAACAGTAACAGTGGAATGCCCTGCTCGGGGTGAAACGATTAAAAAAATAATATAGTAGATAGACCTCTCGATCTCACTTTAGTGGCTCTTTACCAGGCTTAATGATTCAACAGAATAGAGTTTGAGTTATTTTTTAACGGCATATCGACTTCTGTGGGTTATTTAATGCCAAAAAGATAGGGCTTTAAGGTATTTTTTTTAATGTTCGGTTATAGTAAGAAGGTTGATTTAGTCAGATTATGATGATTTTTTTATATTTTAGAAACTGAAAATATCTTTTAGTTTTGTGTTCAAAAATATATTGCTGGTAATAATTTTTTTTCCTTCAAAAATGTGTTACAGTAATATTTTAAAAAAAACTGTATTGTTGGTCATATTTTTCATTCAAAAATTTATAAAAGTCTATATTTTATAAAATTTTATATTCTATAAAAGTCTATTTTTATAGTTTCACGGTGTTTTGATCCCAGTTGTGGAGGGATGAACTATTTGCCCATAGTTGGGACTGTAACAGCTGTTACCACCCCGAGTCAGGGTGGACCTGTGAACAACAGCAACTAAGAGGTGGTTCATAGCTCCTCACAACCTATCAATCAGAGGCCTTGCTGCCGGATGTAGTTTACCGTCATACCCAGAACCATCAACATAATTGAAAATTATGCATTTCAAAAGCTATGCAGAGTACTAAGAAATACAAAAAAAAACTTGATAGAAACAAGGAAATGAGTTAAAAATCTTACGTATTAACCCTGGATAAATGCTTAAAAGCATGACGGTATACATCAGGGTGGTAAACCTGGTACAACATAAGAATGCTTAATGACAATTGAGGATATAATAAAAATTAAAGATTGAAAAAAAACCCGGAATAAACAAGTTAAAACAATAATTAGGGTCCACAAAATAAATCTGGAGAATGCTCAAGGAATATTTGAACTTTAAATAAACACATGAGAGTTCATCAAAAGTACATAAGAAAAGATCATTCTACAATTCACTCCGTCGGAAATATTACAAAGAATTATGTTCTTCTGAAATTTCTCAATTTCAAGAGACCAAAGTCACTTATCAAGTACTATTTGATCTCACAAATATTCCTATTGCAAACAGAATTCTGTCCAGAGGCTCGGTATAAATGCATTGCAGACAGGGTCTTCCTGTATTGCAGTGGGAGCTAGAAAATCTCTTCAAAAATGAAGAAGAGGCTTGAAGCAATAGAATTGTTTTTCTACGTAAGAATACTGAGTATGCCATGAACCGAACATGTAAGCAACGACGAAGCTTTGTGTAATATAATAATCTGGCCCCACCCAAGAAGGCTGATGAAGCGTGGGTGTTTTCGGTCATTGAAAGCAGCGGATGTCATTTTGACCCTATTTCCGGCAGAGCGGATATAGCTCAGAGCAAACAGACAGGTGACTCTGAGAATTACGTGGGCGTCGAGTAGGCGTCGCGGATCGAGGCAAAACCCGGAAGAAACAAGTTCCGCTTTTGGAAGATATATAAAGACTGCGAAAACACAGATAAGTCAGACTCCAGAAGTCGAAGAAGAAGCTAGACGAGCTAAGCAGAGAGGCTACACTCCCGTCGAACCCAATTAGAGGCGCGTTCCCTCAACTCTCTGTTCCCTAGGCTACACGGTCCATCGTCATTAATAAAAACACAAGTCATATTTTTATATACATGCGTGTTTGTTTGTTGTCTGTCATTATATAACATTTGTAGTAAATGGAAATACAAAAGAAAATTATACTTAAAATCAGAAAGAGACAGGTGATGCTTTTTTCTGTTGCATAATGAGGAACAGAGGATTGGAAAATTTAATACTTGCAGGACAGACTGAAGGCAAGAAAGGCCGAGAAATACTCGCATAACATACTTAGTGAAATTGAAGCAATGAATGTCTGAACAGGGTTTAGAAGAAATAAGAGGAAGAACACAATTATTAAGCTACAAAGGATTGGAATATTGTGGAGGGTCATGATCGCCTACTCATGATCCTGAGGGTACAATGTATATGAAGGAAGAAATACCGATGTATTATGTATACCATTCTTTAAAAATTATTAATTTATTAATATGAATTTTCGTCATTATCTACTTTTGTCATTAAAAAAACAGTAAATTTCACATCAATAAATTATAGTCCTAGACATTTTGTTTCCCTCAGGAGAAATTTATATATAATTACACTTCAATTTCCCTTAGCTTTCCATCAATTTAATATTCTCTATCTCTATTTCTTTCTGTCTGTATCACTCTCTCTCAACCCCCCCCCCACATAATGCCTCTATTTGAGACGTTGTTGAAAATGAATCACCTCGAAACAAAACTTCACATCTGGCAGATTTCATAATTCAAGTCAATATTTTCGCAATCAAATTCGTATTAGCCAAGGTTGGCAAATGTTAGTACATAATTTATATTTATAACCTTAACGTTATTTTCAGTGGATGCTCGTATTTATTAAAAAGAAAAGTACATTTATTTATTTTTATCTACGAGCTGAATGTTCAAAAAATCTTATTAAAGAAAAATTTCACTGTCTTGCAAGTTTCGGATGATTCTCTGCAGCTCAGTTAGTGCGGGTCCGATCTAGGCTGATCATGGTAAAACTGTACAAAATATCAGAGCTGAAAAGAGGCAAGACAGTTTTAATTTTTTGATTTAGTAAACATTAAAGACGGAAAATACAACTCAGAGATCCGAAGGTGAATTGGCATGGCGAAGGACGCTTTCCAGAAGTTCCAGAAGTTGAGTAGAGTATTAAGCAACATGAAAAGTTTGCTAGAAGCAAAGAAAAGAGTACTGGATTGACATATGATAAAAATTAACAAACACTATCAACAAAAAATATAGGTTTATATAAAGATGACGGACTAATAATTTTAGCCATTAGAAATAACAGAACCAAGGAGAATAAAAGAAAACAAATTATACTAAATTTCAATAATAGTAATAATAATAGTAGTAATAATAGTAAATTTCAGTAGGCTTTGCAGTAGACATAAAATCTTATGTAAAAATAGTACATTTTTTACATATAACATTCAATTTAAACGCCTATACATACCAACCCTGCAGAAAGGCACACAGCCCCATATATATATATATATATATATATATATATATATATATATATATATATATATAATTCAACAACATCCCTAATCTATAAACAACAAAGTAAATTCAGCAACGTAAAAAAATTCAATGAAAACAAACAAAAGTACAAACTAACATTAAGAAATAGAAGATATTCAGACTAGCTTGAATACATAAACGAAAACAAACAAAAACAATTCAAAAATTAATCTGGTTTTACCCACTATCAGTCAGTTAAGTGCCACACGTGATACACGCTTAGGCGATCATGTCTCGAAAGAGACATGACTGACTGAGCAGAAGATTATCCCGCAGAAGGTTGCCATTGCTTTCTGCGGTAGACTGGTTGCCGACCAA
This sequence comes from Ascarosepion bandense, assembly GCA_037127315.1. Taxonomy (NCBI): domain Eukaryota; kingdom Metazoa; phylum Mollusca; class Cephalopoda; order Sepiida; family Sepiidae; genus Ascarosepion; species Ascarosepion bandense. The sequence goes on from JBBBDQ010000390.1 coordinate 1,511,452, forward strand.
GGCTATAGAACCCAATCTGTCCTGTTATTTAACCAATAACTGGAAGGAATAGATGGATTAATACATTTCCCAAGGGTATTTGCGCGTAAGTGAATGCAATGAATTCAGCTGGAATTCGAACTCGGCTCCCCGATTTCTCGTTCCGAGCCGATATCCAATGCACCACAATGCACATAAAAACAAAACTAGAAAAAACATTATTCAATTTAATTGGAAAAACATTTTTGTAAAATACAAAAACATCCAAAACTCATCAATATAAATACAGGCGAAACATGGAGAAACTAATAACCACACACTATCAATAAAACAACCACAAAAACAATAACCAGGAAAACAACACCACACAAAAAGATTGCCACAGAACCAAGCTTCAAAGAAATATTTAACAATTACAAAACATCATTAAAAACAAAAATATGCAAAAACAAAACAACGCTACAAAATACATATGAAGACAAGAAGCAAATTACATCACCACGAATCTAAATGGGAAATCATGAAAATAGTACCCCCAACCAACAACAATAGCAGATACTGTTTGGAGGAAAAATTAACAATGATTGCGTTTAAAAACCTAAGTAAAGAATTAAACAAGTAAAACGAGATAATGCGGAAATTAAGACATTCAAATAAAAACTTACTTTAGTGCTTAAATATTAACAAAACAAATAGACACAACACGAAAAAAGTCTAAAATTTATCACAGTTAAAATATCCATTCGGAACCAAGAAATAAATAGATAACAAAGAAATCTCTAAAAAGGAACAACCAGATAATACAACAATCATCAAATAAGAAAATAAAAAAAAAACCAACATGAATACGCACAAATAAAAAGACTTAATCATGACCCAAAGTTATTTTCAGTGGGTATATATACTGACACGATAAAAAGAGGTAAGCCTAAAATGGTAAAAAGTAATCAATTCAGTATAAGGTAATTAAGCAGATATATCTATAATAATTTTTAGAATGTGTCAATAAAATAAACATTAAGAAATTACGATAAACAAATAAAACAACATTCATCAAGCCAAAAGATCATTCACGCACAATAATATCAAAATAAAAATCTTCATGCAAATACGAAAAAAGATCAGCAGCAGAGAGCAAATGACCCTGAAGAGTGTAACCATTACAATAATGCAATCACAAAATTATGAAGTAGTCATGACTGACATAGCACTGTTTAGCTAAGTTACAATCTTCTCCACATTTACTTCTATTATAGCTCTATCCTTATCTTCATATCGAAGACATTATGAGAAAAAGATCTGTATGCCTAAAATATATTTCCACAACTGTTGAATAATCAGCAGTTTTGTCATTAATCATTATCACAATTTAAGACGATATATATATATATATACATATATATATATATATATATATATATATATATATCGTCTTAAATTGTTACGATGTTTAATGCCAAATTGTTAACAAATTCGTGTAATATATACAAATGCATTTCAACATATCCGAACTCTCGCCCTGGATATCTCTAAAGCATTCGACAGAGTATGGCATGCCGGCCTTCTTCGGAAACTGCGGAGCTACGGCATTACTGGACTTTTGTTGGACTTAATCCAGTCATTCCTCTCCAACCGCACACTGAAGGTGGTTTAAAACGGACATGCCTCCCAGAACTACCCTACAAACGCGGGTGTCCCCCAAGGCTATATCCTAGGTCCTACGCTCTTCCTAATCTACATCAATGATCTCCCCGATGCCATGTACGCCGATGATATCACAGTATACGCTCGCCTCGATCAAAAATCTGGTGTTGATGATAAGGCGAACATCGCAGCTGAGCTTGAAAAGGACCTCCAATCCGTGGTGGATTGGGGTAGGAAATGGCTCGTAAAATTCAATTCTTCCAAAACGAAGCTGCTGTCAATTAACCACCACAGACAACCTCACCTCCCTGACATTAGCATGGAACAGGCATGCCTTCCAGAGAGTAAAACACTACGCCTGCTTGGCCTGGCACTCTCAGCGGACCTCAAGTGGAATGACTACGTCGAACCCATTGCTAAATCCGCTGCTATGAAAGTGGGCTCCCTGTGCAGAGACCGGAAATTCTTTCCGCCTGAATCTATCCTGCACTTATACAAATCTACCATCCGCCCGTGTTTTGAATACTGTTGCCACATCTGGTCGGGTGCCCCTACTATTCTCCTCGGGCTTCTTGACAAAATACAGCGAAGAATCTGTAACATGATTGATACCGACTTAGCTGAGCGCCTGCAGTCACTCTCTCACCGGCGTGACGTGGCTTCCCTGTGCCTCTTCTATAAATTCTTTCATGGCTTCTGCTCTGATGAATTTAAATCACTGGTGCCCCCTAGGTGTGAGTTTGCACGAGATACTAGATTGGCAACTAGGTCCCACCTTTTTACAGTGAAACCGATGAAATGTAACCGCAATTTCTACTCCAACAGCTTCTTTTCTCGCATGCTTGCTTCCCCGACGGCTATAACCTCCAGGAGTTTAAATGTAAGGTCAATAGACACCTCCTAACACACTAACCCTCCCATTCTCTCCAATTCTCCCCCTATGTACATCCTAACTCGTCTATCGTCCTGTTTAACCCCCTGCGCTATAGTGGCAGTGGAATGCATTGCTTGAGGTGACATGATTAAAAAAAATCCCAGAGAATAAAATATTAATTAATGTAAAACTTTCAATAAAACAATTAATCAATGAAAAATCTAAACTTATTTATAAATGGAACTTTGTGTGTGTATGTGTGTGTGCGTGTCTGTTACCTATAAGCTCCGAAAAGGCTGACTGACTGGGCAGAAGATTATCCCGCAGTAGGTTGCCATTGCTTTCTGCGCTAGACTGGTTGCCGACCAAGGCTATAGAACCCAGTCTGTCCTGCTATTTAACCCATAACTGGAAGGAAGAGACGGATTAATACCTTTCCCAAGGGTATTTGCGCGTAAGTGAATACAATGGATTCAACTGGAATTCGAACTCGGCTCCCCGGCTTCTCGTTCCGAGCCGATATCCACTGGACCACAACGCACATCCAATAGTGCTTTACACTGATCAAAAGAGAAGACGTAAAATTTCATATCTTTAAGTTGACAGACGCACCATGAAAGTGAGAAATGCCAAATGGAAAGTAATGTTAAGAAAAAATCTATAATATCATTATTATTATTACATTACATATTATATAATTTTAAACAATGAAAGACTTGCACATTATTCTTTTTGGCCGATGAATGTAAAAGAAATCTCGTCGCATTTTAGACATGATCAATTTGAGATGTATAGAAATATATAGTTTAATGCCAGTATTTGAAATACGAGTTTTAAGTCGACCTCAAAACTTTCCATTGTAACAACCTAAAGTTGGATAACTGACTAATTTGAAGACTGAAAATATTTTTTTACATTAACTGTTATATTTGATCAATGCAATATTTCCCTCATTATCAAAAAGAATCCAATCTACATTGCAAAATAATGATTCCTCTGGCGTTAAATGATTTAGCACCATTAGTTAACTAAGTCCTCTCTAAAATCTAAAAAGATGATAGCCAGTTGGAACAAGATCAAATAAATATATGTTTAATTTCTGTTTTTTAGCCATTTCAATTTAAATTATATAAGTGTGACATCGATTTTACTCTTTTTAAACGAGTTTAGACAAGACGCTGTATGCTATATGGATTCAAAATGTCGGGATCATCAAATAAAGCATAAATAAATAAATAATCTTTGTGCGTTATGAAATCAAGCTTTAAGTGACCTGCATGACAAAGATTCTTTGCTTCAATTCGATCGGATTTTTCCGCTCAAAGATTCCTCTCAATATGGTTGAAAACTTTCTGTCGATATTTAACCTTTGCAAACTTTAGTTGAGAAAACTCTGATGCATACTTCATAAGAAATAGGGCAACAGCTCACTAAAAGTAAGTCTTCGATTATAAAACAAAAACTTTCTGAAATCGTAAACATGTCTAAACTTGTTCAGTTGGTCGTTCATGAAAATTCTTCTCCTTTTAATCAAACAGTTTTCCTTATGCTTAACACCGAGGGAAAAACTAGGCAATTTTTCATGGGTTTATCCACCCCTGATGATAAAGTGATTTCTCTAGAATTATTATCAACTCAAAAAATTATCAGCACCCACTAAAAAAAGATAATCCATTCCCAAACTGAGACGACAAACGAAACAAAAGTCATATTCTGTGTTTAGAAAAATAAAAAATCTGTTTCCTTTCAGGAATCCCTAAAGGAAAACGAAATATTTTCTGTGAAGATATTGTTCTGAGTTGGAAACTGTACAATATTTAATGAAAAAGCGTCAAAAATTAGTTGCAATAGATTTTTGGTCTTAAATGAAAATATAAGACCATATATTACTAGGAAAATATAATGGCACCAGATCTAGTTGTTTTGGCACATTCTCTATGTTTATCCGATCTTGATCTAACTGGCTATCATCTTTTTAGATTTTAGACAGGATTTAGTTAACTGGTGGTGCTAAATCATTTAAACGCCAGAGGAATCATTATTTTACAATGTAGATTGGATTCTTTTTGGTAATGAGGGATATATTCCATTGATCAAATATAACAATTAAGGTAAAAAATTCTTTTCAGTCTTCAAATTAGTCAGATATCCAACTTTAAGTTAATTGTTACAATGGAAAGTTCTGAGGTCGATTTAAAACTCATATCACAAATACTGGCATTCTTTAAGCAAACAGTCACACACACCGTAATTTGAAGGCTTGAACGTATTCCCCTGATCTTTATTTTACAATTATTTTTACTTGTGACTATTCTTAATAACTATCTTTACAGTTATTTGTCTATATTTTTGAGATCAGATAGTATTTACAGTATTTATATTATTCGGACTATTGTCCCAGTAGTGAACTCACAACTCTAAGAGACAAGTTAGGGACTAACCAAAACTGAATATTTCAGTTGCTCTTGTCCTAGTGGATATAGACGTTGGTTAGTTCCTGACCTGACTCTGAGAGCTGTGAGTTCAATACCAGGCTACAGCAGTGGTGAACAAGTAACTTACAGAGTTAGAGGAAGGTAATGCATCACTTCCAATCGAGACTTTACGAACGGAATGAGGATGATATGCCCCAGTGATTGTAATAAAGAGTTCGGTTCTACAAATATCTTCATGGCTTCTGCTCCGACAAACTTATGTCAATGGTACCTCGGCCACAAAAATTTACTCGTGCAACGAGACTGGCAACAAGATCCCACCTATCTACAGTTAGATCAACCAAATGCAAGCGCCAATTCTACTCCAGCAGCTTATTTTCTTGCACTTTTCGCCAATCGAACTTCCTCCTATATACTGCTTTCCTGACGGCTACAACCCCCAGGAATTTAAATGTAATGTCAATACCCATCTCTTATTCACTTGACTCCAGTACTTTCTACATCACATTGTATATCTTTTCGTTTCTCTACCTTCGCAACTGTCTTCACACATGTGTTTCCATCCTTCTCTTGCCCTTTTTCTGACACCACCTGTAACTGGTCCATCTTTCTCTTCACTTTTCTTCTGTCTAAATTTTTACTCTCATGTAGCCTCCCTGCGCATCAGTGGCAGTACCGCCTTGCTTGGGGTGAAACGATTAAAAAAACAACGACGCTTTTCCGAAGTAAATGACCTAGAAGTCTGATAGCCTTTGCAATGTTTCATGGTGCTAAAGGTAAATCTACTTGCACATCATCTCAATATATATATTTAATTGCAATAACCATCACTAAGTATATAATAAGCCTTCTCGCAAATGTAAGACTAATGATTATTGTCCAGTTTAAGGTATATGCAAATCTGAAAAAGTCATATACCAAGCAACAAGTTTAACTAAACGAACGGATGATAATATAAAAAGTATATAGCGAAATTTCAGCCTGGTCCTGGAAGCAGAAGTTATACAATCATTAGCATTCTTTTTTTGAACTTCACCTAATATACTAAATCACTCTTTCGAAATATCTCTGTGAATTAGAGGATAGAGACCTCTCCCCCAAAACTGAATGGAAGATTGTAGCTAAATCTCAAACACCTAATATTTTCAGAAATATATGTAACTTATGCTTAGATGGAAAAAATAAAATAAAAAAAAAACTATTAAATCAGAGGAATTCGATCATTTTTAAATACCGTCATAAAAACGAATTTAAATCACCTTTTAAATAGGATATTTACTTACACCATTTTAATCCACCTGCAAGCGTACTATCACTTATTGTTGATTTTTTTTAAAATAATGAATTTATTCTCATGATTGTAACTTTTTAGAGACTGAGATTTCCTTTTTATTTCATGCAGTTGATATATAATCTTTTATATTTTTTGTATGTGTGTATTAGGGTATAGATAGTTATGTAGACATGTATGTATGAGGTTTGTCTGTAAGTTTGTGAGGTTTTGTGTCCATAAGATTGTGTATATACGTGGTGTGTATGGATATGTGATTTTATGTTTGTGTGCTTATGTGAGGGTATATATATATATATATATATATATATATATATAGTTGTGCGAGAATCTACCTAGATTTTGCAGTTGACATGTTGATCTATCGCTACACTTGACTGAGAAGTTTACTCTTCTCCTCCACCACTTATAACCTCAACTTTAAAACAATCAGAGTATTTTGTAATTTATCCAGAGAAAAAAAATTAAGTTCTTCTTTCTGTTGTTCGTCCTCTTTTTTTTTTTTTTTGCTGCTGATAAGAATTTGAAAATAAATACACACACACATATATATGAGAGAACTGGAACAAAGAATATATACTGCATATATATATATGTGTGTGTGTGTATGTGTGCGTGTGAGTGTCTCTCTGTACGAGTGTGTGTATGTGTGTGTGTAAATGGATTGAAATATATATATATAGATTGTAAATTTGTGCGTAAAAGAAATGTATATAAATATATATATATATATACATGTGCATGTGTATGAGTAGATATATATATATATATATATATATATATATATATATATATATATATATATATATATATATACGTATGTCTGTGAATGTAAAAAATTATATAAATAGGTGTGTTTATGACTACGAGTAAATCGAGTGCAGATATAAATATTTGTGTGTAATTGTAAAAATAAACACACACGTGTGATTGTGTAAAAGAATTAGCATATATATATATATATATATATATATATATATATATATATATATATGCGGGTGATTGTGTAAAAGAACTGACATATATATGCATATATATATATATATATATATATATATATATATATATATAGGGGTTTGATAAAATATGTGTGTTTGTGTAAAAAGAATGCAGATAGATCTACACATGTATATAAATGTGTGTTCAAATGGTTAAGTAAAAAGAATTAAAAACATATACATAACTCTCTACATATATATATGAGTGAATAAAAGAATTCAAATATACACACATGTATAAAAACACAGAAGGATATATATATATATATATATATATATATATATATATATACAAAAGTGTGTATCTTACCAACAATTATGAAAGTTTCTTTGCGCTTAATGAGTAAACATTTATTTTGGTATAACTGTTTTTGTTAACATGTTAGTTACTGCAAAATTTATGGGGCTTAGATGGTGTACACTGATTGTGTTATTGGTCGTCTATACGTTAGGGGAATATACGCTTTTGTGTGAGTGCATTAAGCCTTCTCCGATTCTGATTTGGAAAAAGAGAAAAGATCAATATTTATTTTTAGTGTAGGCCATAGATTGAATCTTTTCATCAAAAAAAAAACTATAAACAATACAACGACACTGTTGTGGACGAGAAGAAAATCGATTGCGTGTCGATCTGATTGAATGATTGATTTTTCCTTCAAATATTCACAAACGAGATTACAAGCTTAGTCAAGAAATGATCAAATTTGCTTTAAAATTAAAGTTAGTATTCTTAGGTAAAATAAAAAAAAAATAAAGAAAGTTGGATTAAAAACAAGTCATTTTCTTGTCGAATAGGAACATACTAAATAAAATGCAACAGACGTACGTAGAAAGTTAATCAGAATATTTAGAATTATATATATATATATATATATATATATATATATATATATAATTTCGAAATCACTTATTTCCGAAAACTAGGTTTCAAATTTTGTTATCTTCAGTCGATTTACAATAAATGATTTTACCTTTTTTTTTTTAACGCATGAATAATTTTTTTTTTACCAACCAGAGATTGCAATTTTTGAACAAACGAACATTTTCAAAATTAGGAAGAAGTTATTCAATGATCTTAGAACACTTTTACCAAAACTTTTTTGCATGATTCTAATATGTATTTATAGTTGTAATTACGTCTGAACACAATTGCTGACCTTTTATTTAGTTATTTTTATTTGTCTAGGAAACATCATAATGGCTAACCTTTCCTCCTGGCACAATCTGCATGCATCGCGACCGTTGTATGGTTTGACTATTTTTACTATACTCCAAATAATATCAGGATCTATCCCATTTTTCATTTTTAATTTCCACACATGGCTAGCCAGTTTGGTACAATATACAGTGTAACCCTGATATAACAAAGTTGTCGGGACTGGATAAAAGTTCACTTATATCCGGGTTTCTCTTATATCCGGGTTAGGTCTATTTGATATACATTACCAAAGGCTCTAATTTAGGACAGTAGAAACATATCTTATATCCGGGTTTCTCTTATAACAGGGTTATATCCATGAATTCTGGTGAAGAGAACCAAGAGTTTTCCAATTCTGAGTACTCTGGCATTTATTTTTTTGTGATAAAAGCAGTCAATAGAACAAATATTGTATAGCATAATATAATTAAATTTCTGTTTTATTTAAGATAATATATTTTACATTGCGACACGAAAATTTCTATGTTTCGAGATTTTTATCTCACCATCAGGGAATGTCAGTTCATTGTTGCGAAAAACCCGAAAGATAGAAATTTCCGTGTCGCAATGTAAAATATGTTATTTTAATTAAAAAAATGTAATTATATATATATATAAAGAGAGAGAGAGAGAGAGGGGGGTAGAATCGCCGACTGACGCCAATTCGGTCGGGTTTCAATCCTGGGTTAAAAGCAATCGGATGTCTAAACGTACTGATGAGCTGGGATACAGTGAAACAGATCTGTCTGCGGATGACTATTTACGCTCTCACACCCTGATTGTGCACTCTGGAAGAATGGTAGACTTTGAAAAAAAACAGTAGCTCCTCTAGCATCTAAGCATCGCTCATTCAGTAATGAATTAGTGCACTCTGGTTACTGGCGTATGATAATGATAGGCTAAAAGTCTGCCTCTTTTTACCGAGCGCCCATAGCTCAAAGGTAGAATCGCTGACTGCCGCCAATTCGTTCGGGTTTCAATCCTGGGTTAAAAGCAATCAGATGTCTAACCGTACTGATGAGCTGTAATACAGTGAAACAGATCCGTCTGTAGATGACTATATGTATATATAAATATATATTATTATTATTATTATTAATAATAATGCAAATGAACTTTGTGTGGTTATATTATTTCCATAATTATAATTATAATTTTACGTTATTTAATGAAGAAGATATTTTTTAAAGTAATGCTTTAGAAGACATTCACAAAATAATTGTCTCCTTCTTTCAATGCCACAATGTTACCATACTAATATTCTAGTAGTTGTTCGTCAGAAAGTCTTACTCCTGCTAAAATAAAAAGGAATATAGACGTTGGTTATTTTCTTTGATTTTACCCAAAGATTTGTGAGTTCACTACGACGCTACAGCAGTGGTGAACAAAAAAGTTACAGGGTTAGAGGGAGTTAACACATGACTATCAGAAGAAGCTCTACGCAAGGAATGAATATGATCTATCCCAGCGATTGTAATAATGAGTTCGTTTTGAAATTCCTTGCAGCTGAAGAAGTCCGGGCGTACAACGGTCGAAACGTCGTGCAAAGATGAGGACAATAGTACGAATAATGTAAATACTGTAAATACTACCTCATCTCAGAAATATAGACAAATAGAACGATCTATTATTAAACGTCGTACAAATGAAAAACAAAGATGAGGACAATAGTACGAATAATGTAAATTCTGTAAATATTTCTCATCTCAGAAATATAGACAAATAGAATGATCTGTTGTTAAACGTCGTACAAATGACAACAAAGATGAGGACAATAGTACGAATAATGTAAATACTGTAAATACTACCTCATCTCAGAAATATAGACAAATAGAACGATCTATTATTAAACGTCGTACAAATAGCAACAAAGATGAGGACAATAGTACGAATAATGTAAATACTGTAAATACTACCTCATCTCAGAAATATAGACAAATAGAATGATCTGTTATTAAACGTCGTACAAATGGCAACAAAGATGAGGACAATAGTACGAATAATGTAAATACTGTAAATAATACATCATCTCAGAAATATAGACAAATAAAATGATCTATTATTAAACGTCGTACAAATAGCAACAAAGATGAGGACAATAGTACGAATAATGTAAATACTGTAAATATTACATCATCTCAGAAATATAGACAAATAGAATGATTTATTATTAAACGTCGTACAAATAGCAACAAAGATGAGGACAATAGTACGAATACTGTAAATACTGTAAATACTACCTCATCTCAGAAATATAGAGAATAGTAAAATGTCGGCTGTAGCGCTATTATTCATGAGTTACTATTCGTTTATTTGTTATGTCTTGTATTGCTCAGTAATTGCTATTCCTGTTTCTGATTCTGTGTTACACTGCCCGCACTCACTATAACTGCCAACGCTTTAATCCATTAGGCTGTTATCATCTGATTAGTACTTAGTGGTCAACGATTAAATAAAAGTTCCAGTTCGAAATTCCCTGAAGGTTATCAAAATGAACGGTCATTGGAAAAACCCAGCATTTCATGACAACAACAAAACAGATGATAAATCCATGGCGATGTTTGTTTAAATCCGTGTCACCTTGAATTTCACGTTTAGAAGTGGAGGCATATTTTCTTTTATAATGTGTCAAGAATTTTAATTTCGTTTTTGGTTCACAAGAGTTTGCAGCTGTAGAAAAATAAAGAGTATAGCTTAAGAGAATAATTAATTTGGCAGGAAAGCATAATCACCATTATATGAATGTATATATTTGTAACTATTACAAGTCATATATAATTTGGTAGAGCTTAGAATGTTTACGAAATGTTATATGCATTTTAAATTTTGAATGAATGAATAACGTTAAACTGTTTTAACGGAACACACCATATGGAAACTGAATTAATGAATAAAAATATAAAGAAACAAACAAGTCATCAATTTCTTTTATTTATTTGCTTCAATAGAATTAAAATAACAATTTTAGCAGAAATAAAATCTTGAATTGTGGTAATCGTGGTAAAAATTCATTACATGTTAAAAATTCAGAATACGCAGAATAAAGGTAGTCATATTGTATGTTCTTTTATGAATACAAATTTAATAGAAGAGAATATTATGAATAAATAATTTTTTCGTGACAACTCAATTTTTTTAGTGAATTTCGCACTAAAAAATCTTTTGTTTTTGCAATCAACACCTATTATAATGTAGCAAGTACAACGGGAAAAATAAATAAATGTTACACTTACTTCAAGTAAATAAGCTAATGATAGTCCAAATGTAAAAAGCAAACGCTTCAACATTAGTGAACTACCACCTACCCAAATCAAAATTTAAAAAACTTCTTCGCATGATAATCACGATATTTTAAAGAGGCTTCTCATTCTAATCAGAAGATTATAGGATACAACTCCTATATCATCCATCAACTAACGAAAACACACAAAATAAATTGCACACCCACAAAATTGGATTCAAACGACTACTACATTTAGGAAAAAACCCAAAGTAAAATTGCACACCCGCAAAAATGGATTCAAACGACTTTGGAAAAACCCAACTAAGAAAAACACACAAGTCAATGCGAAAAAAGCAAATTCTGAATCCTGATTGGATTAAAAACAACAAATTCATATATGACGTATTTTCACGCCTAGGTGTGAAAAGGCTCGCATAGTCGGCATCAGGAGAAATTTCACTATTTAAACCACGACGCTCACCTGTCAAAGCCAGTCAGTTACAATGGAAGTAGTAGCTGATAGCATCTCATCATGTAAAGAAGAAACTTTAAGCTGACTCGCTTTTGCTGCCAATTTTATTTTATTTTTTTTCACTCCTCGCCAACCCTGACATAGGGCACGCCAAATTTTCATTCAAACTCTTTTTTCAACGTCATTTTTCTTCACTTTCAGACCACGCCTCTAAAGGTAACAACACAACGACAAAATGGACGTGTTAAGTGCTACTTCTTTATTGGTTTTGCCTTCTCTCTCTCTCTCTCTCTCTCTTTCTCTCTCTCTCTCTCTCTCAACCTGTCGCCGACCTAACAAAAATGAGGAAGGAACAAAGACTTTACATTCCGCTATTACACAACCATGAACTCTAAACTTCTGTGGTCAATTTAAATACCTACATTCCTCTATGAACAATTTTTACTACAAAACTGCATGCATTTTCTCAAGGAACATTTTTCTTTTCGCAAATATATTATAGTGTTCAGTTAACAAATTTTCACTTTATTTTTCTTCTTACACTTTTGTCATTCTGTAAATAAATATTTGCTTTAATATAGACACGAAATATTTTATCCTTTCACATTTCAACAACCAACCTCCAATCTACTGAAATTTAAATTGTTAGGACTTCGGACGTGTTTGGCACAAGGAAAATTTACAAAGCATCACAGATGCCCCTACAAGATGCACAATGATATGGCTTTAAATAAAAGTCCATATGTATAAGTATGAATGAATATAATTTGTTCAGTACTTGTTTCCTTGTCGGTAAGACGATTCAATTTCAAATCAAAATGCAAAATAGATTGTCCCTTTAAAATACTACATTTCTTATGTATTAAGTTTAAATAGAGCAGGTGCCATAAAATTGCTTTAAATGGCCATCTTATATTCGTTTCATTTTACCCAGTTGTTATTGCCATATAGAATGAAAAATTAATACTTGAATCCATTTCAATTTCAGTCGTATTGAGTATATATATATATATATATATATATATATATATATATGTAAGTATGCATCTATGTATGTATGAAAACGATACCCACGTTGACCCACGCCTAGTGAATGAAATGGGGTAGACTTTTCTTTTTGAGGAGCCGTCGATAGTTGGGCTAGTTCGAAGTTTCAAGTCATTGTGACTGAAGGTTTGAGCCTCCTGACTTAGTTTAGACAGTTGCCCATGCTAGATAACGTACTCTCACCGAGAAACTGCAACTAAGGTCCGCTCAGCATAGTTGCAGTATAAACCACAAGTAGGCTCTGTGATTGATAAACGTACTCAATTGTGCATGAGAAGGCGTCTGTAATAGAGATTGGCTAGATTCCCCTATAAGCGAGTATTCTCGAATACGAGTGGCCAGTCATTATACATGTGCGTTAGCACGTGCGTATGTAAAAAAAAAATAATAAAAATATTAATTTAAAACGTAATCCTACTTTTTACTAAATTTCTTAAATATTTAATAAAAATCTTTAATTGATTTATTTTAGAGTTTAAAAATTAACTTTTCACTAGCATTGTTGCTTTTATTGCTCACCTAGAAGTAGGGGATGTCCACTCAATGATGGAGGGCAATTTATCATTGCAGTGTCTTATTTAGCTCAGTCAAAAAGGTATTCTGCGTAGGGGTGAGCATGTGTACATTAAATGTCACAAGTGCGTGCCAGACACTCAGGCCCAGGGAAGACATAAACGCATACATTATATACCCAATAGCAAAGCCATGCATCTGCAGTGTATGTCGAGCAAAAAATAGTTTATATATATTCCTTGTAACAGATATACTCACAGAAACAAAATCTCAAATCCATTTATGATTAATGACTATTTTTTTTATTTAAAAGCGTAAAGAATGCATTCATAGTTCACACTGAATACTACCAAACATCGAAGTGATGTAGCTTTCTGATTGCATTTTGGCCACTGGATACTTGGCTTGCTTAAAATTTCTCTACGGTGCTGAGGCTCAGCAATCGGATCAGAACATGGTGGGTGTAATCCGGATTCATAAGCCCATCATACGACTTACATTCTCCAATAAGGGAATTGAGTTGCCTGCACCAATGTACCTTTTGGATACGTAAACATCGCAATTTTCATGCCGCAATCACACGCCGTAGTCAGGATCAACTCCATGTCGTTATCATTTGAATCAGTCAGGTGAGTGATGTATTTTCCGTCCAATCTACAGAAACTCTGAGGGTATATATATATATATATATATATATATATATATATATATATATAGTACTGTGCAAAAGTATAAAGGCAAGAACTATTTTATCTTTTATGAGGCATATTGACAGAAAATAAACAATTTAATTAAAGTAATTTTATTTGATCTATTCAACACATGCTTTAACAAGAAATAAATTTAATATTGAGTATAATAGCCTTTTGCTTTGATCACAGCTTTCATTCTGTCAGGCATTGACATCACAAGCTTCTTCAATGTATCTAATGGTATCTCCTGCAAAGCAGCTTGTATTTGTTCCCAAAGTGTGTCTTGAGAAGTAACATTAGATTTATCAATTCGAGAGGGGGAATAAAAAAAAGTCACTTATATTCAAGGATAATAGAATAATGAGTAGTTTTAAAATTACTTGTTTTACAGAAAATAGGAAAAATTAAATTTAACTTCTTATTAATATCTTTCTTTAGCACCTAGTTTTAAATAATCAATATTTATTGGCAATTTACTTTGCTTTTCACCCTGTATCTGAATTTCAGTGATGTTTTTAGGAAAATCATCCTTGTCTTAATACTTTTGCACACTACTAGTAGTGTGCAAAATGTTATGACAGGGGTGATTTTAAAATTTATTTTGATGCCTCATAAAAGATAAAATAGTTTTTGTCCTAATACTTTTGCACACTACTATATATATATATATATATATATATATATATATATATATTGCTGATATGCATAAAACCGTATGCGATGTGATAAAACAGAGATATTAAGTATATATTTTTAAAAATACTTATTGTTCGTCACCGTACTGATAACAGAACTCGGAGTTTCATGCACAGTAGAATCTCCAGTTGCTTAGTATAGACAGATCGTTAGGTAATTTAAGTTTTCACAAAATTATCTGGTTATTGCAATGTTGGTGCAGTGATATATTATACTGAGATTATAATGTTTTAATTAAAAATAATTTCTTTGTCATTTTAAACAAACACATCACTCAGTAAATCCCGGGCCAAACAAGCAAAACAGCAACTTCCAGGCAAAATTCAACTTTATTCATAAACATAGTCTACTTTTAGGGTGATACACTGATTCTAAATCTTCTATAATAATTCCATGCATTTTTCGTAGAACGCTTTGTCTCCGGTCTCAAAATACGCATCAGTTTCCGATAACACTTTTTCATTGGAGCCAAATCTTTTTCCCTGTAGCATTCGTTTAACGTCCTTAAACAGCCAGTTGTCGCTGGGGGCTAGAACTGGTGAATAGGGTGAATGCGGAAGCTATTCAAAGTGCAATTCATGCAGTTTTTCAATTGTTGCAATCGACTTGTGATACGGTGCGGTGTCCTGGTGAAAGATCACTTTTTTTCTTCATTCGTGGCTGTTTTTTCCGATTGTTTCGTTCAAAAGCACTTATAATGTTATATATTTGCCATTGATGGTTCTTCCATTCTCAAGGCAATTGATGAGCAAAATACCTTGCGCACCCCAAAATACGGAGGCCAAAACATTGTCTGTTGATGTTTGCTTTTTTGGTCGCTTTGGACGGCTTTCATCTGCTGCTCTCTAATCAGCTGACTACCAATATGACCCCGGAGTGAAGTGCTAGATCCTTGTTTCATCCATTGTCACATATCTATGCAAAAACTCTTTCTTATTGCATTGAAACTCTTGCAGCCAAAGCTCTGAATTGTCGACGCGTTGTTGTTCTTGATCGACTGTGAACAAACGCGGCAACCACTTTGAACACAGCTTTCTCATTGACAAATTATCATGCAACATGGTGAATACATTGTTTTCCGATATGTTCACCTCCTCTGCTATCTAATGAAACTTCAATTTACGATCGGCCAAAACGAGTTTGTGGGGTTTCTACTGTTTTCTGTGATAAATGCCGATTTTGGGTAACTTGAGCGTTCAGCATCATTTGTGTCTGTATGGTCGCATTTAAAATCAGCATACCACCTCGTAAAGCAGAGTACGCACAACATTTCTCAAGCCATTGCTTTGCTTGAAGTGTATTTTTCTCATCAGAAAGCAATGCTTTATCAACAAACAAAATTCAGATTTGTCAATTGTCTGGAAAATTTGCAAGAGTATCTTCATTTAAATAACTATAATTTGTAAACTAATAATCTGATTGGGCCCAAAATTTGTCACGTACCATTTGAAAGTTAGTATTTCATAAAAAATCATATGCTTTTTTTATTAGTGGTGCCATCTACATGTCAGGGTCCTGACTTATTGAGTGATGTAGAAAAAAAAACATTATTTCAGAGGTGTTCTCTCTCAATAACAACAATAATTTTCAATAATTTATTATCATTTAATCTGGGTCAACGTATTTAAGCAGATATTTATTTCTATATTTACATGTAACCATCAATTTATATTTTTTGTTTAATAAATTATGGTTATTTAAGTGTTTTAAGAAAGTTCATTTTTCAGCACGATCTCAATTACATCTAGTGTCTTTACCGTTGTAAACTTTGGCTCTTGCTACAATATTCTAAGTGGTGATATGTAAATTACTACCATTTTTTAGTTTCCATAAATATCTGTAGAGCGTAGTGATGTTTTGTATTTTATACTGTTTAAAGTAATTCACTAATGGTTGAAGCGAAATTTCCAAGGTTTTCAGTAGAACCAAATTAAAATTTAATATCGTTACTGGAATAAATACTGGCTCGGTAAACAATATTATCAACCAGTCATTGACCGTTTAAAGGACAGATCATATTTTTCGGCTGCTGCATTTATTAAAAAAAGAGTTGGTTTTTGTTGGGGTAGAATTTTTATGATGGTGGTTTAATTCTTTACTGATGTATCTATTGTTATATAGATCTTTGATGTACGTTTTGTAATAACCATTATTAAAATTCAATGTGACTTTTAGAAATGGTATCCTTTTAACATTGGTTGTAGTGATAATATTTAGTTTGTGATATATGAAAAATTTTATCAGATCCCTTCTCAATCGGTCTATATTTAGTAGATTTGTTTTACGGAGGAGAATTGCACCGTCATGTCTATAGAATCCGGTGTTCGCATGCTCCGACTGAGTCATATGTTCCCATATCAATATTAAATTTGGTGTTACGTCTTCCGGTCCATTACGAAATCATACAGGTTTTTGTAAAATCTTTATGATATTTGTTTCGAGGTCACTGATAGGATAGTGAGTTTTTGCTCTATTTATATAATATATTAAAAGATTGTCGGTTAAAAGTCAAAAACGTCAAATTAGATAAATATATATTCATTGTTCCTTTTTATATTAGTGAATCATTTTTTGACTTCTTCCGGTTTATCTTCTGCATATCTGCACGCTATTTCAAGCATGTTTTGCTGATTTTAACGATATTAATTTGAGATAGATTAAGTAATCGGTATTGGGATTTATTTAGGAAATATACTTTGTTCATCTTTAATTATAATAGATGCCTGCTGTTTGTGAAGATCCTATCAACAATGTTTTAGTTCTGGGGCTACTTTCTTGGTATCGCTACTGATATTATTTTACTGTTTGCCTTTTTAGAAAACTTATTAACTTATCTCCTTATATATATATATATATCCGTATTTATTATATAATGGTTAGTAGTGTTATCTGCTTTGATAATTATTTTATCCCATTTTTTATCATAGAAAAGGTTTTTATCATTCTTTGCTGTACATAGTAGATTTTAGTACTACCAATATAACGTTTGACAAGATTTAGATTTTTGTAGTAGAATGGTAGCTTGACAAACGATAGAATGTGCAAGGCATCTGTTTTGCATGGGACATTTGTTTGGGTTACGACAATTACTATATTAGTTTTACTGTCGCTACTTATATTAGGCTGGATTTGATCACGATTGTATCAGCATAAGCTATTCTTTAATAAGAAAAACTATAGTAACTCAACTTTACTTTCTAAATACTATTAGAAATTGAAAGATGCAAATAAAACACCCACAGTAAGAAAGGATCTATTAAAAAAGTTAGCACATGTAAATCCTTACATGAAAATGTTTTCTTTGTTTAAAAATCCTTGTAATTAAGTTCCCGAAAACTAACTTATTAAACCAACGTAATGAAATAACTACTTACTGTACCCATAATTTAATTCCCAAATAAAAATATGCCTAATTTTTTCTCAAACTGTTTACTTATATGCTGTAATCTATAATCCTACCCCTTTTAGTTAATCATATATACCTTAAACCTAATCTTAATTAACTATTACATCGCTGTTTACGTAGACATTCACTACCAGTTAACACTAAAATTCTGCATTTAATAATTTACTTTATGGCTTTACGTTTATTTACATTTTATAGTAACAAAACCCTTTAAGATAAATATTTTGTTATTTTAATTTGAATCTCATCTCATCTCATACAATATATTGGCTACATATTTGTTTCATAATTATTTAAACTGAAAAGTGACACTTGCTTTTCATCCTGCCAACAGAATATATTGCTACAAAATAATGTCTCTATATTCACTGGTCTACACCCACACATCTTTTAAGTTATAATAACCTCTCACTCCCCTACATTCAACTAACATGGCGGAATTTTTTTTTATTTTAATTTGACATTCATGTTAAATTTACTTATCTTACATATGACCCCGTAACAGAACCACATTCTCTTGCCAGAAATTTGATAGCTATTGTGTTGCAGTATGCTATTATTATTAAGAAAAAATAATAACTATATATCTATTAATGCGCTACATTTGTATTGAACAATTTATAAAAAGTAATAAGTAAACTGTTATATATATATATATATATATATATATATATATATATATATATATCCATTAATTTAGACAACATATATATATATATATATATATATATATATATATATATATAGTCATCTTCAGAGAGTTCTGATTCGCTTTATCACAGCTCATCAGTACGATTAGATATTCGATAGCGCATGATATATCATGTATACATAAGCCATAAATAGAGCGTTCTAATTCATTACTGGATGAAAGATGCGTAGATGCTAGTGTAGCTACTGTTTTTTTTTTCAAAGTCTAGCATTCTTTCAGAGTGCTCAGTCAGGGTGTGAGAGCGTCAGTATATATATATATATATATATACGTGAACACAGACTTGAAAACAGAACATAAATAACGATTTGAAAAGGTACAAATGCATATTGTTCTCTTTTTTTAAGGAATTCTTTCAGCGAACATTTTAGCAGAAGGAAACCGTTGGCAAAATTAAACGACACACGTTGACTTTTTTCACGGATAAATAGAAAAATGACACCGAAAATCGTTAAAACATGATTAAAACAATATATTTGTAAAATAACTGACGATCAAAAGAATAATAAATGTACAGAAGGATTACAAAAAGTAAATGAAATTACTCCAATCTCTCCAAATAAAAAAGGAAGCGAATAAAGTGCTCTTTTTTTATATTTTGCACAACCCAGTTGCAGTAACTTAATATAGACCGTGGTGTGCGGACTGGGCTCTGTGAAAAATGCATCTACATATTCCTTCCTTGGCACAGTCCAAATTGTCATGCACGTATTGGCCTATGGATGAGTCATGCGCAGACTGAGTCATCTCTGAAGGGTGACTCGAGTTGCTTGATCGTATAGTAGCAGCTACATTTTGACAAATTCGGATCTCGCGTCTCTGATTGATCCGTCCCAAGATTCCAGCGTCAAAATGACATTCAAATTTATACACTATATATATATATATATATATATAGAGAGAGAGAGAGAGAGAGAGAGATAGATTGTTTTCAAAATGACTTTCAAAATTGACTTCTAGCACTTCTCATGTAAAATTGCGTGTTGTCATTAATACTGTTTCGGGGTTCTTATCCTTCATTATGGATTTCTTTCTCAATCAGGAGTTCTGTTATTTACCGATTTAAATATCAGTTTAGAGCTGATTATATGGGATCGACCTAACTAGCACTTTGATACCAGAATTAGACAGCACGTACCTAGTCATATAAGAAAGGGTGGAATCAGCGACAGTTTTTTCTTGACTCAGTCGATTTGTGAGTATTTATTGAGCAAACTTTAATAAACCACGAAATGTTTAGTCTACTGCACAGATCTAGGTTGGCTAAAAATTTATGTTTTTAATATGCAGTTCATATGATGCTTTGTCGACTAAATTTGTGCGGGTGAAGAATTTTCTTCATTCTCTGTGTCTCCTAGGTGGGCTGTTAGCCCACCTAGGAGACACAACCCTTTCCGTTTTATGCTTATTTACATCGATTTATTTTTCTAGTAATAAATTTATTTTACTCATAGATTCTTATGTATCACTCTTTACTGCACTTTTTGGCTTTACTGTTTATGCATAATTTCATTTTATGGTTGGATTTTTTCAAACAAATCTTTCTGAAGATGTGTTGGATAGAAATGTTTTTTTTAAGTATCAGTTCCGTCATTTTTTAAAACATTATATAAATTCTGTGAATTTATATATATATATATATATATATATATATATATATATATATATATTCATTCGCAGACAGATCTGTTTCGCTGTATCACATCTCATCGGTACGATTAGACATCCGATTTCTTTTTACCCAGGATTTAAACCCAACCGAATTGGTGTCATTCGACGATTTTACCTCTGAGGTATGGGCTTTCGGCAGGAGAAGGTAGACATTTAGCGCGTGATATAACAAACGCCTGTAGCTAAGAACGTTCTAATTAATTACTGAATGAACGATGCGTAGATGGTAGAGTAGCTACTGTTTTTTTTCAAAATCTACCATTCTTCCAGAGTTTTCAATCAGGGTGTGACAGCCTAAATATTCATCCGCAGGCAGATCTCTCTCTCTCTCTCTTTCTCTCTCTCTCTCTCTCTATCTATCTCTCTCTCTCTCTCTCTCTCTCTCTTTCTCTGTATATATATATATATATATATATATGGAGGGGTGCTTGTGTGTTTTGTATGTGAACCTGCGATTCTACTTATTTCTATATACTATATTAATATCTTGCTTGACAGTCTGTTGACTGCTTTGTATTTCTGAAATAATAAAGATATGATATTTAACAAAATAATCTTTTTATATTAGTCCCTATTCACTTATTGTTTCTTTGGTGCTGTCATTGTTTCAGTTAATAATATTTGACAATCAATCATCTCGGTTCACTCATTAGGCTTCTTTTTTTATATATGCGAATCATTTTTGTTTTTTGTCTCATATTGTTTACACTGCATCCGATTACTCTCCCGCTTTAAAGAGAGACTAAAAAGCCATTTATCTTTCGTCTGTTAGTCCTTACAAATCCCGTCTAATTTTCCCATATTAGACTTTCCCCCACGTCAACATTGGTATTTCATTTTATATAAGCGTCATTTAGTTAAATATCCTATCATAAAACATTGTCCGGACGGACAGTTCCGGTACACTATACGCACATAGCATAATCTGTTAAAAAAAAAGAAAAAAAAACAACAGAAAAAATAGATTTTATAAAGGAAACCCTGCTATGACTCCAGAGATAGGTCTTTAATCAAGATACGTTCAGTGACAGTTATATTACATTTTAAGCAAGGCATAGTCGATACCATGTCCTGAGTTTAGCCGTAATCCAATTACTATCTAGGAACACGTTTTCCGTTCTTAGCAAAGAAGTCTGGATATTTTTACAGAAACATGACTGCAGCATACTTTGACATTAATGATGAATACACGCTGAATAGAAATTTGACAGTGTTCATTTTTTTTTCCTGTAAAATTAAAGTAGCCATTTTGCGAAAAATATGTTGTAATGAAGATAATTTATGGAGAAAAAAATGCTATGATTTATGAGAGAATACTGAATACTACTCGGCCTAACCAAGAAGTATTTCCCCAAAATTCTCGTATATGGTCATTTGGTCGGATTTGAACAAGAGATTAGTCAGTATTCAATCTTTGATAAAGTAACACGGATTCATAAACTTTTCTAAGGTCAGTCAGTTAAGTGCCATACGTGATACACGCTTGGGCGATCATGTCTCAAAAGATACATGACTGACTGGGCAGAAGATTATCCCGCAGTAGGTTGACATTGCTTTCTGCGGTAGACTGGTTGCCGTCCAAGGCTATAGAACCCAATCTGTCCTATCATTTAACCGATAACTGGGGGGAATAGACGGATTAATACCTTCCCCAAGGGTATTTGCGCGTAAGTGGATGCAATGAATTCAGAAAAAGTTTAGCAATTTTTTCGATTTAGGAAAAATAAAATGATTCAGTGAGGACAAGGCCTTATATTAGTGAAAGGATGTCCACATGGTATTCATAACTGAAAATTTTTCATAACAGACAACTACATTATGTTTTAAAAATGAACTCCACTGAAGATGATCTTGGATAAGATTGAAAGTTCTTCGTTAAAAACAGAAAGAAAGACGTTTTCATTAGTTTTATTACTAGGAAATTTATTAGTGACTACGAGAGGATGAAAATAAAATCAATAGACATTATACCTTTAAACTATTTAATAATATATATGGATATAGGGATGTGCGCTGTGGTGCAGTAGAGACCGACTCGGAACGAGTTCGAATTCCAGTTGAATTCCTTGCATTCGCTTCGGCGCAAATTCTCTTGGGAAAGGTATTAATTGCCTCTTCCTTTGAGTGATGGGTTAAATGATAGGACAGATTGGGTTCTATAGCCATGGTTGGCAAACAGTCTACTGCAAATAGCATATGCAACCTGCTGCAGGATAATCTTCTGCCCAGTCAGTCATGTTTCGTTCGAGACATGATCGCCCAAGCGTGTATCACGTATGGCACTTAACTGACTGAATATATATATATATATATTGTATTATAGGTTAATTTGACTGCGTTTAAACTGATTGTCATTCGTGGTCGAGAGGTCTCAGACGCTCCAGGTCACATGGTGGCTTCCTCTATGTGGATGGGGACCACAGGTTCGAATTCTGCTGAATAACACATATTTTTGTAATAAACATTTATTGTAAATAATCAGGCCGGTACAAATAAATATATTATACTGTTTGGTTATAAACAGAATATCTACTTAAATACGAGTATCAATCAAAAATAATGCTCAAGCAAATCATTTCATATATATATATATATATATATATATATATAAATTGCTTGTTAAAATTTGTATGTATTTAATTAAACTGTATTAATAGAATTTATATTTCGCGCCATATCTGCATGAATTATGTGGATTTTGCTTGAAAGCCTTTAATCATCATCAGTTTAAATTCATATAAAAACTCTGATCACGAAAGATCTAAAATTTTCTATTTCGTTTTCTTCATATGCACCTCGTCATGGAACGATGTAGGGATCAATGAGCTAAGTCGAATATTGGTTAAATGGATTTTTTCTCTTTTTTTAGCAAGAGTAATTAAACGAATAAAAGTAACTAATTATATTTTTTATGAAGCTAATTAAAGGATGTGTATGAAACCACGAAGTGCAACATTTGAAGTAAATGTGCGTTATAAGTAGATTATTAATTGCTATGATATGCGTTATGGTGCAGTGGATATTGGCTTAGAACGAGAAATTACGGAGCCGAGTTCGAATTTCAGTTGAATTCGTTGCATTTACTTAACCGCAAATACCCATTGGGGCAGGTATGAATCAGTCGGTTTCCCCTCCAAATATCAGGACATTTTCAATAGCCTTGATTGGCAACCATTCTACAGTAGAAAGTAATGAGTACCTACTGCGGGAAAATATTCTGCTAGTCAGTGACGCCTTTTTCAAGACATGATCGCCCAATCCTGTATCACGTATGACATTAAAGTGACTGATTTATTTCTGTTTATAACAATATTGGCACAAGACCGAACAGAGGAAGTGGGCTAAGACTGGTTCACACCTTCTAGCCTAGACCTAGTTAATCAGATTCACGACCCATTCATTCCTTAAAACTATTTTTCCACTCGTTACTCACACACGGAAGTGAAAATGCCTGTCAGACAGTCAGTCAGTCAAGTGTAATAAGTGATATACGCTTGGGCGATCATGTCTCTTTCGAGACATGACTGACTGGGTAGTGGGTTGCCATTATTTACTGCTGTAGACTGGTTGCCAGCCAAGCCTACAGAACCCAATCTGTTCTATTATTTAACACATAACTGAAGGGAAGAGACGGATTAATACATTTCCCAAGGGTATTTGCGAGTAAGTGAATGCAAGGAATTCAACTGGGATTTGAACTCCGCACTCCGATTTGTCGTTCCGAGTAGATATCTACTGCACCACAATGCACATCCTTTGTGCATTGTGCATCCTAGAGGTTCAAAATATGCATTCTAAATAGTAAAGCAAAAACAGAAAGAAATATCATTGACTTCCCTACTTGATGTGATACATAAATGAAAAAACATTAATATATGATGGCTTTGGAATCGTTTGAAAGAAAAACCAACAATGTGAATATTTGAAATTATGGCGAATTACGATGACAGCTCTTTCCGCTGATGTTGTTATTTACTACGAGTAACACAAAGCCAAATATTAAACATGAAGATGCCTAGAACTGTGATAATATTCTTGCATCGTATATCAGAAATCGGGGAGCCGAGTTCGAATTCCAGTTAAATTCCTTGCATTCACTTACGTGCAGATACCCTTGCGGAATGTATTAATCCGTCTCTTCCCTCCAGTTATGGGGTAAATAACAGGAGAGATTGGGTTCTATAGCTTTGGCTGGCAACTAATCTACCACAGAAAGCAATGGCAAGCTATTGCATGATAATCTTTTGTCTAGTCAGATATCTCTTTTTCGAGACATGATCGCTCAAGCGTGTATCACGTATGACACTTAACTGATTGATATCAGCTTTAGTTATCTTGGATTTCACGACAACCTGAGCACCATATCCTGCTACTTCAACACCCTGCTCTATAAAGTAATTAACCAGCACCGTTCATATATAAACTAAAGTGTCCTTCATACTGCACAGGGTGTATTTTGTTTATAATGATATCATCCTAAGCAAAGCAGAACCGCCACTGGTGCGTAGTGAACGACAGTAAGAGAAAAAAACAATATACAAGAAATGTCGAAGACAGGATAAGAGATGGATGAGAATCAAGCTGATAAAAGATGAAAATTGACGCTGCATTTAATCTGCTGGAGATTGCAGGTGAAAGAAATACTGTTATATACACCTGAGTATAAATTCTTTCAGCGAACCAACCATGACAATTTTTTTTACTTCAACCACATCAACGGGGAAACAAATGTTATATAATCTCTCTGGTATATTCTCCTTCGGGAAATAGTCTCCAGTCAATTCCTTTACTCCCACAATCATCCCGTGTTTGTTCTCTCATAAATGATCGGCAATAATCTGTAACTCATTTGGAAAATAATCTTCCGTCAATTCCGCGACTCCTACGATCGTCCCGTGTTTATTCTCTCATAAATGACGTACAATAATCTGTAACCCATTCGGGGAAAACACCTCTGTCAATTCGCCGACTTCTAAGATCGTCCCTTGTTTTTTCTCTCATAAATGATGGACAATAATCTGTAACTTATTCGGGAAATAATCTTCTGTCAATTCTGTGCCTCCTAAAATCGTCCCCTGTTTCTTCCCTCATAAATGACGCACAATACTCTGAAACACATTTGTGGAATAATATTCCGTCAATTCGGTGATTCTGACGTTCGACTCATGTTTTTTTTTATTTATCGTAAATGACGGAGATTTATCTGTACATCATTCGAGGAATAATCTTCCGTCAATTCGGTGAAAACCTACAATCGTGCCTTGTTTTTTCTCTCATAATGACTGACAATAATCTGTAACTCACCTAGGGAATAATCTTCAGTCAATATCGTGACTCATAAGAACGTTCCGTGTTTATTCTCTCGTAAATGACAGACAATAATCTGTAACTCATTCGGGCAATAATCTTCCGTCAATTCCATGAATCCCACGATCGTCCTGTGTTTCTTCTTTCATAAATGCCGAACATTAATTCATAACTTATTTGGGGAATAATCTTCCGTCGACTCGGAGATTCCAAATTTTGTCCCGTGTTTCTTCTCTCATAAATGACTGACAATGATCTGTAACTCATTCGAGCAATAATCTTGAGTCAATTCTGTGATTTCCACCATCATTTGTACAAGGTACGAGACAATTTTTTCAAAAAAGTGCAAATCATGGACCGATGAAGCAAAAAATATGCTTTTGTTACAAAAAAACGGTGCTCAGGAAAATACGAAGTACACGAACTTCATTTTGCCAAAGAAAGCAGAAGAGATTTCGTTTGACGAAACTGTGAAATATTATCGAAAATGTTTGGTGAACGGGACAGTTTGTTTCATACACGGTATAAATGCTTAAATATCGTGAAAGAAGAACACGAAGACTTTGTTGCATACGCTGGGAAAGTTAACTCCAAGTTTGAACGTTTCAAAATTAAAGAAATCCAGGAAGATATGTTTAAATGCCAAACTTTTCTGCAAGGTTTAAGAGCGCCTAAGGACAAGGAAGTTCGTTCAAGGATTTTAGCAATGTTGGAGCATGACACCGACATAACTTTACAGAAAATATCGGAGGAATGCCAAAAATCGGTTAATATTAAACAGGATAATGTTTCTATTGAAGAAAACAGTATTGCCGGAATACATAAAGTAAAGGAACGTGCCTACAAAGAAGAAAATATGTTTTGAATGTGCGCAAAAGGGGCATAAAGCAGTAATGTGTAAAAAGAAAAATTATCGAAAACTAAAGGGGTTAAATACGGTTTTAGCTAAAAAAAGTTACGAAGGATTTCGGTACAAGAAAGTACGTAAACATTAAATTAAATGATCGAAATATCACTTGTTTGCTTGATACCGGGAGTGACATTTCCACAATTGACGAAAATGCATGGAGAAAAATAGGCCGACCAGAGTTGCAGAACACTAAGAAAATTGCGAGATGCATTCCGGGTAACAAGTTGAAATTCAAGGGTGAATTTCTCGCGAAGGTAGCATTCGACGGCAAAATCCACAAAACTAAAGTCTATGTGATTCCGGGAAAAATGCAAATTTATTTGGCATTGATTTGATTGTATTATTTAATTTATGGTAGAAACCCATGAATACGTTTTGTAGAATAATAAATGCGTCGAATATAGGAAAATCTAAACAGACAGAACATTTTGTGAGATTTGAAAAATGTATTTACTAAAGTTTTTCGGATGAACTTGGTTGTTGTACTCAGACAGAAGTGAAATTTGAACTAAATGATAAGATAAAACTGGTATTCAAACCGAAAAGAAAAGTTCCCTTTGCATTGTTAGAGACGATAGATAAAGAGTTACAGATATTGGAAGAGAACGGAGTAATTAAGAAGATAGATTACTCTGAGTGGGCATCACCTACGGTCTACGTAAAAAATAGAAATAATAAAATAAGAGTTTGCGTAGATTTCTCAACCTGACTGACTGAATGTTTAAAGGATCACACGTATCCACTCCCCACACCGTAGGACATATTTTCAAGTTTGAATGGGGGCAAAATCTTTTTGGATATTGATTTGTCAGAAGCTTATCTACAAGTCAAGGTCGAGGAGGAATGTTCGAAATATTTAACCATCAACATTCATAGAGGATTGTATAGGTTGAAACGTTTACCGTTCGGTTTGAATGTAACACCGAGCGTATTTCAACAAATTATGGATATATTGGTGTCGGGACTAGATTATGCAATGGCATACTTGGATGACATATTGATAAAAGGTGGAAGTACATAAAATTTATGCCCGTGAAGTTTTCAAAAGAAGTACGAATTATGGATTCAAGGTAGTACTTGAAAAGTGCGAATTCTGTATGGATAAGATCGAATATTTAGGCCAAATAATTGATAATAACGGAAGGAAACGTAACCCAAACAGAAAGGAAGCGATAAAAAATATGCCTACTCCGGATAACGTGACTAAATTACAGTCATTTCTGGGCCTTGCAAATTACCGCAATTTATATATACTTAATATGCATGATTTAAGAGCACCATTAAAGAAATTATTAGAAAAAAATAAAAAATGGTGTTGGACAAGGGAATGCGACGAAGCATTTAAAAAATAAAAAGTGCTTATTATCGGATTTAGCTTTAGTGCATTTTGATCCAAATAAAGAATTAATTGTAGCGACGGATGCGAGTGAATATGGCATAGGAGCTGTTCTTTTACACAAATTCGCAGATGGCGTAACAAACCTATCGCTCATGCCTCGAGAGCGTTGCTTCCAGCGGAACGATATTATAGTCAGATAGTGAAGGAAGCGCTAGCTATAATTTATGCTGTAAAGAAATTTCACAGATTCATTTATGGAAGATCGTTCGTGCTACAAACCGACCATAAACCCTTAGTGTCGATTTTGGGGTCGAAAAAAGGAGTACATACACATTCTGCAAACAGGTTGCAAAGATGGAGTGTAATTTTATTAAATTACAGTTTTAAAATGCAATTTATTTCTTCTAAGGAAATTGCCCACGAGGATTGTCTTTCGAGACTAATCCCGAAAAACCCTGAGTTGTTGGAGGAAACAGTGATAGCAGCGTTAAAAGAAGAGAAAGAACTTGTGGATGTACTAACGCTAGAGGAAATCAATAAAATGGCGAAAACGGATGATTACATTTCAAAGATGATTAAACAAGTGAAAGGGAATGAGAAAAACAAAGGATATAAAGTATCACCATTTTCAATTTGCAATGAAACACTACTGAATGCTCAAAGAGTGGTAATTCCACGTGTTCTACGTAACAGGATATATTTGGGTCATCCGGGTATATCCAGAATTAAATCATTAATGAGGAGCTATATATACTGGCCTAGGATTGACCAGGACATTGAAGATTTGGTGAACCATTGTAAAGGTTGTCAGGTCGCAGCAAAATCACCACCTATAAAAATTCAATCATGGCCAAAAACAGATGTACCGTGGTCACGGATACATGTTGAATATGCACGACCATTAAAGGGAGACAATTACTTAATTATTGTTGATAGTTATTTCGAGAAAGATTCGATCAATATTTGATAGGTTGTTACCAAAGCAAACGAAGAGTTTTATAAAATTAAACTCTGATATTAAACCTTTCAAAGAAGGAGACAAGGTTTCTTTAATGAACTATCGGACTGGAAAGTGCTTTTGGGAAGACGGTTTCGTAATTAGAAGAATCGGGAGAGTTATATGATTAAAGGAGAGAAGTTTGTCTGTAAAAGACACATAAACTAATTGAGACACCGATACATCGAAACCGTTACAAATGACCAAGAGATGCCAATGGAAGTAAAATATGACACATCCCAGATAAAACCACCCATTAACAATGAAGTACCTATGGAGGTAACACCTACACAAAGAACTACTGATTCTCTTAAAAGTAAAGACACATGGAATGACAGGAGAAGAAGTAACAGAAAAAGGAAAAGGACTAAACGGCTATGTCCAGATCCTAAAAGGAAAAAATATTAAGAGAAAAATTCTAGAAAGAATTTAGCTCGGAGGAAGGTGTTATAGTGGAACAACCTGTCATCCCTAGAGAATAGAATGCTCTACTTTATAAAAGACGGTTACGAGCGGTAGGAATGTAAACGGTCTTAGGCATTCGCCTGACTGCTCTATGACACTGTCAGCTCTCTGCCTCGGGTAGAGGGCGCTCTCTGCTTCCGAGCAGAGAGCACAAACCCAGTCGTGGTTCCGCCGAAGGGTAGAACCACGACTCGGTAAAAATAGACAGAGATTTTTTTGGCCCGGCTATATGGCCGGGAATACCCACTATAAAATGACCATGTGTCACATCTGGCCTTGCGTGGGAAGGCTAGTAAATACAAACGGTCTTAGGCATTCGCCTGACGACGCTATGACACTGTCAGCTCGCTGCCTTCGGGTAGAGGGCGCTCTCTGCTTCCGAGCAGACAGCACAAACCCAGTCGTGGTTCCGCCGAAGGGTAGAACCACGACTCGGTAAAAATAGACAGAGATTTTTTTGGCCCGGCTATATGGCCGGGAATACCCACTATAAAATGACCATGTGTCACATCTGGCCTTGCGTGGGAAGGCTAGTAAATACAAAAAGTCTAAGGCGAAGGCATTCACTATTCGATAGTCGATTCCGCTCAAACCCGTGACTTGCTTATGTGTGTCCCATTTCTCTTTTCTCATAAATGACTGACAATAATCTGTATCTCATTTGAGAATAATCTTCCGTCAATTCGGCGATTCCCACGATCGTCACCTGTTTCTTCTCTCATAAATGACTGACAGACAATAATCTTTAACTCATTCGGGAAATATTCTTCTGTCATTTCCGTAATTCCCACGATCGTTACCTGTTTCTTCTCTCATAAATGACGAACAACAATCTGTAATTCATTTGGGGAATAATCTTCGACAGTTCGATGATTTCCCCGTTTGACCCGTGTTTCTTCTCTCGTAAATGACAGACAATGAGCTGTAACTCACTCCTGCAATAATCTTCCGTCAATTTCGTGACTCCTATGATCGTCCCGTGTTTCTTCTTTCATTAATGACGAGCAATAATCTTTAACTCCTTCAGGGACTAATCTTCTGTCAATTCGGCGACTTTTACTTTTGTCTCGTTTTTCTTCTCTCATAAATGTCGGTACATGAACTTTTTCATATTTATCCCAGTGTAAATAAATGATAAAATGTCCTGCAATTTATATGACTTCAGAATGACTGTTTTTCTCCCAAACTATAAACTCGACAGACATTATTTCAATAAAAATTTCATATTTTTATCAAGGTCTTGTGGTGACTTGTCGTGGGGTGAAAGTTTTGGCCTGATCGGAACACTCATGCATACGGCGCCGATTAGCCAGAAGGCCAGTCTCTTCTCTCTACAACGGCTTAACTAAAACTCAACTGAAAACTCTACTCTCTGACAGCTGACGTCACTTATAAAGCTGTCCCATTGATACTTGTAGCTTCCGATGCACTTCGTTCCATGTCGGTCGTTGACCTCGCTAGTCAAAAATAAACAAAATAACTGATGCGCACTTCATGGTAAAAATTCACACTTACCATTCATTATACAACAATACTATTGAAAAAGTGTTTGAATTGAAGACTGGCATATCTACAACATATGGTATGTCGTGCTATAAAGATCAAAAAGCGAACGTGTAAATATTACATGGGTTTTGCATTTTGGCCCATTTTAACTGTTGTTAAACAAAGAAAGTTCATTTTTAGACGTTTTATTTTTGTCTGACATGAAAAGAAAACAGTAAATTATAGTGATAATCGCAACCGCTTTATTACGCTACGAGGATACAAATGAAGTTTATTAAAACTGACTTCGATCTGCTGATATTGATTCAGTTAAATGTAGTATAGTAGGACACCATAAAAGTTGAGCACTTGCAGGAAATTATTGCACTTTTTACCTGGTTTCTAATGCCATGCTTTTGGAATTTGAATGTAAGTTAAATTTTTTTTAACACTTACATCATTTTACATTAAAAACCCATTATTATATATATATATATATATATATATATATATATATATATATATATATAAATCCAGGTGAAGTGGATCGAAGGTTTTACGATTACAACTTCTATTATATATATATATATATATATATATATATATATATATATAATTTTTTTTAACACTGACATCATTTTACATTAAAAACCCATTTTATATATATATATATATATATATATATATATATATATAAATCCAGATGAAGTGGATCGAAGGTTTTACGGTCATAACTTCTATTATATATATATATATATATATATATATATATATATATATATATATATATATGCAGGTATAGGGTTGTTCCAACGAGAGAAATTGGTATAGAATAAAAAGTGCGAGAGGCCGTGAACGTTCTGTCTAAAGTGTATATTTATTGTTTTTGTTATTATACATGTTCTGATACATTATGATACAAAAAATATAAACAAAACATTCACGGCTTCAATAAAATCGCCTTTGGCTTCAACTACGGCCTTCAGGCAATCTCGAAATTTACTGCAACTCTTCTGGGCGGTCTCCTTGTTTAAGTTGGTGATTGATGTCATAATCCTTGACTTTAGTTCATCTTTGATATTACTCAACTGACCCCCATATATAAAAATCAAGGGGGTTGCAGTCTGGGGAGTTAAGTGACCAGATATCAGAATGTGGTAGCAGAAATTGTCTGACAACCATGATGGGTTCTCCTGCTAGAGGGACATAGTGCAGAATCATATTATCGGACATAGGGTCTTTCCGCTTGAGCCAAGGGAGTACTACCTTCTCAAGGCTCTTGATGTAGACCTCTGTGTTGATTCTCAAGCCTTATAGGAATTTGAATAGAGACATACCATCAATAGCGATCACTCCAAACAACTTCATAAGCACTATTAGATTCATCCATCGCTTCCCAAATCCTCCGCACTGTCCTCAGATTGACAAGCATTTACAAGCGGTACCCAACTGACCCTACTATAATGTTCAAAATAAAAAGATAATGTGCATGCACGAAGTTAAAAATGTAAATAGATGTCAATTTAAACATTGCACTCTGTATATTGGACTCTCCCGTCGTTTTCAGCGTATGAAGACTATGTAGTTCAGTTCTTCGAATCAACAGCTAGACTAGCCGCACTTATCATTTGACTATAGTGGTGCAGGCTTGTGCAGAACCTGACGCGCATTTTGAAAGAGCTGGAAACAAAGAACTAGTGCACATATTGCCACAATGTCTCCAAATACCCTCTGCAGATTTAGAATTCATATTTTTTTTTGTACGTAACATCATTTTATCAATATGATGGCTGAAGTTGTATTAATGAAATGTAGTAAGGAAAAGTTTGAGCACGTCTTTGACAAGACAAGCAAAGATGGGAACGAGTTGAAAATTAGGCATTATCAGAAAAAAGGTGAAAAGCACGGTTTCATACTAAAAGTTTGGGCGCAAAATCAACCACACCTAATGTTCTCATTGCGACCGGCAAGTACGATATCTTACTTTGATATCTAGCTTAGATATCGTCGATTTGTTTTCTGAACAGAAAATGATTTTAGGTGATTTTGTGAGGTGGGTATTTTTACGTATATAGGCAGTGTTAGGAATTCATTTTCATCTGAAAGTCTTATTTATATGTATCGTGTCCCATAGGAGATCATAGCTACCCACATCGTACTACACTTTCAAAATTTTATTAGCTTAGTGTACTACCTACTCCCTCTTCCACCTTACATACATACAAGCTTTGTATGTAGGCTCCTCATCGCATGAATCTTTTCCTCTTGCTAATTTAATATATTATGTAAGTGTCAAATTAACTAAGCGTACTTTCCTCATCGTTGGTCTCAATAATTGTTTTTTCTTTGCTATACTTCTTCTGAAAGTCTTATTTATATGTATCGTGTCCCATAGGAGATCATAGCTACCCACATCGTACTACACTTTCAAAATTTTATTAGCTTAGTGTACTACCTACTCCCTCTTCCACCTTACATACATACAAGCTTTGTATGTAGGCTCCTCATCGTATGAATCTTTTCCTCTTGCTAATTTAATATATTATGTAAGTGTCAAATTAACTAAGCGTACTTTCCTCATCGTTGGTCTCAATAATTGTTTTTTCTTTGCTATACTTCTTCTTTGCTCATACGCTGCGCTTGTTAGTCTTCTCATTCTTATGTAGAATCACATTTATGATGCCTTAAGCCTCCTCTTCATTTTCCTCGATTGGGCAAGAAAAGAATTTACGGAAAAATTTTCGATAGATTTAAACTTATTAGTGATCGATTTTTTAAATAAGAAATTTATAATGCTTGTTTTGCTTTCAAAATAGTCTATTAAGAATGTCAACATTAATGACTTCAATTTATTCACTTGGATGCTAAACTCTGGTCAGGTACCTAAGGTTCTCACAACTTTGGAAACGGAAAATTGTGTCCTTTGAATAACTCAGCAATCGAATTCAAAGATCTATTTCAAAATAAATTGTCGTAGTAAACATCTGTTCAGAATATAGCGCCATAATACAGTTATTTCGAAACTTTGATTTGCTTCAGCTGAATATGCTAATGAGTTAGGAAAAAAAATATCAGCTCGCTTTATTTCTCAAAGCCTGTCCAAAACCAAAGTAGGGAGTTTGTCTAGACTTGTTCAACTTTTACATTCATACTATCATAAAGAAACAGGAAATCGAAGCAAATTTATCATTGTTGGGTGTCATTTTAATAATATATGGTACGCACATGACACTGTGTTGATCGTATACTCATAAAGAAATCAAACACGACGTGAAAATGGAACTAAAATATTAACTATAACAACTCAAAAACTTTTTTTTTTTCAGCAATAGAAAAATACGAATATTTTATATCTTATTCTACATAAGAATGAGAAGATTAACTAGCGCGGCATATGAGCAAAGAAGAAGTAAAGGAAAGAAAAAGAAAACAAATATTGAAACCAACGATGAGGAAAGTAGGCTTAGTGAATTTGAGACTTATATAATATATTAAATTGGCAAGACGAACAAATTCACAAAATGAGGAGCCTACTTACAAAGCTTGTGTGTATGTAAAGTGGAATAAGGAATAGCTAGTAAAGTATGCTAATTGGTGATGCCAACATAAAAAAGTACAGAAGTTTAAGTGTCTGTGAAAATGTGTTAATAGATGAATGAAAATACAACATCAAAATTCAAACGAGCAGTGAATTAGCAAAAGACACGTTCTTAAAGCTAAATAAAAACTAAGAAACAGGAAAATCCTGCTGGAAATAAAAATTTCAACAAAGCTATATATAGAGTCAGTTATCTTTAATCATTTCACCCGAAGTAAATTGAAAACACCACTAGAAGGCGGGGAGATACAGGGTGAGAAATAGAATGTGAAGATTGAAAGTGGCAATTATTGAGGAAATGGTAAAAAGGAACAGGCTTTAAAAAACAGAAGATGGCAACTGTTGTTAGATTTAAAGTTTTGAAGATTGTAGTTATCACGAAGTTAAGAAAATGCTATGGTATATCACTATTTAGTTATACGGCTGTGAAAGCTGAACGATCTCACCACAGACGAAGAATAAACTGGATGCAGCAGAAATACGATTATAAAAGGGATTATAAAAGGGATTATATAAGGGATTATAAAAGCGATTATATAAGGGATTATAAAAGGGATTATAAAAGGGATTATATAAGGGATTATAAAAGGGATTATATAAGACAGTTAGTGGGCAATGAAACAACGAGAAAGTCTTTTAAACATGACAACAATAAAATCAATTACAGTTGTGAATAAGAAATAGTCAGCTCCTTTTTCTTAAGACACATGATGCGGAAGGAGGGCTACGATAAGTTTCCCTCCAGAGCATATCGATGGCAAAAGAAACAGGGGAAGGCAGTGGGTCACCTATCTGAAAATATTGTGAAAATCGATGGTGAACGGGCGGTAGGAGGTTTGGTAAGGAAGAAAATGAGTCACAAGGAATAGTAATCTATGAAGAGGAACTATTCCTCACCTTTTGAAAAGAAAACGGTATGTAGATAAATCTTTTCTGGCCGGACTGAGCACATTTAAACAGCAACTCGTACATAGTAAAGAAATTATCATGTTGTTTTCGGCGAGCTTCCAAGAATTCTGAAATAGAAAAATCGTGACAACTAAAGAATGTCTGAAGAATGTCTGAACTTTTGAATATTTTTCATTTGTAAACGAGTTATTACGCGACCTATGTTTCTACCATGAGTGGTGTCTTCAGGCGAGTTGCAATAGATTATTGCAAATAGTCTGAAGACAACACACACGGTAGAACCCTAGGTCGCGTAATAACTCGTTTACAAATGGAATATATATATATATATATATATATATATATATATATTAATAAATGGGTGTTAAATTGGTAGCTAACATGCGTTGCATTGTGAAGAACAATTATCTTTCGGCAGGAACGGTGTTTGAATGCGCTGGTTGTATACTCAGATCTCTTTGTCTTAATTCCTGTTATAATTATTAATATTCTTGCATATTTGTATATGTTGTAATTTGATTCAACATTATGAAATTAATTTCCTAATTAAACATTGTATTCCAAAACAGAAGTTCGTTCCTTATAAAAATAACAGAAGAGCATAAAGGAATTATGAATAACAATTACTTAAACATTACAGATTAGCTGTCTTTCATATAGAGATATTTTCTTTTTCTATGTTATTGTTATGAGTTGTAAAATCATTTTCGTAATAATTGCATAAAATGTATATTTTGGTGTTTGTCATTACGGTAGTAGTAGAATTAGTAGAAACATTGTGTCCACCCTTGCAGAAACAATATAATCAAAGTGGCAAATTGAAAAAAGAAGCTAAGTTCCAACGAAATTATTAAAGGAGGAGACGAATGATAACACTTTAATATATTGTCCAGTTAAGAATATATAAAAGCAATTTTGCTTTGGATCCTTCGTCAATCTTCAAATAGTCCCATATACATTTACATATAAGTTAATAATTTCGCGGCTCAGCACCCTTCCAAAAATGTTGTAAAATTGTTAAGAATACAACTTTAGGTACCGAATTTAGGTGTGTTGTCAGTCTTGTTTCTGTGTCACTAGAAGTTTCGGGTCTAAATAAACAACTTTTTCGATAGGCCACCCGACCGAATATGATCAGTAATTGACACGCACCAAGAAAAGATTTGCAGCTACCTTTGGGACTTGCATGATATAAACTCCCCTAGTAAACGTCAACCAATCAAGACTTCACTTGGGCTATTCGATGTTATAGATCGGGTATGCTCGCTTGTACTGAATTTCCTCCATACGGTCAAGACAGGTCAAGGCAGGGTATTTTTGGAGGAAGAGAAGAAAACAAACCAAGAAATGCACACAGACACACACACACAGACACACACACACACACACACACACACACACACACACACACACACACATATATATATATATATATATATATATATTAATAAAACGTTTTATCATATTGGCTCGTCTTACGACTTACTTTTCTTTCTCTTCCTCTACTTTTAACTCCTTCATTATATCTTATTTATTTGGTCTGTCTCTTTTATATATTTTCTTTATTCTTATTTCTCTTAAATACACTTAAAATAAAAAAGTATTGATCAAATGATTTCTCCTTGATTTGACCGATAAATGCAGTCATTCTTCATGTGTTTCTATGTATAGTAATGTATATTTGGGCAGAAACCTTTCTTTTAAGCATCTTTCATTAATAATCCCAACTGTTGCTGTTAACCATACTAGTGTCACATTTGCTGTGATGTAAGCTATAGATTTCTTGCGGTCTCTCGCCGTTACCTTTTAAATAATTAGAGCATTGTTATCACGTGTACTACATGGCCACGTAGCCTTACAGAAGTTGATCTACGGATGTAGAAATAGCCATATCAACACTGTTACAACTATCGAAGCACCACGAAGGCTTTATGTCTAACATGAGAAGCAAATCTCTGAAATGCACTCACGGTTTCCTGAGGCTCACATGGTGAAAGCCTGAGTGGCGTACATGTGCTCCATTTATTAAATTAAAAACATTTCAGGGATTGTATCAACTGATTCAAAATTGGTTTTATTATATTATACTTTTAGAATAAAACCATTGGAGAGACAAATGATAACTCACTCAATTTTCACGACACTGTAACTTAACGCAGTGTGAGTTATAACTAAACTGAAATAAAGGCGATAGGATTTACAATGTCACAAGAACTGTCACCAATCACGATTAACGGACGTTTCCTCAGAGGGACCACGTTCATTGAGCGCCTGTTGTATATCAAACTCAGTGCTAAAGATGTTAGAAAAAGAGTCTTTCCCTATACCGTTTCAAGGAGTACTTGATCACTCGTAATATGGTCTATCTTTACTAGAGCCAGGTCAGTTCAGAAATCGAGTACTGTTCGCATATAAGCAGAAGCTGCCTGGGCTTCATTTTTCAGTCTGTAAAATGTGCGTTGATGTGCAATGGATATCGGCTCGGAACGAGAAATCAAGGAGCCGAGTTCGAATTCCAGTTGCGTTTCTTGCGTTCACTTAAGCGCAAATACCGTTAGGAAAGGTATTAAACCGCTTCTTCCCTCCAGTTATGGGTTAAATAACAGGACAGGATCTTCTAAACGTGTATCACGTATTACTTAACTGACTAACTAAATTTTTTTCGCTTCCTTGTAGGTGAAGAATTATTTTTCACAGGTTATCGCTCTATCGCTATTTCGATGGAAGAGTCCAGACTAACTACATTCCCTGGTT
Source organism: Ascarosepion bandense (assembly GCA_037127315.1). NCBI lineage: Eukaryota > Metazoa > Mollusca > Cephalopoda > Sepiida > Sepiidae > Ascarosepion > Ascarosepion bandense. Next base: position 1,550,067 of record JBBBDQ010000390.1, read on the forward strand.
CTAACCTTTAGGGCTAAGACCGCTATGCTACGTACATTGTAGTGAACTACACTAATTTCCCTCATAGATCAAGTTTCATTTGAGCTGCGTCTTGCCAGGAACACCTGCTTTCTCCAACCGACTTCCATAAGAATACTTTCCCGTTCACTACAGTCTTCAGCTAATCAAATTTACGGTTAAACCTTAGCTTCTCTACATAGCTGCTAAGATCTCCCTTACTTAAGTAACGAACTACCTCGAGTGGCTCCCAGTTCTTGTACAGGATGATTATCAATTAAAAAGATAATGGCCAAAGTGTTTTAAAATTTTATCAAATGAATACTCCTCTCTGACACGCATATTTTAGTTGATTTACTAAGACCTGCTTAGATGTGGGACAAGACCAAAGGTATAGGGTAAACAGTGAGGATCGAACTCACTATTCATTTGTAATAGGTGTTATAGCAAGACAAGCTTGCTAACGATTACATCATGTCGGGGTGTCCACCACACAGAATTTAGTGCATAGATTCGACATCGTCCTTCAGGGTGTTGCAATTATATCTTTCTCGGTGCGTATACAATAGAAACATCATACAATAATTCTGCTTGTTCCTGCCTTAGTTAATTACTTACTTAGTTCGTGCGTCTGTTACGCCACACTCTCTACACGAGCCTTTCCTTCCCCTCTATCTTTTTACTCTCCTCAACTTTTCTCTCACGTTTGCCAAACCGAAGGATAGTAAAGAGTGAGAGAGTAAGAGGAGAGAGCTTATAGCATTACCGTATCAGTAGCAGCTTAAGCTGGTGGTTGTAGCAGTAATTGTGTGTATATGTGTGTATCGCTATTTTATTATCTAATACCTTTATGTTTGAAGACGTTACTATCATTTGTTGTATGACAAAGTAAATTTTTTCCAGGAAATCATAATTATCTTTCCGTGGAAAGTCCACGGGTTCCGCTAGTTACTTATTAAACAAGAAATAAATATGTTAATGCGTTGCCGCGAAGGTATAATTTCTAATTGTTGATTTCATATTGCAATATGGCAAGATTTCAATACAATAGAAAATCAAAGAATAAACAAATAACATACAACGCAAACCTTGTATCTACGATACGACGCCGGTCATCACAAACGAATTGTATATAAAAAAACAAAACAAATAATAGCAACAACAGCAGTCATTACCGTCGAAGAGATATGTGACTTTTGAAGGCTTCTAATTACAGCTGTCGTTGAAGATAATAGATTCTCGCAGTTTAAAAATAAATGACTTTTGTGCGGCAAATGTTATAAAGACGAAATGAATAGTTGACAAACAACAATTATTTTACAAAAAAAAAACTTCTTAACTAGAAAAATAAATTATATTCTCATTAGTTATTGTTTCTAATAGTAATACTAGTCATCCTTTCAGATATATCCAAATACACTCTGTTACTTCGGTATTAGATATTACACAGACATTTTAAAATACACGATGGCAGTTTAATTTGCTTTATCCTTACTGTCAATTTCATTATGATATAAAAAAAAATCATAGAAAAATCATAATCATTGTCTCATATGATTAGAAGTCATGTTTCTGTTCCTACTACAACCCCGACAGTAGTATCCTGAGTAATATCAAAAACTGACCCCCATAAGACAAGCGGTGGTTGATGGAATCCCGGTGATTGTCCTTAAGAAATGTGCCCCTAAACTCTCCTCTGTCCTCTCTAAACTGTATAACTACTGCCTTTCAGCTTCCTGTTTTCCTGCATGCTGGAAGTCCTCTTCTGTCGTTCCTGTTTAAGAACTCTGGTGAACCCTCGGACCAATCCAACTATCGCGCCATCAGCCTTCTACCAATTTTCGGGAAAGTGTTCGAGGCTGAAATAGTTCGACATTTTACTGTCCATAAACTCTTCTCTGATAGGCCGTATGGCACCCACTTTGCAGGCCCACGTCCGACATGGTAACTACTATTACAGAGTACATGTTCTAGGCTCTTCAGGAGTCCGACTAGGCTCGTGCTGTTGCTCTGGACATCTCCAAGGCTTTTGACAGGGTTTGGCACGCTGGCCTTTTATGCAAGCTACAGGGTTACGGTATTACCGGACGCTTGCTTGATCTGATCCAATCTTTTCTTAATAACTGCATAATGAAAGCCATCTTGAATGAGCATGCCTCCACATCCTACTGTACAAACGCTGATGTCCTTCAGGGATCTATCCTAGGTCTGACGCTCTTCCTTATTTTCATAAATGATCTCCCAGAAGAGATCAAGAGTCAAGTAGGCATCTACACAGATGTCACTACAATTTACTCTCTCATCAATACAATACCCCTGCGTGGCGGACAAACATAATCACGCTGCTGATCTTGAGAGAGATCTACATTATATGGTGAATTGGGGTAAGAAGTGGCTTGTAAATTTCAATGCGTCTAAGACAAAGCTGCTGTGTCAATCATCACAGGCAACCTCCCCTGCCTCCCATAAGCATGGACCAAGCGAGTCTCCCACAATATACTGCGCCTCCTCGGCCTTACCATCTCTTCCGATCTCAAGTGGAACCACTAGTTTGGGTCAACAGCTAAATCCACTGCTAGGAAGTTTGAGTCACTGTGACGGGCCAGGATGTTTTCGCGCTTGAATCCATCATGCATATATACAAATCAACCATTTGTCCGTGCATGGGGTACTGTTCCCATATATAGTCAGGCGCTCCTGCTGTTCATCTCAGTGTTCTTGACAGGCTTCAAAAGAGAATCAGTAATGTGATACGTACCGACTTAGCGGCTCGACTCCAGCCACTTCCCCACCGACGGGATGTGGCTTTCTTTTGTCTGTTCTAAAAATAAGTTCATGTCTTCTGTTCTAACGAACTTAAGTCACTGGTGCCTTTGCAACAGGTGCTTACTCGTGCAACCAGACTGGCAACTGGGTCTCACCCCTTCAGAGTTTGATCAACTAAATGCAGACGACAATTCTATTCCTTCAGTTTCTTTTCTCGCACTTCCCGCTTGCGGAACTCTCTTCCATATTCTTGCGTTTCTGACGGCTACAACCTCCAGGAATTTAAATGCAATGTCAATACTCATCTTTTAACCACTTGACTCTAGTTCTTTTTTCGCCACCCTGTATATCATTTTCTTTCTCTCCACCTTTGCAACTGTCATTACACCTGTATTCCCATCTTCTTTCTAACTGGTTCGTCTTTCTCTTCTCTCTCTTCTATCTAATCTTGTTTCTCTTATGTAGCCCCATGCACATCAGTGGCGTTGCCACCTTGCTCGGGGTGATAAGATTAAAAAGAAAATATGGCATTTCAAATTCTTGACTATTTCGATTTCGTTTATTTTTAAACGTGATGGCTTTAGAATTTTATTACGGCAGAAGGTTTATACACTGTAGGACAGAACGTTTGTTGGAGCCCAAGTAGGAAGGTTCTGCACACTGTTAAAACTTGCTTTCAAAATGCTTGACTGTGTTGTGCTACAACACAGTTAATCATTGACTTTCTTCACAAGCTCTGAAAAGAAAACTGCTTTCAGCTTGTTCTCGGTTTCAATAATTCTTTTGGAATTGATTTGGTTGTAGGGCATCAAAGTTCTGTAATGAGTGGATGTCAGTCATTTTTCTGCAGTCTTAGGTGCCTTGTACTTTTAAGATTGTTTGTTCTGTGATAAGCAAAGAAGTCTTCTGCGCTTACGGCCACATTACGTTTCCCTTACGATCACCTCAGTTAAACACTAATCATAATACATCAGCATAATAGTGCAATGTGAGTTTAATTTTGAACCGGACAGGCTTATAGACATATAAATTGAAACACCGTAACATTCTCCGATGTTAAATTGCGTCGATCCTAAATAGTATCTTGATGTGTGACCTCTTGGAAATACGGGTGCTGTAAGCTTAGATGTGCGATTGGTGTAATAGATAATGACTCGTAATTTTACTCAGAGAGCCGAGTTCAAATATCAGTTGGGTTTGTTTTATTCACTTACACGCAAATACTCTTAGGAAAGCTATAAATCCACCTCTTTTTTTCTCCAGCTATGGGTTAATTAGTAAGACGTGTATGACTAAAGCACTAATTTTTTTTTAAATTATTACTATCAAAAATATTTTTTCACTTTAAATAACCCGCAAAAGAGTTGATACTGTTCTCATATCTGGTCAGGCGCACCTGCTTTTAATCTCCGGCTCTCGACAGGATCTAAAGGAGAATCTATAATGTGATTGGTCCAGACGTGGCAGTTCGACTCCAGCCACTTACTCACTGGCGGAATGTGGTTTTCCTCTGTCTTTTCTACGAGTATTTTCATGATTTCTGCAAAGACAGGCTTAGATCATTGGTGCCTCTTCCACAAGAATTTACCCGAGAAACCAGACTGGCAACAAGGTCCCACCATTTTACAATTAAATCTACCAAATGCAACCGACAATTCTACTCCACCAGCTTTTGTTCTCGCACTTTCCGCCTGTAGATCTCTCTTCCGTATACTTGCTTTCCTGACAGGTACAACTTTCAGGAATCTAAATGCAATGTCAATTCCCATCTCTTATCCACATGACTCCAGTACTTTCTACATCACCTCATGTATCTTGTTCTTTCCCTTTCTGTCTCCCTTCGTAATTGTCTTCATACATGTGTTTCCATCTTTCTTTTGTCCTTTCTCTGACACCCTCTGTAACTGGTTCGTCTTTCTCTTCACTTTCCTCCTGCCTAAACTTTTACTCTCTTATGAAGCCCTCTGCGCATCAGTGGTGGTACCGCCTTGCTTGTGGAGAAACAATTAAAAAAACAATCAGATTTTCTCTAATATATTCAAAGAAAACTCATTGGTAAATCTAATACAATCAACGAATGATCAAATTTACTGTTTTCTTAATGCGCCAATTACAATAAGCAGAGTCTCGACTTAGTGGCATTTCTGATCGAGGATCAACTTACTAATAAGAATGGTAGCGGTCATTTTGCGTTTTCAAAATTTATCAGGCCATTAAGAAGATAATAATTGTTATACACACTAGTGTATTTGCATTTCTCTTTATAAAGACTCCAATAATATTTTAAATAAAGATTTCTCTATCGGTAACGATAATCACTGTGCAGTGGCTTTTCATTGGGTTCATTTGATCTATTATACCTTGAAATCTAAATCACAATCCGGTTTCTCTTCTACGTATTGCTTATACTATTATATTTATAATGTAATTCTATATAAGATGCTGAGTCAATTAGTGATCCTACACATTTGACCCTGCTTATTTTGGACAGTTTTAGATCGAATATATAATTATTTCTGCTTTTCCTCATCGCAGAGAATTGACTCATGGCAAACTCTTTGTCTGCATTGTGGCTATTAGAGATTTACCCCCTTTAACTTTCTTTTCTCATATCTTGCCATTATATTTAACCTTCACTGTTGTATATCTCAGCAAAGCCTATTTGTTTTCTGTGGAAATCTTCCATTGACTGTCTTTTTAATGTTTTTTCTTCAATTCAGTTTGCAAACATAATCAACAATGTCATCTAATGTTGGGAAAGCTTCTTTTTTTTTTAAATCTAAGTCCAGTAAACATTTTCCAGACAGCAAATATAGTGGATCAATACGCTCGTAGCTGGAAAGAGTATTAGCTGGAGTTTTATACACGAAACTTAAACTGTATAAGTAGGGATCCATAATATTGACGGAAAATGGTTGAATTAAGTGTAATAACCTGAAAAACGGGTTTCGAAAATAATATTCATTTTTGTACTGTCACGATATATTTATGCCGCTATACGATCTTATAACACCTGTAGCTCTATTTTTGCCTTACTCTTCTTCCCAAACTTAGCTCTGCAGTTCACTTACAAGTGATCTTTAGTTCGTTGTTTGCAGCTTCTTGCCTTTAATATATCCTTTATCCCAGAAATTTTCATTCATCTTACAAACGTGCTTTTCGCTGCAGATATGGTCCATCTGTGGAACTTTCACTATTGTAATTCTTCTTTATATTTATACATATTATTCAATATCCATTGTCATATGAGAGGCTTGATATTACGTAGTAGTTTATAGTGTAAAAAACAGCATATCTGCCATTTTGTTACTCACAAAATACATATTTTTTATTTAGCTTTCATAAAACAAATAAAATGTGCCATAGTTCTTACTCAAGTGCCATACGTGTTACACGCTTGGGCGATCATATCTCGAAAGAGACATGACAGACTGGGCAGAAGTTTATCCCGCACTAGGTTGTCATTAGTTTCTGCGGTAAACCGGTTGCCTTCCAAGGCTACAGAACCTGTTATTTGACTCATAGCTAGAGGGAGTAGCGATATATTATATTATTAAGTAGTAATTAGTGGGAGATCAGTTTATTACTTCATAACAATAGAAAACCGATCCCCTACTTTATGCCCAGTAGAAGCCTTAATCAAATTTCCAACTATTATATTCAGTCAGTCAGGTGTCACACGTGATACACGCTTGGGCGATCGTCTCTCGAAAGTAACATGATTGAGGGGCAGAAGATTATCCCACAGTAGGTTGCCATTAGTTTCTGCGGGAGACAGGTTACCGGCCAAAGCTACAGAACCAAATCTCTCCTGCTATTTAACCTACAACTGGTAGGAAGAGACGAATTAATACCTTTTCCAAAGGTATTTGCGCGTAAGTGAATGCAATGAATTCAACTGGAATTCAGACTCGGCTCCATGATTTGTCCTTCCGAGTCGATATCCACTGCACCACAACGCACATCCGCGTTGAAATTACGTTTCTGCTAAAAAAAACCCAACTTTTTTTATTAATTTTCATCAGAATATATCCCTGCTGAAATCAAGGAACGACATTAAGTATGATGCCGATATCTGTAATCTTATAGCATGAATTTTGCAAAGCACTTCTGTTACAGAAAATATGAAAAAGCTATAAAGTACGTTGTTTACTATATTTATGGAGTCTAGTTGCAGTTAATATTGTATAATAAACTTTAATTATCGCCCATTACGAATCTTAGATTCATATAGGTATATTATGCGTGTGAAATTATTGCATTTTGTTGAGATGAATGGAAGGAACATGAATTACGAAAAAGTGTTATGGTCTTATGTCTATTATGAAAAGAACTGTGTTCAAAGTTGTAATCTTCACGTAAACATAAAAACTCGTATACTACGTTTGTTATGTCCGATTTTCTTTTACTTTTTATTAATAGATGCGATGCAATTTTGTATTTTCAATTTTAAAAAATAAATGATTATTTAGATGCATTTGTGATGTGCGACGGGGAATATGTTCCTGCGTATGTTTATCTTGGTCATACTAGTACTCTCTCGTAGACGATCTTATCACATACACTACAGGTCATAAATATTAGGCAACCCCTTTTTTTAAAATAATTATGTATTTCAGACTATTTTTAGTATTTATAGTCAAGTGGATAATTCTAAATGAAAATAGAATGGTTCTTTTGGGATTATTGCTTTGCAGAATTTTAGAAGGCAGCCAGGAAGCCTTTGATTTGACCAGCCACTAAAAAGAAGAGCCTAGCATAGGGACGAGAGCACAAAAACTGGACACTAGAACAGTTCATTTGATGCACATGTTATTGTGCAATATTAACAAAAGAACCATTCTATTTTCATTTACAATTATTCACTTGGCAATAAATACTAAAAATATTATTAAATACATCATTTAAAAAATAAAAAAAATAAAACTAGGTTGGTTTAATGGGGAAGAGAAAACAAAATCTGGACACTAGAACAGTTCATTTGATGCACATGCTATTGTGCAATATTAACAAAAGAACCATTCTATTTTCATTTAGAATTATTGACTTGGTAATGAATATTAAAATAGTATGAAATACATCATTTCTTTTTAAAAACTGGGGTAACCTAATAACTGTGACCAGTAGTGTATTAGAATGAGGGAAAGAAAAAAATACCATCAACCAAAAGAATACCTTCAGCTGCCAAGACATATTGACGCTAAAAGTGTAGAATTTCAGGCGTAAGCCAACACAATAGTGATTGCAGTACAAATTGCTGAAAGCTTTTATCAATACTAAGAAAGCAGTAAAAGTCCCAATTCATTGATCTTTAACTTACAAAACGTTGCGTTTTTTATCAAGTTGCAGTGTGCATGTATATATGAAAACTGGATCTTGAGTTAATCGAATAATGTCAACTAGCTTGATAAGCCGCGCTTTCTTCTGAAAGTTTTGACCATCAGTGGAGGTGGACGTCGTTATCATACTACCAGATTGCAGTGCCTGAAATCAATATATCTAAAGAAACAGTGAGAATGTTTGGGAAACGTTCTTTTTTGTTAGATCATTCAAGAATAAAATACTTTGTAAACTATGACCCTACCTGCTGAAGATTGGATAATGTCCTTCATGGAAACAGACTTTGACAATGATAGTGACATCTGTCGGAAGTATAATGCTTTCTACGCTTTTTCTGAGTCGCAGATAGAAAGGTTTAGGAATTTGAAAATGTCTTCGCTGTATCAACTGTGCCAAATACTATCCAGTTATCTATCCAAATAAACCAATAAGGAAGGTCACGTACAACTTAGCTCTGTACAACATTCACCTCATAATCTTCAACGGTTAAATCACCAGAGAAGATTAAAGAGAGTGCACAAGATGTGAGGATATTTGGTTTGATTTGATTTATTTTGTGTTAAAGTATATAAACCTCAGTGCATTATTTAATTCTGACAAGATTTTTCGGATAGTTTCATATGAATAGAATATATTGATATTTTTTTTAAATGTATTCATGGTAATATATTTTCCAAAATGTATTGCTGCATTGATGGCTCGGTTTGTTTAACGGCATATCAATCTTAATGGGTTAATTAATAAGGATATTTTTGCAGTAGCTTCTTACGAAAAGGATATGTATATTTCTGAGATGCGGTAGTATTTACAGTATTTACATTATTCGAACTATTGTCTCATTTTGTTACCTTTGTATGACGTTTAATGTTAGATCACTCTATTTGTCTATATTTCTGAGATGAGGTAGTATTTACGGTATTTACATTATTCGGACTAATGTCCTCATCTTGGTTGCCATTTATATGACGTTTCGGCCGTTGTAAGCTCCGGCTTTCTTCAGATACTAAGAAATTTCGAACCGAACCCTTTATTACTATCACTGGGGTATATCATCCTCATTCTTTGCGTAAATCCTCGATTGGAATCATGAGTTATCTTCCTCTAACCCTGCATGTTACTTGATCACCATTGCTGTATCCTGCATTGAACTCAAAACTCTAAGTGTCAAGTCAGGAACTAACCAACGTCTATATGCACAGAGCCATGTGTCCTTAAAGACTTGCGGAGTTAGAGGGAAATAATTCATGACTTTAAATTGATGCTCTATGCAAGGAATGAGGATTATATACGCTAGTGAAAAGAATATGTATTTATTGTAAGAATTTGTAGATCAGGTTTCATTGACGTATTTTTGTAAAGAGGGTTTTGTCGAGAGTCGGATGTATTGTTCTTTAGTTTTTCTTCTTTAAAAATTATATTGTTGATAACATTTTTCCAAAGGCCGGTTATATTTTATTTAAAAAAGTATTGCTGGAATTTTTACGATAAAAATCTATTTGTTTTACTTTCATAGGTTTTTGGTCCAGATTTAGGGTTTATCTATCAGCCCATGGCTGGGATTCAAACAGGTACTACCTTCCCGGTCAGGGTTTATCTGGGAACAACAGAAATTGAGGTGGCTACACACTCATATAAACATCCAAATTCGAGACCTTGTATGCAGGTTATCGTCATACCCAGCCTGGGGGATATTTGTTTTCTGCAGTCTCTCTCTCTCTCTCACCGGCGCGACGTGGCTTCCCTGTGTCTATTCTATAAATACTTTCACGGCTTCTGCTCCGATGAACTTAGATCACTGGTGCACCCTAGGTACTAATTTGCACGTGATACTAGATTAGCAAATAGATCCCACCCTTTTACAGTGAAACCGATAAAATGCAACTGCAATTTCTAGGCCAACACTTTCTTCTCTCGCACTTCCCGACTGTGGAAGTCCCTTCCGCATAATTGCTTCCCCGACGGCTATAATCTCCCGGAGTTTAAATGTAAGGTCAATAGACACCTCCTAACACATTAACCATCTTTCAAACACTCTTCCCATCTACCCAACCCCAGCCTCGGTACCCTTACCCATCTATCACCCTCCTTGTGACATTTTCTATATCTGCCCACCCCTTCTCTTCTCCTTCCCCTATGTAACCCCATGCGCAATAGTGGCAGATGCCTTGCTTGGGGTGAAATGATTAAAAAAAAAGATGAACATTGGATTAAGATGGAAGATGATGGTAAGTATAGTAAAAAAAATAGATGCGGGGAAAAAAATTACAGCCATCAAGATGAAATGATCATCCTAAATATATATCGAGTAAAAATTAAGGATTATAATATTTGATGACAGAGTTCGTTAATTAGCTGTATTAACTCCTATATCGTCTTCCCTGTGCCGCCAACAGTAGGTATACACATAAAAATGTATCAGATTGGATAAAAGTATATGGAGCTCGTCCCATATCAATATATTAATGATAACGGTAGCGCACATATGAGTAATGCTAAAATGATTAGGACGATGAATAAATACCGGTGTTAAAGATCTTACTCCAAGAGAACTAATATCAACACCTGTAATGAACTACAGAAAAAGGATGTGCAATTTTCACTGGGAGTGAAAAACAATGCAGACCCGGGGGGATTTAACTATATCTGATGTGCATGCACTTCTTTATTTTGCAGAATTTTACACAGTATCCCAAATATTAACACATATACAGTCATGTATGAGCTAAAAAGAGATAGATAGATAGATAGATAGATAGATAGATAGATAGATAGATAGATAGATAGATAGATATATGAAAAGACTGAGGGTAGATAGATAGATAGATAGATAGATAGATAGATAGATAGATAGATAGATAGATAGATATAAAAAGACTGGGATAGATAGATAGATAGATAGATAGATAGATAGATAGATAGATAGATAGATAGATAGATAGATAGATATATGAAAAGACGGGATAGATAGATAGATAGATAGATAGATAGATAGATAGATAGATAGATAGATAGATAGATAGATAGATAGAAAAGACTGATAGATAGATAGATAGATAGATAGATAGATAGATAGATAGATAGATAGATAGATAGATAGATATGAAAAGACTGGGATAGATAGATAGATAGATAGATAGATAGATAGATAGATAGATAGATAGATAGATAGATAGATAGTGAAAAGACTGGGTGAGATAGATAGATAGATAGATAGATAGATAGATAGATAGATAGATAGATAGATAGATATGAAAAGACTGAGTGGGTGATAGATAGATAGATAGATAGATAGATAGATAGATAGATAGATAGATAGATATTTTTTCTTCTCAGAGGTGAAAACTAAAATAGGTATCTCACGAATAACAAGGCATAACGAATGACGAGGCATATATGTCAATCATTTTGTCTATAATTGCCTCTGAAGTCGTTTACCTTTGATGCAATCAAACTCCTATAGGTCTTGTTTATATGTTCTGCTTTTTACATCGACCAAACATCTGTCGGTCATCCTCTTGATGATAATCATATTTCTGCCGGATCACCGAAATATACAAAATAAGCAGAATTTTGCTCACCCGAATTTTGCTTCATTTTATCATCTATGGCTAGGTACAGCTATTAATCATTGTCGCCGATTATTGCATTTGAAGTCGGCTACTTTGATGTAATCACACTTATATAGATCTTGTTTATATTTTCTGCTTTCGACATAGACAGTATTTCTGTCGATCTTGCTTTGGATGTAGTTTTCGCACTGAAACTTATAACTGTGCTATGTAGGTTGCTAATCGATTTAACGCACCCTAAATGTTAGGAAATTGGTAATCTTCCACTGTAAGCTGATTCCTTAGTATTCAGCAAACTGCCAACTCATATCAACTGCCTAGTACTTCTACTGAACTCTAATAGAACTCTAAAGAACTTTCTAGAACTTCTAAGAACTACTATGAATTTCCCTAGAAGTTCTCCAGTTAACTTCCTGTTAACTCTTATTAATATAGGAGGGAGAGTCCATCACCTGGAAAATAAATGTGTTTCACTATAACAATTACACAAGTACAACAATTTATATACTGGAAGTTGTCTTAACATGACGGAAGTTGCGATACTGAAATCCGAAGACATAATGGTATCGCGAAAGATGACTTCCAAAATCTAGGCAAAGTATTAAGAGAAAAATTTCATGAGAAACAAACAAAACAGTACTGAACTGTAACGTACTGTAACGTACTATCAGTCGTTCGAAGTTACAGAGAATGCTGAACAAATTCTTCGCAAAGATAATTAAAGCAACAGCAGCTGAGAATACCATGTGAGTAACGACAAAGTTCTAGGGTCAATAAAAGCAAAAATGACACTTATACTGTCAGGACAGATTGAGGGCAAGATGGAGAAAGGAAAGCAATGCATAACCTACCTGGAGAGGTTGAGTAAATGAATTATGGAGCAAGATTTCAATAGCTAGCGAAAAGACAAAATTGGTTGATTGATTCGTGGGGCAGTAGATATCAACTCAGAACAACAAACCGGGGAGCTGAGTTCGAATTCCAGTTGAATTCTTTGCATTCACTTGAGCATAGATTCCCTTGAGAAATGTATTAATCCGCCTCTTTCCTCTAGTTATGGGTTAAATAATAGAACAGACTGAGTTCTATAGCCTTGGCAGGCAACCAATCTAACGCACAAAGTAATGACAACCTACTGCAGGATAATCTTCTGTCCAGTCAGTCTTTCGAGACATGATCGCCCAAAGCGTGTATAACATATGGCACTTAACTGATTGACTGAATATAATAGTTGGAATCATGATTAAGGCTTCTGCTGGTCATAAAGTGGGGAATTGTTTTTCTATTTTTATGAAGTAATAAATTGATCCCCCACTAATTACTAATAATATAATATATCGCTTCTCCCTCTAGCAATAAGTCACATAACAGGACAAATTGGGTTATATAGCCTTGGATGGCAACCGGTCTATCCCAGATAGTAATGGCAACCTACTGCGGGATAATCTTCTGTCCAGGCTTTCGAGACATGATCGCCCAAATTGTGCTTCACGTATGGCACTTAACTGACTGGTACGAAGGACAGGGGCAAGTAGAAAGCCATGATCAGTAACGTTCTGAAGGAACCCATTGAAAAAGAAGATTTCGTATTATTACTTTTTCTCTTCGACAATATTAAATTAAAAATCAAACAGATAAGCTCTACATTCATTACATATCTGATAGGCATCACCACTCAAAGAATTGATTTGCGTATTGCCTACGAGTAAGTTATTGTTTAAACAATGCAAATTCCTCTTAAAATTCTACATTTAGTAAAAATGATATTCCGTTATCTCGTATGTCTGTGTATGTGTCTGACTTTCTTTCTGCATATAAATCTCCGTCTGTCTGTCAGTCTTCATTATATGCAGATATGATTATATTGTTTAACATTTAGACAATTTAAGTGTAGCAAATATTGTGTATTGTTTGTAGGCACGATGGATGTTGAATGTGCAAAACCGTCAGGCACGTCAAATTGTTGATTTGTATCTGCATCCAATAATAATATATATATAATTTATATTTTAATTTCTATAGTGTGTTAATCTAGTGTTCGTGTTAATTCGTGACATTAACTTTTGAGCAAATACCAGTGGGAATTGTCTAAATTTATCTCCTCAGCTAGCTATAGGGAAATACTTGGGGTGGGTTGGGTTTTGTAAGGCGTTCTTGCCCAATAAACACTACTACTTATTTAATTGGAGTAAATATACTTCTCCTTCAATCCTAATGGTTAACGATACGCATGAATTAGTTAAAATATCACTAGGAAACTAATTAATTTAACTCAATGTTAATTAATCTCTTTGATCCTTCTGATATTTAAGAACACTTCTACGCTGCTGGCATTCATCGCCAAACTCTTTTACATTCGAACCGCAGAATCTAAATGACACTGCTTAGGGAATTACGAACACACCCGCAAACTTGATTGATGCTTTTAATGGAAGCTCTGATGAAGCAAAACAGACCTAAGATCATTGAAATCAACGGCTATTTTTTAAGGAGAAGCATTCGCTGCTTAAAATCGGTGACTGCCAATTTTGCATACCTATTCTCAATTTGAAATTAATTTTCTTAGGTTTTTATATGTTTATTTTTCATGAATCTTTTTTAATTTGAGTGTAAATATGAGATAATTGGTTTGCTTTAGAGCAATGATTTGAACCTTTATTTCAGCCACATGTTAAAGTTTCTCTACTGAACTGAGGTGACAGTGCAGATCACTTTATCACAGAAAATGTCCCCTTTTTTTCTATTAATTATAGTATTTATTCATTATTTATTTAATGATAAATACAAAGATTTCGGTTAACAATTGTTTACAGTTTTATGTTTATATTAATTACAAATATTTTACATATATTAACAATTTCAAATAGTCATCGTCTACTTTCACCAAAATCATTAAACAATTCTCTACTGAAGTACAAAACTTCATCTTTACCGATTTACTTAAATCGTACGACGATCTTCTTTTCTTTTAATCATTTCACCCCTAGTAAGGCAAGACTACTACTGGTGAGCAAGTGGTTACGGTGAGAGAAAAAAATCAAGATACAGGAGATGTTGAAGAAAGGACAAGAGATGGATGGGAATCAAGTAGATAGAAGATGGCAACTGACGTTGCATTTAAACTTTTAGAGATTGAAACTATTAGCAAAGCAAGCAAAATGTAGGGAGTTCCATAAACAGGAAGTGCGGGCAAAGATAATGCTAAAGTAGAAAAGGAGGTTACATTTAGCTACACGTAGCCCGCTGCCTCCAAAATACAAAATGAAAAACAGAACTCATAAATATTGTAATAAATCCTACAAAGATAAAGTTATTTTCAAGAAACGTCGTGGATTAAACTTCCGTCTCTGTATGGTCATTTCTCAAATTTAAATTTGTTGCGCTGTATAAAGGTCACGATCTTTTCAAAATATGATTTAAATGTGCTCCCCGGCTTTGGAGACAAACTTGAAAACATTGAGCAAAATTGTCAATTACTCTGACAGATTCCTTTTTGAAGGATTTTCCGGATTTTTGCTGTGGTTTTACTTTAAATCGTTTAAGAGTTGTTCTAGTACACATTATTCTTGAGATACACCCACAAATAAGAAATTCGAGGATTCAAGTTTGGTCAATGCGGGGCCTACTCTACGTCACGTTTCCCGCTGATAAGTCTCTCCTGAAATCATTCTCTCAGCTAAGCAAGAAGTCATTTGATTTGTTGGCGCTGGCCCCATCTTGCTGGAACCACTGATCATCGCGAAATATCTATCTACGTCTTCCCACTGATGCTCAAAGCTTCCTCCACACTCTCCCATAATACTCAACATTCACTGTTTCAGGCTTCTCATTTTAGGCTTCGAGACAATATGGGACGAAAATTGCAACCTGTAGAAATTACATATAACGGCCTCTGTAACACATCCACCGGTGTGGCGTACCCCAGTAAACATTGTTTTTGCTCTCTACGTATTCAGAAAGTAGAAAGTGGAACCAAACATGAACCAATAAATTTAATTTGTCCTTGATTATGTCACAAAAACATTCACACATGGTTACGTGTTTTTTTTATGGCCGTCTCCGTAAATTGTGGCTTTTTTAGATGTTGTAAAGATACAAATCTGATTCAACAACACGCTTCAAATCTTGAGAGATTCCCAACTGTTGACTTCGTCGTCGAAGTGATTTCTTAGGGCTGCACCCCACTGGGTCTCATACAGCATCAATTATCCTTTCTCTTCTTGCACTCACCCTCCATCCAGAATAAATGTCTTTCAGACCTTTAGAGTTCAGATTTTGCAGTCCCATAGTCTATGGACTTTTGAATTCAGTCAAAAGTTCAGCTTTCTGTAGAGGATGACGGCAATGAAAGTTTCTCTGAAAGTTTCCTTACACTACACTGTATGATCTGTTGATGAAATAGACCTCCACACAAAATGCCCTTTCCATAGTTTACAAAACACTGAGGAAGATTATTGTTTCCATATTTAATGTACAAAATTAATTCATATACTCTGAAAAAGAAAAGAATATAAAATAATATTAATAGTTTTATTGAAACGTTTGTAGATTATTTTTCTTTTTGTTGGTTTGTTGTTTTGTTTTGTTTTTTTGTTTAGCTTTTAGTCATCCTGTATTTCGACGGTAAAAGAGTGGGACCTTGACACTTATATAGTAACACGAGTAATACACTACTGGCCGTAATTATTAGGCAACCCCAGTTTTTTTTTTAAATTATGTATTTCATATTATGTTTTAATGTTTATTACCAAGGGAATAATTGTAAATGAAAATAGAATGGTTCTTTTGTTATACTGCACAATATGTGCATCAAATGAATTTATAGATATGTAATAATTATTTATATTGCAGTTTCATTAATGAAAGAATGAAAAAAATTTAAGGTGATTCAGACAAGTTCATCTTTGATTCCCTGCCCTGTAAAATTTTGCAAATAGTAATATCAAAAGAACCATTCTATTTTCATTTACAATTATCAACTTCAAAATAGTACGAAATACTCAATTCTTTTTTAAAACTGGGGTGGCTAATAATTATGGCCGGTAGTGGACATGTTGTCGGAGAACCAGGAAAATAAAAGCTCGTCTTACTTGCAGAAAAGATAGAGGGAAGCCACATCCCGCTGGTGAGAAATTGACTGAAGGCGAGCTGCCAGGTCAGGATCGATTATATTGCAGATCTGTCTTTGGATTTTGTCGAGAACGTCTTGATGAATAGTAAGAGAACCCGACCAGTATTTAATGCACGGATGAATAGTAGATTTAAAAAAGGCCAAAATGAATTCAGACGAGAAAAGCTTTCTAGCTCTATAGAGTGACCCATCCTTTCTATCATTAGATGCAGCAATGGATTCGATGTAGTCATTTTATTTGAGATCATCTGAGAGAGCAAGGACAAGGAGGGAAAGTTTTGCTCTCTAGGAAAATAGCGTCATTCATCCTGATAATAGGCAATAAAGTTTATCCATGCTAGTTAGAGAAGAGGATTTAGTGGAATTAAAATTTACGAGACATTTTCTATCCCAGTCAGTCACAGATTGTAAATCTTTTTAAAGAGCATCAGCCAGGTTTGATTTGTCAGCCTTGGCAGATTTCCTATGAAGACGGGAGTAAATCATGGTGTCCTCTGCTTAGATGTCTACTTGGGAACTGATTACATCAAAAAGATAATTGATGAAGACAAGACCAAGTTTAGGATATCGGATAAAACCTTGAGGGACTCAGCTATTGAGACGGAAGTAAGTGGTGGTGCGTCATCTGTATAGATGCCTTCTTGGAAACCGATTACATTTCAGCTAATTGATGAAGATCAGAAAAAACGTAGATCTGACATACATATGTATGAGATACGTGAAATATCCCTCCGCAATATGGGTTGTATCGCAAAGCACATAAGATTAATGACAGGACTTGATGCAGACTAAATTGACTTGTCAAACAAATTCAAGGAAAAGTACATTGCTACTTTTAAGTATCTTCAATAAAGGCATAGTGACTCCTAAATGTGGCTAACAACCAGAGCAAAAAAGTTTCTTTCCGACATTTGCGAGTAAAGTCTATTCACTTTTATCATTCTTCAATGAATTTTAAAAGAAAATTTCAAACCATCAGAAGCAAAAGCAACCCGATCCATGGCGCCAATTGGTTTATCTCGCTGTCGTCGTTGAACTATATATGGTTATAATACTAATCTTTCTTAGCAATTTAACTGTAATATTTATTTATTTTTCCATTTTTCTAATGGATGTATCTTCACCCTTTTTTTAACTTAAAACTATCCTAGTACAGGCTGGGAGGTTTCTTTCTTTAATTAAATTTGATGAATCTGTTAGCTTTTTTTTTTTAACTTTTACACACATTAAACAATTTCTTATCCGCAAATATTAAACTGTTTTAAGATTTCATACTCTTTCATATCAGCCATTACGTTTCATGTAATCTGCCATATTTTGACAAATACGTTTGTTCAATGATTAAATAATCGGTGAATATAACGTTTAAAGAATTGGTATATTCATGCGACAATTGGTATTTTTCTTACACGGTGTGTTTTACTGGTGGAAATATCCAACTGTGAATGAGTGAACCATATTCGCAAAATATCTCTGCAGACTCCATCATTTACACGATTTTTTTATTGATTCCAATATTTGCCAAGAAAAAATTATTCATACTTGTACAACATCATCACTAGTCTAAACCATTGATACAAATAAGTCCATCGATTCAGGTTGTTTATGCCAACTTCTTTCTCTACTACCTAAATATCACTGCTACCTGAAATCGCTGGCTTTTTGACAAATAGCATAAAATCGAAGTACAGCCAACTTCATTATTACTTATTAATGTAAATATAAATTAATTACGGTACATGACCTAAGGAAAAGTAGTGTAGGGCTGGTCAACATTATCGTAAGCTGAGCTAATCATATTCATATCCCATTCACTCATTATACTTAACTCATTCATTACAAGAACTCATCCATCCCAACCTAAACCTCTAAATACCCCAATACCACATGGTACCTATAAAAAATAACATAACATAAAAAATTATATATCGAGACATTTCTGTAAAAATATAATGATCATAAAATGAAGTGGAAACGAATCCAGAAAACGAAACTAAAATATAACTAAACATTCACAGCCACATTTATTAGGTTGAGTTGTAGGCAAATAAGCTAATTTCTGTTTTCAGGCACTAACTGAATTATAATGCATCGACTTTATTACTAACCATATGGGGTAAATTAAGAATAGATTTGGAGTGTACAAACATACCATAGATTTTTGTATGGTCATGGCCTTGTTCAGAATATCGTTCACCATAACAAAGCATGACTGCATCCATTAAAAACCATAATCATCATCATCATCTTTGAACTCAAGTCTATTCTACTTCATCTGTCTTATTCACCTTATCTTCCTCTAACTGATTATTACTTTTGTCAATCACTTCAAAACGGTTTGATGTGGAAATATTTGCTCTAAAAAAAAGAGAGACGTTGTCAACTTTTCCCTCATCAAAACCCGCGGAATAATATAAAAAATGTATTGAACATCAATTGAATGTGCATTGTGGTGCAGTGGATATCGGCTCGAACGAGAAATTAGGGAGTCGAGTTCGAATTCTAATTGAATTCATTGTATTCACTTACGCGCAAATATCCTTTGGAAAGATATTAATCCGTCTTTTCCCTTCAGTTATGGGTTAAATAACAGGACAGACTGGGTTCTATAGCCTTGTCTGGCAACCACTCCACCACAGAAAGCAACGGCAACCTACTGTGGGATAATCTTCTGCCCAGTCAGTCATGTTTTTTGCGATGTATAATCACAAAACCCTGTATCACGTATGACACTTAAGTGACTGACTGAATATAATAGTTGGAGTCATGATTAAGGCTTCTGCTGATCATAAAATGGGGGATCAATATTTTCTATTGTTATGAAGTAATAAACTTATCCCCTAATAATTATTACGTAATAATATAATATATTGCTTTTCCTTCTAGCTATGAGTCAAATAATAGAACAGATTTGGTTCTATAGGCTTGGCTGTCAACCAGTCTACCGTAGAAAGCAATGGCAATCTACTCCGGGATAATTTTCTGCCCTCTCTTGCGAGACATGATTGCCCAATTGTGTATATGTGCAGATTTATCCAGAAATTTAACAAGGTGTTAATAGATCGTCAGTAATCTCTGCAATATTTTAATAAATACTTATTAACGATTTCAAAAGATAGAATGGAAGAAATGTACTCAAACGCTATTACTAAGCAGCGACCACCCTCGAATTACAAAGCTCAAGTGAGCATAACAACATAATCGGTAATTAATTTTGCCAACACTTTCAAATAAGGAATATTTAGCTATTTTAAAATTAAGCCTTTGAAATTCTGTTTGTTTTTTATTTATTTATTTTTGTCTGATTTTCTTCGTATTTGCTCTTCAAAAAACACTGGCAGAAATTGCGCAACTACCTCAGCCACACAGCAACTCTTACGCTATTTTCACGTTTCACTGCATGGATAGAATGTGATAGGTGATATTTGAATGTGTGGATTGCCCATGCGCATACATATATACAAAGGGCAAGAATTTGCACAGTCTGTGTCAAATGTCCCTGTGGCGTCAGTATGTCACCATTATTCACTTTGTAATGGATGTGCTGACGCAGTGTTGGTAACACCGTGACTAAGTCCTCCTAAGCGGAAAAGAAGAAAATCACTTTGATCCCAGACCGGGGGTCTAGTAAAGGCGTCTTTCAATTCGACACGGCAAATCCTATTGTATAATCAGAGTGTAAATTAATGCACCAGATTATTGCGGATTTATAACGGCCGACAGCGAGGATTATGTAAGTTTTCCTTTGAATGAAAATCAACCTTTTTCCCTCTCTGTTTGGGACCCAGTCGATGATACAAATGCTGTTTATGAAATTAAACATCAGGTGTCTCTGATTAGAGACTTCTATTTTTGAAGCTGTACTTGCTAAGAATATTCTGAATTCAAGTGCATGCAAGAATTATTCCTAATCTATCCTCTATCTTCCGCGTTCCTTCACGATAATAGATGCGTAATAAATGTTCTAACAATAAATTTGGTATAAACTATCCGACATTGATAATAATTTCATTATATATTCATATATTTATATGTTATGTATATCAAATTAAATTTCAGCTCGTAATCGCTATTATTTTTAAACATAATTACAATAATTCAAGTTGATGGCGTGAGATATTATGCAAATGAAGAAATTTTTATATTATAAATGAATATTTGTAATTGTGCACTAATTCCTAAGGACACATGAATCAGTGGACAAAAAGGTGGGTTAGTTGATTAATCCAAAAAGTGACTTGACTCAAAGACTTAGTCTTAGAACAAAAACTTCGAGAGTTATCAAGGCGAATTAACTAAAACTGAGATATTCAGTGTAACCTCGTGTAACAAAAGGTTCAAAATTTCAACAAATACCACATGCGAAAGGCCAAAATCTCGTGAATGCGAGAGTGAAAATGAGGACAACTGAGAAAATTAAATTAATTTTTGATACGTTGTTTGATTACTTTTCTGCGGCGTTTTAAGCTTTTAAAAGCTATTTGAAGCCAGACAATAACATTAAATTTAGATTTTTTTTGTTATTTTATATGATAGCTAGCTCTATAGCCCGACTTTTCTTCGGGGTTTTAGCGGTTATGTAGCAATGGTAAGGTCAAGTGCTTATTTGAAAAGCTCCTGTATGATGTTGCCGTAAGGCGTAAGTTAAAAAAATGTGAAGTAGATATTGGTTTTTGTTGTATTTCTAAAACGGGATTCATGCTTGATCAATTTTGCCAATAAACGGGAATGATGTTTGTGCAATTGGAAGAACGGAGGCGGGCGTTACAAGAGCTTGTAATGTGATGCCATGGCGCTGTGACGCAGAAGTGGATGCATTGTTCCTGCAACGTTAGAGGGGTTGGCTTCTTGAAGAAAACGTGAAATTTTTATGGAAAATGATAAAATTGAAGTTACAAAAATTATCCGATTTTTGTTGGAATATAACTAAGCGTTTCGTAAAAATAAATAATCGTTAAAGCAAAATTTCCCATTATTTTCTACCGCACCTTGTGTGATAATTGAATTTTTTGTCCGCATCTCAAGGCGTCAAACCCTGATCTACCAGTGACTCGATTTTGGTTGAGTTTGAGTGAAGCGTCTAGGAGAAATGCATAAAAGTGTGCATAAGGCCACCCGAAATTATATTTGTCGTTGATTTTTAGCAATCGTTGTACATTGATTCGAAAATGTTTTCTTGTACAACAAAGGTTTGAACACTGATCTACAAAATTTTGCTTCAGTTAATTCAGATAAGGCGTCTGCAAATCGATTTGAAAATTGTTTGCGTACATCAAAGTTTCATGTCATGATCGACAAGCGACCCGATTTTGATTGAAATCGGACCAAGGGTTTCGGAGGAGTAGGGTGCGTTAGAATAGAGACAGACAAACACACACACACCGACATATTCATTTTTATATATTACTGTGACGTCGGCAACAAGTTTTTGTGGTCTGTTGGAGTCAGAAATAAAGACACAAACGTTAAACAAATATATTACAAAGACAGTAGTATAAACATATACCAGTGAACGATTGTTTTCAGATTTCTGCTGGAATACACTCCATTTACTCTCCCTCTCTGCACTACAGATATATATATATAACCTAAAGAGCCAACAAACCTACCTAGGTTTCACCTAATTTGATCTTCAGGAAATGCTGGTTCCCTGCAGATCCGGTTAGGTGAAACCTAGGTAGGTTTGTTGGCTCCTTAGTATATCTATTCTATCTGAGCGTATTGAGCGCTTTTTTGTTATAGATTATTCGTCTCGGTTTTTTTTCTTTGGGCTACGTACTTTGACTGATGTTCACGTGCTTAGCTCTTTTTTTTACATCCATTTTTCCTTCCGCGTATATACTCGGAGGGTTTTTCGAAACGAGTATAGTGATAAGTTTACATTTATATATATATATATATATATATATATATATATATATATATATATATATAAATATATATATATATATATATTAGAAGAATTCAATGTGTTATACAGGTATGTCACCGTAACATATATATATATAGATGATTTAATCGGTGTGTGTGTGTGTGTGTGTGTGTGTGTGTGTGTGTGTGTGTGTGTGTGGCGCGCTACGAACCCAACTAACGTTGGAATTCAGCCTTCCCATTATCTATTCCGAGACATTATCCAATCTCCCACACGCACGTCCAAGCTTCAAGCACTTGGTATTTGCAAGGCTTGACGTTGATTAATTCGGTGATAGGATATGAACCTATGTTTCAATGCGATATGGCCCTAAACATTTTGGATGCATAAATTTGCAATGCTTCATAAGGAATATACAAAATTACACGGGAAGCAAGATATTGTCAAGTTAATGAATTATGTAAACGAAAGAATTAGTGAAAGAAAAATTTAACAAATATCCCAAAAAATTTAAAACATTTGCCAGATAAAATTACGAATAACAGTAACATTTCAAATTTCATAAAAAATGACCTGAGAAAATTAAACAAAACAAGAAAAAATTGAGTGAAGTATTTTAAGATGTTCATGCTAAGAAAGTAAATAAAGACAAAGATATACAAAAATTTGCTACATACATGCGGCGACCATGTCACCACGATTACGTGTGGTTACATGTTGAGTTCTTCATAAAATTACCTCCTGACACGACTACGAATATGAGGACATGGTGAAAATATTTTCAAACCGTATTGTTAATATTAAAATTATAGAATCTTTCAAACTGAATATATTGTCATTATACTGCAATGATTCTTTATCAAGAGGGTTTGTGAATGGCACATTTCCCAGTAAGTTTAAGCTAAATAGCATATCCAAGCAAATCAATGGCACGTCATCTACTGCAGAAATGACTATTGTCCATCCTGATAAAATTATTCAAAGACAACATATTATTTGATTCCTCTAATTTTAGTTTAGACATTAATCCAGAAGAAGGTCCAATATGCAAAATTAGAAGATTTATATAAGAATAGAAAAATATTAAATCAAACAGGATCTCTGGAATGTAATAGAAAGTTAACAAATAGTAAAATAATAAAGAGAAAAATAGTATAGTTACTAAAATATACGAATGAAAAGTGAATGAATATTGTATTGTTAAGGAATCAATACAGATATTAAACACATTGGCTGCTAGACATCAATTACGACATCTAACTTCAAACCATTAACTATTTTGGATATTGGACACATCTGTAGCTGTTTAGATGTTTCTTCTTGTGTTATATTTCGAATAGTGTTTCCCATAAAGTTTGTTTATAGCACGATGTTTCATTCCTGCATTAGACACCAAGTACCAGTTATCTGCAGTAAAACCAAGGGTGAAAACTGGTGTCAAGATCGCAAAAACGGTATGTTCGCTATTATAGGGAAAACATTTATCAGTTTGGCTGATACTTGTTTTTTTGTGAAAACATTGACATGTAAACATAACTCAGATACATTGTATTTGATTAATAGTTCTTTAAAAACTATAGTATGACAGAGAAGATTCAGTTGTAAAATAACGTTTTCAGCTATGATTTTTAGCTGTTGTGTTTAGCAAATACAGAATGTCCCCGCCACTAAAAAAATTTTCATTATTTGTAGTCGAAAAAACTAGCCAATGTTCGCTCAAATGAGGTTAAATTTTAGCAAATTGTGTAAAAATTAAATTAACTGACTTATTCAAATGAGAATCTACCAATAAAATTGACAGAATCTTCCAGTGATAATGAAAATGTACTGCTGAAATGTGCGTTGTGGTGCAATAGATATCGGCTCGGAAGGAGAAATCAGAGAGCCGAGTTCGAATTCCAGTTGAATACATTGAGTTCACTTACGCGCAAATAACATTGGGAAAGGTAATAATCCTTCTCTTCCCTCCAGTTATGGGTTAAATAACAGAACAGATTGGGTCCTATAACCTTGGTTGGCAATCAGTCTACCGCAAAATGTAATGACAACCTACTACGGGATAATCTTCTGTCCAGTCAGTTATGTCTCTTTCGAAACATGATCGTTAAAATGTGTATCACGTATGGCACTTTACTGACTGATGAAATGACCATCACCTTCATCTGAATTGGCACCTTATGATTTTCTTTTTCTACGGGGCTATGTCAAGGGACTGGTTTATATACCCCTCTGTCTGTCATGCTGTTAGATACTGTTAGATTGCGGGGAGAAGAAATGAATTCATACTATTCCCATACAAGTCCCCAGTGAGTTTTACTATTGCATACAAGTACCGTACCGAGCCATCGAAATGGGGTTCGTTTTTGTTACGTGTAAAAGAACTTTTGTTATATCAGATTTAAACATTATGCTGATTTGATAAAAAATCATGTTGACAGTATATAAAATACTTGTAAAGTGAATGTCTCTTAAAATGTCTTTCTTGCATCCTCATATCGATTTTACAGTTGTTCTAGGAGACATAAGCAATGTTCAAGAATAGAGATTCTACTTTGTGATTGACTGAACAAAAGGACACATACCGAGTAATGGGAATTAGAAAGAAGAAGGAGCTGGACACACACGCAAGTATTTTAAATATTTCTGAATATATATATATATATATATATATATATGGGAATTTATATTTACTTAAATAATTATTTACATATATTTATATTTATATTCATAGATATTTCTTTATATTTCTTTATATATATATATATATATTTATTTATTCATATCTATTTAAATATTTCTGAAGATATATATATATATATATATATATATATATATATAATGTGTGAGATTATATGTATTTAAATATTTATTTATATTTATATAGATTTATTTATGTTTATTTATATATATATATTTATATTTATATTTATTTAAATATTTCTGAAGATATATATATATATATATATAAATTGGGAATTCATATTTATTCGGGTATTTTCCATTGACCTCTATTTTGTTCGAGAACTGAAATGCAATATTTACTAATGTATTATATTCCTTGAACAAAAATATACTCTACAGATTATAAATATACTTTACTATGATCAGAATTTCATACAGAAATAACGTCACTTCTTTGCAAAATACAGGCTATTCGATTTAGTCAAGTACAGCAGAATCTTTTTATTGTACAATGATATGACAAATGAAAGCCGAAGTTCTCTATCTTACCAAAAAGTTTTCAATGAATTATCCAATTTGAGGAGATATCAATTACTTAAAAAAAAACATTATTTACTTGATTTTGTTAGCCGTATATTAATTTCCGCTAAACAGCTGTGTAAAGGTTAGCAAGACTAATGTTATACAGTTGTCCTCATCTTTGTTGCCATTTGTACAAAGTTTCTGTCGTTGTATCCTTCGGCCTTCTTTAGGTTTTACGAATTTCAAACCGAAACCTTTATTACAACCACTGGGGTATATCATTCTCATTACTTGCCTAAAACCTCTTATGTAATGTTTTTCCGAACGCATTTCTGGGATTCTGATTGGCAGGTTATGAGAAGCATGGAAACACATTTTAATTGCCTTTGTTCCTAGGCCCACCTTGATCCGGGGTGACAGTACCTGTTAGGGTCCCAGCTATGGCCAATCAGTTTATCCCCAAATTGGGGCCAAAACACTATGAAAATATAAAAATACATTTTTATAGTAAAAATTCCAGTAATATATTTTTGATCCAAAAAAGCATTACCAGCAATATGTCTGACTATCAACACAAACCACTTTACAAAAAAACGTCACAGAAAGTGGATCTACAAACTCATTTTTTTTATAAAGAATATATATATTTTCCTACAAAATCGGTTGTAAAAATCTTGTCGGCATTGAATAACGTATTGAGGTTGCTGTGTCGTAAAACAAACCAAACCAAAAATAATGGAGATATTCTTAATAAAAAAGAAAAATCCAAAATTCAATAATATCAACTACGAACAGGCTAATAACGTGCTTAACGTGTTTTGTAGATAAAACATACACACTAATCTATAAACATAAAAAATACTACACACTTCGTTTTACACTAAAATAAAATCCATCCTCGATAATGGCTAAACGTAGAGACAAAATCTATCGAGTAAACAAAATATTTGGACAATTTTTATATAATTTATGTCCACAAAAGAAAAAACCCAACAGATCGCATGAAAAATTACGTAAAAAACTTAACCATGTCTGTCATTTTTAATGAAATCTGTATAAAAGAGAGATTGCTTCCTAAATATCTCTCTCTCTCTCTCTCTCTCTCTCACACACACACACACACACACACACACACACACACACACACACACAAACAAACAGGATATATTTAAACTTTGACACAGATGGGAAAATTGCCGGGTCAGCACCATAGCCCATTCAATACACCATTTGATGAAGAATAATTTCATTAATTGCTTTCTTGCTAATGAATGTTCTGTTTTTTTTTTCTGGCAGGGGGGTCTAAGTTCTTCAACAATTAATTGATAATTACTGCATTCTTAATTTTCGGTACGCAAAAATAGAGTCAGCTTTGACTTAAATTAGTAATATGGTATAACTTTTCAGAAGTTTTCATGATGTTTAAAATAAGTGTATACATTCAAATGAAAAAGAAAGAGAATTCAAGCGTCAGTGCTTATTATGCAAATAAATATTTTCATAATGAAATTCATAGCAACATGAAGATTATCAGAATAAGCTGTATTTAAGAGTATAATAGAATATAAAAGACACACAAACCTGTTAGACATCCTTTCACATTACCTGAAAAGTATTCGCGCATTTGAGCAGAAAAGGTTTCAAGCAAGTTACCTGTGCTTTACAAAATATTACAATGTCACAGAGCGATAGAAGACGCATTATTTCCTGCAAGTTTGGAATACTCAGTCATTTAAGTGCCATACGTGATACACGCTTGGGCGATCATGTCTTGAAAAAGACATGACTTACTGAACAGAAGATTTTCCCGCAGTAAGTTTACCATTGTTTTCTGGGGTAGACTGGTTGCCAACCAAAGATACAGAATCCAATCTATCCTATTATTTAACTCATAACTGGAGGAAAGAGACGGATTAATAGCTTTCCCAAGGCTATTCGTGCGTAAGTGAATACGAGAAATTCAACTGGAAATCGAACTCGGCCCCCCGATTTCTCGTTCTACTGCAGCACAACACACATCCGCAATACTACTGAACATAAAGTAAGAAATTAGTAAAAGAAAATTTATACATGTCTATAGTAAGGAAATATAGTGAAAATATACATTTGTTTTTTTTTGGTTTGGGTTTTTGGGTTTTTTAAACGACTACACTCCATGCAAAGCTGTAAACCACAGAGACACAAATGATTATTCGATGTGGAAGAATTTCAAAACAGAAAAAAATACTAAGAAGCGGGCACAATAAAAGATTAGCAGGCATACAATTGATAGCGACTGGCATTGCATTTAATTTCTGAAGATCAAAGTTGACTGGAAAGCATGGAGCTAGAAATGGCTTCCACAAGTATGATATGCGAGAAAATATTCTGTTAGCATCTAATTCACGGTTCCATCTAGCCAACGCAACTGTATATTGATGAAACCGTGTCGTCAGTCAAGTAAATCTACAAAGCATATGTAACACTGTGAAGAGCTTATATGAACAAATAAATAGCATGACGATATTTATAGAAAAGGTGCAGGGATGTAAATTTACTGCGGTTGGAAAGTGAATCAAGCCGAATGATTAAAGACATTGCAAAGAATGAAAACAGAAATATATATATATATATACTGGGTGTGTATAATGATAATATACGCGCTAAAAGGTCTGCCGTCTTCTACCGAGCGCCCATTGCTCAGAGGTAGAATCGCCGACTGACGCCAATTCGGTCGGGTTGCAATTCTGGGTTAAAAGCAATCGGAGTCTAACCGTACTGATGAGCTGTGATACAGCGAAACAGATCTGTCTGCGCATGACTATATATATATATATATATATATATATATATATATATATATATACGGTAGATATCGTTGTTCTGCCATGTAGACTAAGCAGTATTTGTCGATCGTGTACGTTTGTTTCTAAGCTGTTTTCAACGTTTAACGTGTGTAGTAATGCATTAAGTATAAAGTGTTCTGCTTAATATTGGCAGGATATTAATATTGTGGGCAGGCAGATATCATTTTTTTATCTATCGCGGTTGACGCAAATCTTCACGGCTGTTTCAAATGCGTTTCCAAACCGAAGCCACTCGAATAATCTAAACTTTGCTGCTGTTTATCGTCGCATTGCTAAGACAATGGATCACGGAAGGCCGAGATCCGCTCGTACGCCTGATCCCTAAGAATGCATCCTAAAAGCTGTAGGAGATGATCCTAGTATAATCACACGTCAAGTATCCCTAACATGTCATCCATCCCTTAGTACCGCATGGAGTGTATTTCAAGAGCAGTTTCATTTGCAAAGTATGCAGGGTATGTCACCCTCTAATCACTCACCACAGGAAAAATTTTGCCGATTTTTAATGCACAAACTGCCGACCCGTTGTGGGTGGATAGAATGATGCAATACAGGATAGACACTAGCATCTGTTTATGATTAATGTGTGAACAGGAATTGTAGGTGACCGTCTATATGTTATCCAAACACGTCTTACAGAAACTGTTTCCAGGATCTTTATTTCGAACGCACTTCTAAACATGCTAGCGGATGTACCCATGCTAAAATGAAGACGCACGTGGTGGGGCTTTAGCATATTTAGAGTCATTTTTCGCGATGTACTGGCTGAAATCTACCATGAAAGATGTATAGGTAGAAAGGACCAGTTTCATGGCCTGCATATTTCCCCCAAGCTCAATCATATGGATTTTTTTCTGTGGGGCTGTCTAAAATAATTCGTTTATACAGCAGATATTGATAACGCATAGACGTTTCATCAACGTGTCATAGCGGTCTGCGAATCCATTCGACACCGCGTGGGAGTATTTGAAATGGTTCACAAGTAAATGAACCGACGGGTGCTTTTGTGCATAGAAACAAGTGGAGGACATTTTGAACATTTATTTTAGGTCGAGTGTTGAGATAAAACGACGACCTTTTGAACATATGTTTCTATGGTTATTTTACTTACTTTGAAGCCAGAAAACCACACACAAATATTGTAAAATATTTTTTGATTACATCTTGGATTGTGCTTTTAATAACGTCTACCGTAAGTTTTAAACTTAATAAGTTAAAAACTAACGATTAGCAGACATATTCTTATACAAAGATTTGTCTTACTTTGGTGTGCGTAACCCGCCCCAAAAGTTTGTAAAATTATTTTTGATATACTCTGTATGTGTTAGCTTTATTAATCATTATTCTAAATATTTAGGAAGGAATTTCCCATCAATTATAAACATAGGAATAGATATATTCGCTTAGTAACTAATTCACACTCCTTTACTGTATTTTGAACACGTGTAGAGGGTTATCTTATGTTTAAGCTTGTGTTTTCGATTCTTTCTAATATATTCTCATTCTTTTACTCCACGTAGCCCCTTGCCTCATCGTGGCATTGCCACATATTTGTGATGAATTGCTAAAAACAAAAAGAAATGTTAGTGAGCTTGACTATCTTATATTCCGAAAAATATTTTATAAGAAATATTTTATGACTTCTAACTGATTGTAACAAAAAATATCCAATCAATGAATGTTGAATGTTTTCTATATGAAAGCGGGCGTTTTTATTATTGATATTTTACTTTACTTTTTCTAATCAGTTTTTAAAACATTTTTAAAGTGAGTTTAAATAAAAGTTTCATTTGTTCGCATTGCGATTTGATGTAGTTTGCCATGATGGGTTCTCTTTATTCAAAAACAATATCTGGATTTATTTTAGCGGTATATCTCTTAGATCCACTAGAAAACTTTCATTAAAACATAAATAATCCTACTCTTTATATATGATACACAGCTTTCGTGTTGCATCAATTATTTTTAGCAAATTTAATGCTAGGGTTTGAAATTACAAGTTATATGTATTACATGCATATAATAGATACTTCCTGAAACTGTATATTAAACACAAGTTTCGTTAAGAAAGCATTGACTACATTTCCAAAATGTCTAGGGAACAAACTAAATAATCACATCTTGTGATACAAAATAAACAAATTTACAATAAGACCATTAGGAAATTATGATGAATTTTCTCCTGCACTTAAAATCAGTATATATATATATATATATATATATATATATATATATATATATATATATATATCTAATGGTTAATACATTCTAAGGCAGCAAATCTAAACAATATATAACTTATAAATGTGTGTGTGTGTGTGTGTGTGTGTGTGTGTGTGTGTGTGTGAGGATGCGCGCATCAACGTTAATGAATATATATTGGCGCCGTCTTATTTTGCCATCTATTTTTCACACAATATTCCTTTGCTGTCCCATCATTTTATTTTTTTTTCTTTAACTGCGTAGCTATTCTTAGGAGACAAAAATAGACAGAAAGAATAGTTTCATTAATTCAGGATGAATTACCAAACTGGCAGAAAATTACCTTTCATCCTCTTTTAAATTCTTATTGGTGATTAATTAGCAGAATGAAATTTAGTCATATTCCAAACAGTTGGTAAAAAATCATCTATTGTATCAATGAGCATTTAATTCTTTTGACGCCGTACAAATAAAGTATTTATTTGAATATAGGCACAAATAATGACTCCTAATACACATTTCAGTTACAGAATCCTGTTAATATTTTTTTAACGCAACAGTTAATATATGGCTTAGGCATTAGTTAAAGTTTCTGCTATAGAGTGTTTATTTAGGCATAATTTCGGTGAAGAAAATCAGTATGCTCGGACCCTCGGTCGCAATGACTTCTAACTTTGTGTTTACACAACTATGGACCTCTTAATTTTAATCGTTTCATGGAGGCAATATTAAAATACAAAACTTTAGAAATAAAATAATTGCTGTTGTATAAATTGGATCATGCTAAAAATTTCATTAAATATTCCTGAAATTGTGTTAGGCTATACGGACAATTTCCATAAAAAATGGAATAAAATAGGTGAAAAATAAAAATTGTTTAATAAGAAAACAATGAAAATCTGTATTTATGAATATGGATATGTCTGTCTGTGTGTTTGTGTGTCTCCATTCTAGCGAACCCTACTCCTCCGAAACCTTAGGTCCAATTTCAACAAAACAAATGAGTCACTTATCGATCATAACATGAATCTTTAATGAAGTCAAACATTTTTCGAATCGATTTACAGGGTCCGCCAGAAATCATCAAAACCTTTCGAATTTACGAACTCTTCTCTACCCAGACGCCTTATGCGAATTCAACTACAATCGGGTAACTTGTAGATTAAAGCTGCGCGATCCAAATTCTCTGTACATTTTTACTGATATATTTTTCCCTGATGACGGCTAGAAATTTACTATTCAGACTAAAATATCTTACCTCATGCAGGTTAGGTTTATTTACCAAAAATATTGCTGTCTAAGAATGGGAATCATTTCTAAACATGCAATTTCGAACGCTGGTTCATAAACATAACGCTCTGGAACTACTTAATACTTAAGATCCATATTCTGGACCAATTTCGCGTTCTCTGGAAAGAAAAGGCACGCCGTACATTTCACCAAGCGCCAATTGTGTAGACAAAGGGTTCAACAGGAGGCTTCATTAAGTAGTAGGCAGTCCCATAGTGTAGAATGGTCTGTCAATGAGAGGGCCATGTTATTTGGGCGTTGTTTGAGACAACAAACTAGAAATGCTTCCCCCATTGTACCTGCACATTCAGTTAAAAATAATGAGTTTTTATTTAGACAATCCATAAATGCTTTTTAAACTGCAGCCTCCGGTGCTTCATTAATTAAAGAAGAAAGTCAAAGGTTATCAATGAAAGCAAAGGCAAAAGCAGACGCACGAGCTTTAGAAACTGACGTTCAACGTAAACATCATTTGTACAGAAAGACTATTGCGATGGCAGTTGCGTGTACTTCAAAGAATGAGGCTCAACGTGGGCTTCATTTAAATAGAATTGCTACAGCTATGGTCGCCACAAGAGTTTTACAGATGATGCCCAGCGTGAAATTCGTCCTTATGCTACAGTTATGCCTTCTGCACAAACTTAAGTGAATGAAACTCAACATTAATATCGTCGTAACAGAAATGCTTCTGATAAGGCTGCCGCACGAGCTTCGGAGAATGAAGTTCAACATGATCTTCGTCTGCACAGAGACACTACTTACTTGACAGCTGCGGCAACTGCAGAGAAATAGGATAAACCAGGGTGTATACGAAACTTTAAAATCTAAAGAATCATCAAAAGATCTAAAAATAAAACTAATAAAAAAGAAATATAAGATGGGGTAAAAAACATAATAAAACGAAGAAAATAGAGGTAAATCTATACAGGCTGCTGCAGTAAAATTGTGAAATAACGTAAAAAATGAAAAGGACACTAAAAAAGGTTGCTAAAATTTTAGACGTGAAAAATATCATGAAAAAGTCAAAAAATGACCAGAGAATATTAAAATTTGGGCTGAGAACTCAAAAACAAGATGCATACAAAGTTGCCAAATGACACCCAAAAACCTACAATTTAAAATTAGCCGACCAGTATACCCATTGGAAATGTGATCGGCTCAGCGGCTGAGCCAAAAGGCTACATCTAAGGCAGCTCAAGAGACTGACGTTCAATGTTACGTTCGTGTGAACAATGACGGCGTTGCAATAAAAGCTGCGGAATCTGAAGTTGAACGCGATCATCGTTCGAGCAGAAATGTTCATTCAATGTCAGTAGTAAGAAAAGTAGGATAAGGGGGTAGGGAGGTTATTTTCAAAAAGAAGAAGAAAAAAGAAGAAGACTAGAAGTTGAAGAAGACAAAGAATTTAAATAAGAAAAAAAGAAAAAAATGAAGAAAAGGAAGACGAGGAATACAAAGCGGAAGAATAAAGAGATGAAGAAGACGAAGAAGACGAAGAACAGGAAAAACAATAATAAGAAGAAGAATTTAAAGAAAAGGACAAAGAAGACGAAAACGAAGTCAAAAGATGTCGACGATGACGAAGACGTCGAAGAACATGAGGAAGTCGACGAAGACGTCGAAGAACACGAGGAAGTCGACGAAGACGAAGAATATAACGGAGACAAAGAAGTCGACGATGACGAAAACGAAGTCGACGATGACGAACGAGAGGAAGAAGACGAAGAAGTCGACGAAGACGAAGGAGATGACGAAGACGAAGAAGTCGACGACTATTTGAACACTTATTATTTTCAGTTGCATGTGTAGATTCAATGGTAGAAGCATTTCTGATTTGTTGACTCAAGCGATAATTGTTGGTGGATGTAGTTTTAGCTTAAGCTAGTTGTTCCGTATGCTGGGACTGTTTATGAAAGCAAACGGTATGTTTCAATTTTTTTGTAACTTCTACCTTATCACGTCCGATGTTGCAAGGAGAATGCATCCACTTCGGCGTCACAACAACGTCGCAACACATTTTTTAACTTCCGCCTCACTGCAATTTCATATTGAAGCTTTTTGAATAATCACTTGACCTCTGGATGTGCGTTGTGGTACAGTGGATATCGACTCTGAACGACCAATCGGGGAACCTAGTTCGAATTTCAGTTGATTTTGTTGCATTCATTTACGCACAAATACCCTTGGGAAAGTTATTAAACCATCTCTTCCCTCCATTTATGAGTTAAATAATAGGACAGATTAGGTTCTATAGCCTTGGCTTACAACCAATCTACCGCAGAAAGCAATATCAACCTACTGCAAGATAATCCCCCTGCCCAGTCAGTCATGTCTCTTTTGATCACCCAAAGCCTGTATCACGTATGGTACTTAATTGACTGACTGACAGCATTGCCATTTTAAGATAACCACTAAAAACACCGAGCAACGCCGGGCTATACTGCTAGTTAGTGTAAAATATTCTTTATCCTTTTTTAACTTCCGCCTCACTGCAATTTCATATTGAAGCTTTTTGAATAAGCACTTGACCTCTGGATGTGCGTTGTGGTACAGTGGATATCGACTCTGAACGACCAATCGGGGAACCTAGTTCGAATTTCAGTTGATTTTGTTGCATTCATTTACGCACAAATACCCTTGGGAAAGTTATTAAACCATCTCTTCCCTCCATTTATGAGTTAAATAATAGGACAGATTAGGTTCTATAGCCTTGGCTTACAACCAATCTACCGCAGAAAGCAATATCAACCTACTGCAAGATAATCCCCCTGCCCAGTCAGTCATGTCTCTTTTGATCACCCAAAGCCTGTATCACGTATGGTACTTAATTGACTGACTGACAGCCTTACCATTTTAAGATAACCACTAAAAACACCGAGCAACGCCGGGCTATACTGCTAGTTAGTGTAAAATATTCGTTAACCTCGTTTCTATATAATACAAATTGATGAAAAAAGTTTTACGAATGAAAAAAATGTTTTATATATAGAATTCAATGAACTAAATTTTTTATAACAACTGAAAATCAAAGAGAGGACTTTTCGGTTTTTAATGTCTGTTCTGTAATATTAAAAGACACTGTAAATACATATGTGGTAAATCAACATGCCTTCCAAACTTCTTATCTATTTTTTTTCATTTGCTTTCAATGTATAATTCCCTAAATCTTATCAACATAATCTACTTATTTTGACGGACGTATGCACATTAACGACAAAATATTTCCCTTGTCTAAGATTCCTTTTAAATTCTTTTATATAATATAATTTATTCCGATTGGACTTAAAATATTTTTCAATGCATTACTCTTGTTCATCTTGCATTGCCAATCAGTTACAAGAATAAATGTTACGCAGTAGCAAATCAAGTTTGTAACCAGCAAAAATCTACATTGCTTGAGATAAAAAATAATGAATGTTATTGACAAATTCGCATTTCTTAAGATTACAATACCGCGTATTTAGTAAATAGTATTATATTTCCAAATGTTTACAATTGGATTAAAGTTTTGCTTTAACACATGAAAAAACAAAAACGAAAACCGAGATGGCATAAAAATGTTCGTTTTATGCAACCCTCTCTTGCTTGGTTTTATCGCCTAATAACTTGCTGATTGACAACGGTAAGAGAAAAAATGTCGTAATTCGTAAAGTAGATAAAATACCTTTTCTGATTGACAAGATTTTAGGAATAACAGTACACATACATTTTTTATTTTGCACAAATCAGGTATCAAGCAACTAATATTAGCAAAATATTTAAAACAGACACACACACATTGATATATATATATATATATATATATACTACCGGCAATAATTATCAGGTCACCCCACTGTTTGAAAAAAATGATGTATTTCATAAAATGATGTATTTCTTAGTACTTATTACAAAGTGAAAGAAATATAATCTTTTTACTCCACTCTAGACAATGCCAAGGCTCAATGTAAAAGCCAAGAAATCAGAATCATCATAGGAGATTTGAATGCCAAAGTATGCAAGGAGAAGGAAGGTATGACAACTGGCAACTTTGGATTAGGAATCCTCAACGAACGAGGAGAAAAATGTGTTCAATGGTGCAGAGCAAATGACCAGGTAATAACTAACACCTGGTTTCAAGAACACCCAAGACATCTATGGACATGGAGAAGCGCAGGAGGTGACACAAAAATCCAGATAGACTAAATAACCATAAACAGGAGATTCAGAAACGCAGTGGTTCAAACAAAGCCTATTTAGGCGCCGACTGTGGAAGCGATCACGTCGTAGTCAGCTTCAAACTAAGGGTGAAAATCCGGAGATTGAAGAAGCCTTGTGCAGCACCAAAACTGAAAAACAACACGCTCATGAATGACCTTAACCTACCGAAACACTACACTAACAGGAAACTACACAATGAGAAAATACAAATATAAAAATAAAGAGAAAATACAGCCAAGCTAAAGAGGAATGGCTTAACGACAAATGTGCAAAGTAGAAAGACTGAGCAGGCATAATAAAGCAGACATGCAAAAAGAAATAAAATAACTGACAGGGCAAAAAACCTACTCTTCAAAAGGATGCATAAAATCCAAAGATGGAACAATCATATTGGAGAAACAGGAAATATTGCAATGATGGGAAGAATATATAAAACATCTTTTCTGCGACAAGAGAGAGCAACCAATGGTACGCAAAGATGGACCGGAAATATTAAAGTCTGAAGTGGAATCTGCAATAGCCAAACTGAACAGAAACAAAGCAGCTGGACAATTTCACTAGAAACAAAGAGGAAAGTACTGGATTGATATGTGATGTCGGTTCTTCAATATGGCAGTGAATGTTGGACAATATCTTCGAAGTTGAAGGAAAAATTTGAAGCAGCTGAAATGTGGTTCTACAGAAGGATGCTGTGGATATCATGGACCGAGCATGTGAGCAATGACGAGGTTTGGAAAGGATGGAGAAATTAAAATCAGGAATAGACAACTAATCTTCCTGTGACATACAATGACGAAAGAGGGCTTGGAGAATCTGTTACTAACAGGTTAGATAGAGGAAAAACAGACAGAGGAAAGCAGCGGATAACGTATTTGAAGGACCTGATCACGTGGATAACGGAACGAGGGTTGCATGATACAACAGGATAAAGGGTGCTGAGAGCCACCAGGGACAGAGAGATGTGGAAAGCCATGATCGCCTACGTCTTGAAAGAACATGGCACATAAAAGAAGAAGAAGAATTGTAAATGAAAATAGAATGGTTGGCTGTTTATCCATATATGGGTATCTATATACTTGTATATATCCAAACGAATAGGGAACGTAGAAAATATTAACAACGTTCAAAACATTAATTTAAAACAGTGCTCAATAAAGAAATAGAGCTATGAATATTTATTATAAATTATAACCTAGAATATGTTCAAATAACAATCTAATACAAAGTGTATATTTTGTTTTGACATTGAAGGGACAATGCTTCATCAGGTAGCAAACGCTATTTTTCACTCGAAAATTGTCCCTTTAATGTCGAAACAAAATGTACATTTCGTAGTAGATTGTAATTTGAACGTGTTCTAAATTATAATTAATAATAAATATGTTTATATATCTGTGCCTATCTCTCTTCCCCATTTCAAAAGGTGAATAATTTATAATAATCTATACGTAAGGTTTAGTTAAACTTAGTATTTAAAATTAGTCTCTAACATTAATTCGCAATTCAATTTTTTAAAATAAATTTTTATTTTTATTGTAAAGTGAAACTAATCGTCATTTACTAATACTGATCTCTATTTTAATCAAATATCAACATTACTGCCCCAATCACTACAGACTATGTTGCAATGTCTCTCTTATTGAGAAAGTTTTGACTAGTTTTGAACCTTTTAAAAATCTTCAACTCGAAATCAGCACCATAATTTGATAAGACACAAGATAGCTACTATTTTATGAATCTCTGTTTTTGCTTTGCACCCTGCACAGCAGCCAGCCACGGTCTTTGGATGCTCAGAAGCCGGCTATGTGACAGTCGAGTAATGTCGTTGGTTGTAGGCTAAGTGCCGACGAGATCGGGGTACCACACGTTGGCCTGATCGGATGTGCGTTGTGATGCATTGGATATCGGCTCGGAACGAGAAATCGGGGAGCCGAGTTCGAACGAGAAATCGGGGAGCCGAGTTCGAATTCCAGCTGAATTCATTGCATTCACGTTAGCGCAAATACTCTTCGGAAAGGTATTAATCCGTCTATTCCTTCTAGTTATGGGTTAAATAACAGGACAGATTGGGTTCTATAGCCTTGGTCGGCAACCAGTCTACCGCAGAATGCAATGGCAACCTACTGCGGCATAATCTTCTGCCCAGTCAGTCATGTCCCTTTTGAGATATGATCGCCCAAGCGTGTATGTCACTTAACTGACTGACTGACTTTTTTTATGCCTGACCGACAAATTTAAATATGTTTTTCTTTCTTAATGCCACCCCACCTTTTAATTTCTTGTGTATGGACATGTTCTTGGGCTTCTTTCGGTATACAAATTTTGTACTATATTTGAGTTAAGAAATTTTTATTTTCAATCGTTGCTGATGTGTGACACTCGTCAGCCCGGCTGATTGATTCGCTGGTTCGGGAACGGAGCCTGCTGCGATGATGATGTCCAAACGGCACGACGCTTTCGGGCCGCTAGTCGGATTGATCTAGTCACAGTCTTCAAGACGTCTATTACAACAACGAACTCATTGACTACGCTGTTATTTGATCTCAGAAAGTCACGTTGTGCAAACCCGGTAGAGCTTTCAATCTTCAAATAAAAATAAGTCCTTCTGAAGTTTCGTTAAAGGTAATCAAAGCTTTCAGTTTTTAAAAATAATCAGGCTGCCAATTCTCCAGATAAAAACACATCTCTAAGGCCTTTATCAAACTTTTCAGAGACTGCCAAATAACAGATAGACGAGCGGCGGCGGTGTGGGGTCGTTTGACCTTTGTCGCTCGAAAAACTCTCTCAGCAACTCTGATTTTTCTCGCTGAGTCTCCATTTTTATAGTCATTCCCAATCCTCTTGGGAGATCTATCCGACTCAAAGCTTTTTTATAAAAGACGAAGAGACCTGTTTTTTATCTGAAACAAGTTCAGGGAAAAGATGAGGGAGTAGAGGAATTGGGCAAAAGAGCGGAGAGATTAGTTTCTCTGTCCTATCTTGTGGAGGTCAGAGAGCATGCGGCCATTCAGGTCCAGTTAGAGGATCGATAAGTCGGAGCACTACGTGACAAGCGCATTCGACACGATGTACTGAAGGAGGGCCCAGTTAGACTGGCAGCGGCACTGGCCAAAAAGAGCTAGGTTGTATGGAACAAGGTGAAGAATATAGGGACACAGAACTTGGGTCAAGGGGTAGCTAGGCAGAAGGACCTAGAAGGGAACCCCAGGTGGACCAGGGATCCTAGAAGGGATCACAGAAAGGATCATAGGAAGAGTCCCCTTGTAGTATATAAATGGGAAGAAAAAGTGGAATAGAGGAAGGACCCCCCCCACACACACAAAAAAAAAAGAATGGCCCCGAAGACACGGTTTTCATAAACCCACGTCCGGTAGATATGGCCTGGTGTGTTGGAAGTGCCAGCATGAAGGCCACCGTGCGACAGAATGTCCCACAAGTGGGGGTTGCCCCCGGATCACAAGCAAGAAAGATGCAGATTTAGGGTCATGTGGCCAAATGGTGTGGGTTAAGAAGAGAAACCCCTCACCCAGTGTCAAAGGTGAAGATGAAACCCTGAGAGTTGAACCAGGAAAAAGTAAAAAAATCACCCCAAGAAAAAAGAGGCACAGTGGCCCGTATGAATAAAAATCAGTTGCAATGTTGGCGCTGCGGACAGATAGGTCATTTTGCGAAGAAATGTTCAAGCAGAAGGTGTTGGTTTTGTAGGAAACCAGAGCAATTGAAGAGAAGCTCCTCAAATAGAGACAGAAAAGGGGGCAAAAATAAAAGACCCCGATATGGGAATAGAGGTCAGTGGGTACTCGTAGAGACATGAATGAAGGACTGCTGCTGCCAGCACCCATGGCTGGGTGGGCGGATAGATATCCACGCAGAAGGAGAAAAGCAAATGTATTCTCCTTGTTGACACAGGAAAGAGAGCTCTCCTGCGAGGTAATGGTAGGAGGTTCAGTGGTGAAGGCCTTAGTAGATACGGGGGCGTCTGTATCGTTATTGAGGGAGGAAGAATACAGAAAATTTAAAAATCAGGGAAGAATGAGAAGGCCCGATATAGAAATCACACAGGCTGGTGGTTGTTCCATGAGAATAATGGGTATGGTGAATCTTCTGATGAAGGTAGGAGGGATGCAGAGTCTCCAGAAATTTTATATTACTCCAGGACTGTGTGCAAAGGTGATCTTGGGAGAAGATTGGCTACATAGGAATAAGGTTAGCATTGAGTTTAACCCTGTGGTGTTAGTGGTGAACGGTGTAAAGATGTCATTGGGAGGCTCCTCCAACAATGGTATAACAGTAGTGCAGAAGAAGATATAAAATTACCCCCAGATCTGCAATAACAGGCAGAGCGAGATTAATGACAAAGAAAAAGGTGAAAAAAATGATCATACAAGTATTTCCTACAGAGGAAAGTAGATCTGAAGAGAGCGAGTCGGTCATGTGTGAGGCAGTAGTAAATGCGCCAGAAATAGTTCCAATGTTACTGGTGAACAAAGCCTCTAAGACCATTAAAGTAAAGAAAGGGGAGGAGGTAGGTAGAGCCGTACCCCTAAGGACCAGACAACAAATAAGTCTAGACCAAAAGGAACGAAAGGGTTCAAAGAGGGTAGATGAGATATCAGACGAAGAAGTATTGGCTCCCAAAGAGTTTAAGACTAGAGTAAAGAACCTGTTGAGAGCGAAACGTGATGTATTGGCCGCATCAGACAAGGAATTAAGCCAAACTTATACGGTAAAGATGAAAACAGACACAGGTGATCACCCTTCCATTAAGTTAAGACCTTATTGAACTCCTATACAAAAAAGGCCCCTGGTGGAGGAAGCAGTTATATGTTGGAGACAGGCATGATAGAAAGGTCAAAGTCTCCCTGGAGCTTCCTCATCGTAATAGTAGATAGGAAATATGTCGGGCATAGATTCTGTGTAGATTTTAGGAAACTGAACGCTGGAGCCATTAGCAGTACCCTTGCCATTGGTAGATGACATATTAGCTCTGTTGGAAAAAGCTAAATTCTTTTCTACATTAGATTTGAAATCAGGGCATTGGTAGATAGCCCTTTATGAAGCCGATAATGAAAGGGTTGCATTTGCGTGTCACTTGGGTCTGTTTCAATTTAAAATCATGCCATTTGGCCTGGCAAATGCACGTGGAATTTTCCAGCAACTAATGTCAATAGTGCTGGCGGGAATGGAGAATCTTGCCATGGCTTACCTGGACGATATTCTGCTATTCTCAGAGACCACAGAACAACATTTTGACCACTTGAGACAGTTTTTTTGGTCGACTGAAAAGGCACGGTTTGAAGTTAAAACTGTCAAAGTGCCAATTCCTAAGGAGTGAGACCAAATACTTAGGATTTATAATAAGCGATAAGGGAATCAAACCTGATATGGACAAAGGAAAAGTGATAAGAGAAATGCCAGAGCCCCAGACAGTAAGGCAGGTGAGAGAATTTATAGGGGCTATAGAATATTACAGTCGCTATATCCCGGCATTTTCTCGGATAGCGAATCCCTTGATAGCGTTAACCAAAAAGTACGCAAGATTTAAGTGGAGAGAGGACTGTAAAAGGGCCTTTAATGCGTTAAAAGAACAGCCGACTGCTGTACCCCTGCTGATGTACCCTGACCTCAGCAAGCCCAATATATTATACACAGATGCTAGTGAACAATTTGTAGAAGCAGTCCTCACCCAACCCTGTCCTGATAAGGAGGGTCAAGTACCTGGCATATCAGAAGAAATACCGATATACTTCTTGTTCCACAAACTCTCAGATACACAGCAGAGATGAGCGGTGAAAGAAAGAGAGGCATAAGCTATTGTATACTCCCTCCAATAGGTAGATTACTGTCTAAGCGGGTGGTATTTACTATAAAAACCCACCATAAACCTCTTCAGTATCTGCTGGAAACAGATTGGTCAAATAAGAAAACCCAGTAGTGGGCGCTAAAGTTAAGCGGGTACAACTGCAAAATAGAGTATCTGACAGGGAAAGATAACACCTGTGCAGATTTGCTCTCCAGGATACCAAAGAAGCTAGAAGAGGTGTCCATAATCGTAGAGTCAGGAGTAGATGATAGGGCATACCAAATCGGAGTAATTAACTCCCATACGCTAAAAGATCGTCTTGTGTTAGAAATACAAGAAGAAGAAACTTTACAGCCGAGAATAGATCCCCAGTGGATAGAACATGTTGAGGAAGAACAGGCGGACAAGGAAACAGCAGCCCTCAGAATAGGCAAGGGAAACCTCTAGATATATGATGCAGGACGGAAACCTATATTATCTTTCGGGTAGGGATGAAGGAAGACAATCCAGGTTGTGTATACCCAAAGATCTAAGACCAAAAATATTGGAACACTATCATGAGAAACTGGGTCACATGAGGATTGATAAGATCTATGAATTGATAAGCAGAAACTACTACTGGCCCAGACTATACAGGGAAGTTACTGGCTATGTTAATAGCTGTGCGGTGTGACAGATGCAGAATAGAAGACAGGAAATGGAACCGCTGGAAGGGATGGATGTACCAATTATCCCTTTGAGAAAATTAGGAAAGGATGTCTCAGAAACATACGAACAGACACCTAGAGGCAAACTTTACACAGTGAGTTTTGTAGATTGGTTGACGAATTGGGTAGAGGCCTTCCCCGTACCCGATAAGAAAGCTAAAACTGCAGCCAACTTAATCATGTGTGAAATTTTTCCAGGTATGTTGCCCCTATG
The DNA here is from genome assembly GCA_037127315.1 of Ascarosepion bandense. Classification (NCBI taxonomy): domain Eukaryota; kingdom Metazoa; phylum Mollusca; class Cephalopoda; order Sepiida; family Sepiidae; genus Ascarosepion; species Ascarosepion bandense. The sequence continues at coordinate 1,593,208 of JBBBDQ010000390.1, forward strand.
TGCCTGGTAACAGACAATGGGCCTGAAAATGTAAATTATGTGATCAGAGAGATAGCAGAAGGCCTGCATATGACACATATAACAACATCCACCTACCACCTTTAGAGCAACGCCAAGGTAGAGAGGTTCCATAGGAACTTGGGGCACGTTCTAGCAAAATTAGCGAGAGACAATGTTGAGAACTGGGACCTGTACCTGACCCAGGCTCTCTCTGCGGTAAGGTTCAGAGTCAGTGATACGACTAAATACTCATCATATTATGTGCTGTTTGGCAGGGATGTGATCTTACAGATAGATAATCTATTAAAGCCCCGTAGGAAGTATGAGTGATGACCACCATCAGTTGGTGACGGAACAACAGCATAAGTTGTTCGTGCAGGCCAGAAGGCGAATAAAAAGAGCCCAAAAGAGGAGAAACAGGGTGAATGCCAATAGGAAAGGATTGGAATTTTAGATTGGAAAGCCCGTGTACTACAAGGTTCATTTGAGGGGAGGAAAGATTGATAGGAGATAGGAACCGTACTATCGAGTGCTAGAGCAAACTAGTCTAGTGTCATAGATGAAGCGAGATTTTTCTCTCTGAAATGGCTACTCAACGAATGTAAAATTCGGTATTTTTGACTTACTATATATATTTGGCTCTGTAAATAGATAAAACAATTTACATTGGTCAATATTTAATATTGATAAAATTAGTATTAAAAAGATCTGGTTTTGGGGATTGTACCTTTTGCTCATACGTTTTGGATTTTATATATATATATATATATGTGTGTGTGTGTGTGTGTGTGTGTGTGTGTGTGTGTTAATTTGATATTCTCATGTTTTTCTCTATAATTTGTTATGATGGCCATGTTTTGGACCACTGTTATTTGTGATTTTGAAAAGATGTATGGTATGTAGTTATGTTGATGTCGGTTTGTCATTTTCTTTATTTGTCTTTTGATCCTTTTTATTGTAGTTTTTTAAATAGTTTTTAAGCATGAACAAAGATTACTGGATTTTTAAAAAAATACAACCATATTTTACATTAAAAATGTATTTGAGTAGACATTTATTTTTATGCCTACTTGTAACAGTTAAACAATTTCTCTTATTTAATAATCTAGAGTTTTTTAGCTGCTTTAAGGAAACTAATTATTCGACAAGCCATAAATTACATCTATTCGCTTTTCCACTGTAAGATTTGTCTCTTACAAGATGCCACGCAATAATTCTTTAATTTAAATAAAAGTTTAGAGATAACAGTTCAGTTTATATATTTTATATTGTCTAGAGTTATTTGATGACAGTAGAAACGAAGTTTCCAAAGATTAAAAATAGAATTTGACATAGTTACAGGAATTCATGCTACCCCAATATACACTACTATCAAACATACATTGATCGTTCATTTTTTGACATCTACATTTATTTTTTTAATTAAGATTTTTACATGTATTTGTTTCATATAATATTGTTATGTTAGAATATAGATTTATCGATGTTACCAATTTATCTAAAGCTAATCTCAACATTATTTTTGTTAAATATCTCTTTTAGTGCTATTGAATGATTAAAAAGCATATGAGTGAAATATTTTAAAAATTCTTCCCATATTTGTCTAAGAATTTCGATTAAAAGGTACATTAAACCACACGTGGTATTTATTTTTATTTTTACCTTCTTTTATTTAATTTTTCTAAATACTCTAAAATTATTTTATGGTTGCTTAGTTCTAAAGCATTTATATATATAATTCTATGGTTATAAAATATTTCCTCATTGTTGGGATGTAAATTCTTTGGAATTCTATGGAGATTTGCTTTTGTACTGACATAAATATGATTATATAGATCTTTCGTATATGGTTTGTAATAGCCATTTTTCAAGTCTAAGGTCGTATCGAGAAAGACGATTCATTTAACATTGGTGTTGATGTTAATATTTAGCTCGTGATCTTTGAACATTTTTAATATGTTACTTTCTGAATCAGTCTATATTTCTTGGACTTAACGGAGGAGAATTACACCGTCATTTCTTCGGTGTCTTTACCCTAAAAAATAAATCTTAATTTCCATAAAAATAAGATTCCAACAATTTCACATGTCTGTACTTAGTCACATGCTTTTATAGTAATATTAAAATCTCGTTTATTTGTTGTGGGGTTCACAGATAAACATTATGAAATGATATAGGTTCTGTACCTGCTTTATGAGTTTGATTTTGCGATAACTAATTAGGCAGAAATTTCTTGCTAAACTGACAACGGGCATTTTCAAATTCTCGGAGATAGACTTAAAACCACAAATATCGAATGAGATGAATGCTCATTTTTCTTCCTTTTTTTGTAATAAACCATTCCATGGCTTCTACTGATTTATGCCACTAGTTAATTCCCAAAGAATCTTTCGTGTATTTGCACGGTTCTTCAGTGATTTTTTTGGTGATTTTACTAATATTATTTTTAGTTAGGTTGAGTAATTGGTACTTGGTGTAGTTTAGAAAATTTTACTTTGTGGTTTTTTACTGTGATGAATGTTTGTGGAAATTGTAAATTCAATAACCAATTTTTAATTCAGTAGACATTTTCTTAGCTTCACCCTTGATATTATTTTACCATTCTTGGGTGCTTTTTTAGAAATCTTATCATCTTCTGATGTGCGTTATGGTACAGTGGATATCGGCTCGGAACGAGACACCGGGGAGCCGAGTTCGAATTCCAGTTGAATCCATTGTATTCACTTACGCGCAAATACCCTTGAGAAAGGTATTAATCCGTCTCTTCCCTCTAGTTATGGGTTAAATAGCAGGACAGATTGGGTTCTATAGCCTTGGCTGGCAACCAGTCTACCGCAGAAAGCAATAGCAACCTACTGCGGGATAATCTCCTGCCCAGTCAGTCATGTCTCTTTCGAGACATGATCGCCCAAGCGTGTATCACGTATGGCACTTTAACTGACTGATCATTTTCTTGATAGCTTTATGGTACATAACTGCATCGATTTTATAATGGTTACTCATCTTATTTCCTTCGATAAATAAATAACATTTTTTGATCACTGGAACGTTCATCTGCATTTTATCTGTAGTTCGCTAGTAGTCTTAGATAATTTTTTTTTCTTTTACCGAAGAATATATACTTCTCCAACAATAAGTGCTCTTCGCATAGTGGTGTTTTTTGGGACTTAAATCCTTAAAACTCAGCATCTTTTAATTTGTTGAAGAGTTCATAACTCTTTTAGTGTATAATTCAAGTAAACTGGTTCCATATTCCGGAAGTGCTAATTTACGAAGTATAAATATTTTATTACATCTATAACAGTACTCCACTAAAAGGAATAAAATATAAATATAATGATAATATATCGCACATATAGTGCTGGAATTAATAAAATAGTGTTCGATATAATAAAACAGAGCTATTAAGTATATACTAATAACTATAAATATTATCCCTCGCTGATAGCACGCCTCAGAATTACATATATATATAGAGAGAGAGATAACGATGGAAAAATTGCAATCTAAATTACGCAAAAATGAAAATATATCTACCATCGCATTTTAAGAATACACACGTAGCAAAATTACACAAAATATCTTGAAATACTGAGGAGTAAATTTATTCAATAAAACTGCCATTGACTTCAATCACGGCCTCCAAAGAACACTGGAATGGGGGATCTCTTCTGGATGGTCTCTTTGTTTAAGCTGCTGAATGTTGTGATAACTCTTGTCTTCAGTTCATCTTTAGAGGTACTAGAAGTTCCGTTGGTCCTTCGATCAACTGCGCTCCAGTTATTAGGTGGCCAGGTGGGGATATGGTTTCCTTAATTTAGCTGATGGTCATTAGTTCTGGTGCTTGAGTCTTCTGGTGCAGAGTCTTGTTGTCAGGCATAGAATCTTCCCGGAGCCACCCTTTTGACCCACATCAGCACTTCCTTCCCAAGGAGCTTGATGTATGTCTCCTTGTTGAATCACTGGCCCCGTGGGAAGATGGATGGAGGCATAATATTACCATCATCATCATCATTTATCAATCTTTTGATGCGCTCTCCACCTTTGTTCTACTAATGGATTATTCCAATCACTACATAAAGTGGTAGTGGAAAGACCTAGGGAGGGCAATCGAGTAACCAGTCTCGATACCAAGTCAGTCGAGTATTTCCGGTAGTGAACCGGAAGTGTGCTATTCTCAGACTCTACGTCTTACGACGATACGTGTTACTAAACCCTTGTTCCTGTATACTACTAACAATTCTGTTGTAAATACTATATATATCCATTTACTCTATTTCTGTTGTTTGTAATGATTTACTCAATATTTCTGTTACGCACAACATAACACCATCACACCCAGTGGTGCATAAGGAAGCAACTTTTTGTTGCTGTTTCTGTAACAAACTGTTTTTTACGGGGCAGGGTTGTTAGCCCTGCACCCAACCCCAAAACTGGGAGGACCGCTGGACCATTCTTGGTCCTTACGTTTACAGCACCTGGTATTCCCAAATGGTCACCCATTTAAGTACTGACCAGGCTCGATGTTGCTTAACTTCGGTGATCGGACGGAAACCGTTGTATTCAACACGATATAGCCGTAGACAATATTACCATCACTAATTATCATTCGAAACACCTTCGTAATCATAATTAGACTTATCCAACTCTTTCCGGATTCTCTTCACTGTCCTTCCACTCTGAAGTGTTCGTATTAGATCTTCCGGTGCAAATTCGAAGCAGTAGAGCATGCTGTTTTTAAATTTCAAATTTCGTCATCGTGTACTTTTTCTCGCAGAGGCACCCAACTGCCCCTGCTATACTTTGCAAAAATATAATAAGCAAACGCGCATGCATCGCACCCTTTTTTTATTAGTATTTTGGCTTCTCTGTTCTGTATTATATGCAATGAGGCACGTACTACATCAACTTATTTTAAAATTTAATATCAATTTGTATTTAACAAATTGTATGTATAATTAAAAAAAACTAATAATTTAATCATGAATAAGATCAACCAAATGCAGACGACAATTCTACTCCTTCAGCTTCTTTTCTCGCACATCCTGCCTGTGAAACTCGCTTCCGTATTCTTGCTTTCCTGACGGCTCCAACCTCCAGGAATTTAAATGCAAGGTCAATCTTCATCTCTTAACTACTTGACCCTAGTTCTTTCCACACCGCCCTGTATATTCTGTCCTTTCTCTCCACCTTTGCAACTGTCATCACACATGTATTCCCATCCTTCTCATGCTTCTTTCTAACTAGTTCGTCTTTCTCTTCATTCTCTCTTATCTTTTTACTCTTATGTAGCCCCCTGCACATTAGTGGCGTTACCGACTTGCTCGGGGTGATATGATTAAACAAACAAAACAAAAACAAAAAACAAATACTTAAAGTTTATAGTCAGTTAAAAACAATAAAAAATTGCTTTTTTAAAAAATGCTTTTTTTAACATATTCAGAAGTATTTTTTTTACCAAAAAGTTTAGAAGAGAAATATTCCCTAGATTCGTTATCATTAGGTAAGAAGATTTTGTAACTGGGGAATGTAATTACAAAATGTATCTACCATTTACAATATTGGGGAAAATATTTTACGATTCAATTTTTTAATAAAAAATAATCTCGTTGTTTACAATTCAAATTCCCCAGTTTTAGTTTGTGCGACATTTTAATTTGATATATTTGTTGGTTTTCTTTTATCTATTCAATCCGAATTATACGTTGGTAATCTAAACCACAGTATTTTGAACTTTATGTTGATACTTTTCAATTAACTGTTTAGATATATATTTGCTGAAAATAATTCTTGAAATTAGAATCTTGCAGATATATTCCAAATATTTTCCGTTATATCTAAGCCTTCAAATTAACCGCGTATCCCGTTGTGCTATTCGTATATTCTATGATGAAATATTGAACATAATCAGCTTTTCTGCAAGGAAAATATCTTCCATCAGTTATTTACTTCTTTCAATACTTCTGTTATCTTTTTGCTCTGAATCAAGAATTGAACCCGTTAACTATATCGACGCCCACTATCCTCTGCAAAGATAGGAGAATCAGGTATGAATGTTTTTGAGTTATGGATCTCAATGTTTCTTGTTTAATGAAAAATTTGAAATTATTTCCTTTTTACATGAATATATTTCTGAGCAAAATTCTACTGGAAATGCCTGAGGGATGGCTTTTCATAAGCAAAACACGAAGAAAATAGGTGATAAACATATAAGCTCGCTAAAATTCTCTTTTCATATATTTTCAATAAACTATTTTGCTATATTTTGCTGATAAAAGTTGATTTGCACGACAAGCGGAAAAGAAAGGGTTAACGGACTTCCTTTTAGATTGCATTGAAATAACGATAGACAAAGTAAGAAAAGCACATTAACTATGAGTATAAATATGAAATTCCTATTATTTTTGGATAAACTTAGAAACTTTTAATGAGAAAATATCACATTTCCACTATCAAAAGTGGAATGTGTAAATTTATAAATTTATATATATATACACACACACATATATATATATATATATATATATATATATATATAAATATATATATATAAAGGTAAACATCACGGAATGGAACATAAATAAAAGAAACATATATATGGTGACAAAAATGTTATTTGAACTTTATTCATGAACAAAGCAAACTTTCGCACAAAATTGATGCAGTGTTCCTAATTAAGATTTCTATTTTTATGACGACTACTCTCAATTTTATAAGCAATTGCAATAAATAACCTAAGGCGTAGAGTCAACTTTAGTTTATATTTACAAAAATAATATTTCATATGCAATATAGTTACACAGTTATAATCAAAAAGAAACTTTGCTTTGTAAAGTTGGATTTAAGTAGGGAGCCTATTTGATAAGTTGTGGATTAATTAAGAAAACATTTATTTATATATAACACAGAAAATAATGTTTGATGTGCAATATAGTAACACAGTTATAATAAAAAAGAAACTTTGATTTATAAAGTTCTGGATCAATTAGGAAACATTTATTTTTATATAACACAGAAAATTTCATCTGGAACGAAATATCATTTAGCAAAGCTAAATATAAATAATAGATATATTGGGCTGGAATAAATGTTTGTAGCCTTTTTTATTTAGGTATATGGCATTTAAACGTGATTCTGTTTAATGTCTGATCGTGTTTTATGATTTATAAGTATAATGAGAAAGGTGACATTTCAACATGCATTTTGAACTTGCATTGTGAATTTTATGTTTTCATGATAAAATTGAAAATAAAAAATGACTTAAATGTTTAGCATTTAATGCAGATTTATCCCAGAAAATGAGAAAAATTGGATACAAAAAATAGTTGTTGTTTATGGAGTTGGGGTCATAGTGGAGAGTCATGTTCGTATGGGTTTTAGAAGTCACCGTTTTAAATTAGAATACCGAGAAGTTACCGACAGGCCTGTAGTTGATGAGCAAAGCTCAGTTGTAATTAAAATATATCCCAGTCATACGACATGTCAGGGCATATCAGAGTTACTTCATGTATCTCTTATGAATGTTGTAATTTAAATACATTTGGATACGTGAATTAGGAATATATTCGGGTGTCTCACACATCAGCAAAAAAAAAAAGATAAAGCAATTCTTTTTTAAAACAATCAAAAAATGTGAGACCTTAATAAAAAAAAAACATGTCCTTTATAAACAAATCATAAATGAATTGAAAGAAATTGTTTAAATTTATAGCGAGACACTGAAACAATTCAAAACCTGTATGCATTCAAAGAAAGGAAATGATGTGTACCATCTAAGATCAGAAAGGCTTTTTATATTACGAGCTACTTTTTTAAACTTCAGGAAAGTATTGTTCCTCGTTAGAACGATTAAAGGGGAAAATTAATGAAAAGCGTCCCGAATTTACCAACTGTATGATACCAGCTCAAATCAAGATAAGCAAGACTAGGGATTATTTGCTACAACTACGAAATAATTTTTTCATATCACCATTTGCAGGACCGTGAAACCACTAGGACTAGAGCTGACACAGTTAGTGATTGTGAAAGAACCAGAAATAAATGAAAAATGTTATAGAAGAATAGAAGACTAATCAACATGGCCAATAAGAGATTGACATTTTATCTAAATTTTTGAAGATCAATGCTGGCTAGAAAGTATAAAGCCGGAAGAGAGTTCCACAAACAGAAAGTGTGAGATTGTTGATAGTAGTCCGTTTTTATTTTTTTATTTTTTTTTTAATCATTTCACCCCGAGCAAGGCGGAAACGCCACTGATGTGCAGGGGGTTACATAAATGTAAAAAGAAATTAGAAAAGAGTGAGGAGTACAAACTAGTTAGAAAGGAACAATAGAAAGCTGAGAAAGCAGGTGTGATGACAGATACATAGGTGGAGAGAAAGGGAAGGTTATACAGGGGAGGGGAGAGAGCTAGAGGCCAGTGGTTAGTAGATTTCCCTATTTCTAGAAGAAAGAGGGGAATAATGATTTCCTGAACCAAACTTAATAAACATAATCCAAACTTCTAATATTTTATGTTTTATTTTTCATTGACAATCCAAATTAGTCTCAGTGGTTTGGGAATCTTCTGCAACTCTTCTGGACAGTCTTCTTGTTTCAGTTTGTGAATGTTACTATAATCCTGGATGTGCGTTGTGGTGCAGCGAATATCGGCTTGGAACGAGAAATCGGGGTGACGAGTTCGAATTCCAGTTGAATTCTTTGCATTGACTTACGCGCAAATACGTTCGAAAAGGTATTAATCCTTCTCTTCCCTCTAGTTATGAGTTAAATAACAGGACAATTTGTGTTCTATAGCCTTGGCTGGCAACCAGTCTACCACAGAAAGCAATGGCAACCTACTGCGGGATAATCAGTCAGTCATGTCTCTTTCGAGACATGATCGTTAAAGCGTAATTGGACTTAACTGACTGACTATAATCCTGTCTTCAGTTACAAAGGAGGTTTGTTGGTCTCTCACTGAAATGCACCCCACACTTAATAATCCAGGGGTTTAAAGTCTGGAGAATTAGATGGTGATGATGTGATAAGAAGTGGTCGCAGAATTTGTCTAACAATTAAGAACCGGTTCTGGTGCTTATGTGTCATTGTGCAGAGTTCTGTTGCCAGAGTTAGAGTCTTTCAAAAGCCACCCTCCTCAAAGTACCTGATATAGACCTCCATGTTGACTCTGCGACCCCATAGGAGTTTGAGTTTGAATTTGAGTTTTCTTTAACGGCATTTCAACCTCCGAGGGTTTTTTAATACCAAAAAGGTAAGGTTTTAAGATATTTTTTTAATATTTTGTTATAGTGAGAATGTTGATTTAGTAAAGTTTTAGTGAAAATGTTTTGTTTTTATTCATTTTTATTTTAGAAAATTGAAAATAGCTTCTAGTTTTGCATTCAAAAATGTTTTGCTGAGAATAATTTTTTCCCTCAAAAATGTGTTATGGTAATCATTTTTTTTTTATGTATTGTTGGTAATATTTTTCTCCATAAATGTATATTTTTATATAAAGTCTAGTTTTATGCATATATTTCTATAAAAGTGTATTTTTTATACTTTCATAGTGTTTTGACCCCAGTTTGGAGGTTAAATATTTGCCCATAGCTGGGACCCTAACAAGTGCTACCACTCCGGGTCAGGGTGGATCTGGGAGCAACAGCAATTAAGAGGTGGTTCCATGCTCCTCACAACCTCCTAATCAGAGGCCGGATGTAGTTTACCGTCATGACCAGAACCAGTGGCCCCGTAGGAAGACGAGTGACGGTATAACCTCACCATCAGGTGTAATCATCATGAGACTGATCCAACTCTTTACGAATCTTCTCCACTGTCCTGAGACTGACACCCAAACATTCTGAAATTTTTGCATTGGAGCTTCCAGAGTAAAATCTTGGCAGTACAGCGGGCCTTTTCCAAATTTCAAATTGCATCATGAAGTTTTTTTTTTGTTTTCGTTTTTTTTTTCTCATAGACAGTAGCAACAATTTACCAAACGCTTACTGTAGGTTGTAACTGAATTAAGATATTGAATTTGATTTTCTCGCTTATGGTAGCAACCAGCAAATAGGGAATTTAAAATTATTACTTCTTTTGCAAAAATAACTAGCTTGTATGATTTTCATGTGATTTTTGTACATTCATAAATAAGTTTTATTTATTTTTCGTTATAAAATAGGTAATACGACAGTGGAGAAATTAAATTGTGTAATATTTAGATATTTTTGTAAGGTTTAGTCAATTAAAACATTGTAAAAATCAATTTAAAAATCATATTAAATACGAGACATACAATTTGTTTGAATTAATTCGTATAAAATTGGCTCACATTTTTTAATGTTCTGAATCTTTTGGTCGATGAGATAAGAAAACTATTGTTAATTATCGGTTATTTTATGTTGTTGAGTTCTTTAAGTAAAAGTAGATGAGTCAATGAATTCTCGTGCATCCTCTTTACGATAACCAAATTCATAAATAATAACATTGATCACACGACTACATGCCTATCTAGAGGACGTACGTTACATCTGCTCAACCACTGATCAGTTAAGATTTATTTATACATACAGAAAACCTACTTTACACCCGAAACAAATTAGTAGAAAATGCAAATATAATAGTTTTATCAACATGTAAAAGCGATAAAAAGTCTTGATAATAAAAAGAAAAAGACAAACTCAAAAATATTAACTATAGCTATAGACATATACAGAAAAAAATCACTAGTTACATTATTCGAACTATTTTTCTCATCTTTGTTGACATTTGTATGATGTTTCGGCGGTTGTACACTCCGGCCTTCTTACGGTGCTAAGAATTTCGAACCGCACCCCTTATTACAATTTATCATTTGTAATAAAGAGTTCGGTTCGAAATTCCTATCACCTGAAGAAGGCTGAAGATGTCCGGAGCATACAAGGGCCGAAACGTCATACAAATGGCAACAAAGATGAGGACAATGGTCAGAATAATGTAAATAGTGTAAATAATACCTCATCTCAGTAATATAGACAAATAAAAAAAATACATATTTAATTAAAGATAGAAATCCTCTTTGCTAATGTCCAAAAGGATAGCCGAAAGTTCTCGAATATGCACGGCTTTTTAACAGTTTTATACACTTAATGTTCAGAAGAGAAAAGAATTGTTCGATCATCAGAAAAATTAAATGAAATATTTAATAGTCGACTTTAACGACAGCTGTATAAAAATGGGATTACTGCCCAAATACATAATTATATGTTTGAACATTATTTTTTATCAATGCTCGTAATTAAGTAGATATTCTGTTTTAAATGAAACAGTATTATATATTTATTTCTACGGGTCTGATTATTTACGATAAATTTTTATTCCGAAAATGTGTATCATTCGGCAGGATTCGAACCTGCGACCTCTATCTATACAGGGGAAACTACCATTATGATCTGGTAAAGTCTTAGACCTCTCTACCACGAATAGCCTCCAGTCTAACCGAAGTTTTTATCAAGCCTATATAACACAATTTTCGATCCATCGTAAACAAACATATCTGCTCTGAAATGTATCGTAATGTCAACATGTTACGGAAATCAACGATTTTTAACGAAACTTGGTTATAAGCAACCGACAATTTGATATGAATTGTTTGAACATTATTTTTATTGATACCCGTATTTAAGTAGATATTCTGTTTTTAATGAAACAGTATTATATATTTATTTCTACCGGTCTGATTATTTACGATAACTTTTTATTACGAAAATGTGTGTCATTCGGCAGGATTCGAACCTGCGACCCCTATCTATATAGGGGAAGCTTCCATTTGATCTGGTAACGTCTTAGACCTCTCGACCGAGGTTTTTATCAAGCCTATATAAACAATATTTAGACTGGAGGCTATTCGTGGTCGAGAGGTCTAAGACGTTACCAGATCAAATGGTAGCTTCCCCTATATAAAGCTTATAAAAACATAACACAATTTTCGATTCACGTAAATAACCATATCTGCACTGAGATGTATCGCAATGTCAACAAATGTAAACATATAAATTACGGAAATTAACGAAGATTAAGTAAATTGTTATAAACAACCGACAATTTGAAATTATTTGGTTGAACATTAGTTTTAATAGATACTCGTATTTAATTAGATATTCTGTTTATAATCAAACAGTATGTATATTTATTTCTACCGGCCTAATTATTTATGATAAACTTTTGTTAGGAAATTGTGTCATTCATTCGGCAAATTTCGTAATAATAATCTATCGTAAGTAAATCAGGCCGGTAGAAATAAATATCTATGCTGTTTGATTATACACAAAATATCTACTTAAATACGAGTATCGATCAAAAATAATGTATAGATCTATATATATATATATATATGTGTGTGTGTGTGTGTGTGTGTGTGTGTGTGTGTGTGTGTGTGTGTGTGTTGAATGTACTTAGTTTAATTTCAAAGTTTTTGTTTTCATTTTTATGCTTTGTTAATAAAAATAGTACCGTTACAATATTTCAAACCAATTTCAAACCAATCCCGATTAAGCGAAAGCAGTCGAAAGCAAAAGTAAGCCAACTAGGCTAAGAATGTAAACATCGAACGCTAAAAATGTCAAGTTAAGTGTCTATGTAGCCTTTCCCGTTGCAGAATTTTATCTGACAATTGTTGTATTTCGTACCCCTCGACATCTATCAGGAAAACCGTTATAAGTCATCAAAATAATTATGGTGTAATATTCATTTTCTCGACGGTGCGCTGAAAGTGGCTTAACTTGATTGTTCTCTTATTCAAATTAGATAATTCTTCAGAAAATATAGGTTCCTAATCATTTGCGATGAACAAACCAGAATTATGATCAATATTTATATTTGTTTCAGAACAAGGAAGACCCTTTCTTAATATAAATCTTGACTGTGTATTGTATTTTTCTTAATGACGCCAAATAGTTTTGCTATCTTAGGCAATGATGAATAGGCACTACAAATCGTAGATGAATAAGCCCAGCAGTAAATGTCTGTATCCCATTATCCGTCTTGTCTGACGTGATACATTGAAGGAAAGCCACTAAAAGAAAAACGCAAGCAATTAGTAGACATTGTTTTAATCAACGATTTATTTATTTCCTTTTTTATATATTCTTATAATTTCTTTCTTTTTTTTTTAATCATTTCACCCCGAGCAAGGCCACTGATGTGCAGGGGGCTACATAACTGTAAAAAGATTAATTAGAAAAGAGTGAGGAGTACAAACTGGTTAGAAAGGAGCAATAGAAAGCTGAGAAAGCAGGTGCAATGTCAGATGCATAGGTGGAGAGAAAGGGAAGGTTATACGGGGGTGGGGAGAGATCTAATGGTTAGTAGATGTGTATTGATTTTGCATTTAAATTTCTGGAGGTTGTAGCTGTCAGGAAAGCAAGAATACGGGAGAAACTCATTTTTTTAGTAATTTTTTTTTTATTTTGGCTAGTTTTTGTTGTTGTATTTCTGTGTTCAGCTAATTATCTGCTCATTTGAACCCATTTTTGCACTTCCCTTCCATTAACCGTCCTTTATTTTATACGAGTGTTCATTCAATGAAAGACCCAAGAGCCATTTATGATAGTCGCTTACTGAATTGTTGTAAGCCCGTAGAAAGGAAGAAGTAAGAAGTGCATATTATGATGAAATGTAGGGTAGATAAGATTGTAGATATCGGAGAAACAATCTTTCCAACTTTTGTTGTCCAAAGTAACAGTTCGAGAAGCTGTCTTAGAACAATGACCCTATTACCAATGAAATACGAAAGGGTTACAGATGAGACGAACATACGTGCTTAGCTTGCTGGGTCCTGGTGACAATGGTCTGTAATGGTAGCACTAAATAATGAATTTTCCAGAGAATTTGCGATAGATTATTGTAGGGTGAAAGATAATTAATGACCCCCAAGCAGCAAGTTACTAGCAGTATAGCCTGGCGTTGCTCGGGTGTAATGAAAGCTTTAAAACTAATCCATGGTCCTGGAACTCAGACTCTTTCGACGTTGGCACCAAAGACTAAAAAGTTAAAGCGAAACCGTAGACTGAATGAAAAATGAATGGATGTAGGTCAAATTTTGATTTCCTGCTATCGATATCAAATAAAATTTTTTTCCTCGTAAACTAAATTTTGAAGACTAAATAACTCGTTTGAGTATATGGTATCATGGCTGATACTAAGAACTACAATTATACCTACTTAGAGCCAAACCCGAAGCAAAAACCAAAATAAAAGGGCTGAAAAAATAGACATACAGGCACATAAACAGACACGCACAAAAACATCTTACCTTTTAAATATATATATATATATATTTTATAAGCGTTTCACCCCGAGCAAGGCATTTCACTGCCACTACTGTGCAGGGGGCTACATAGAGTGGAGAAAGGATGATTAAATATAAGAAATGTTAGAGGGTGGGTGATAGGCGGGTAGGGATACCGAGAATGGTTAAATATAGGATATGTCAGAGGGTGGGTGATAGGCGGGTAAGGATAACGAGAATGAGGGTTGGGTAGATGAGAGTGTTCTGAGAATAATTGGGAGTTAGTGTGATAGGAGGTGTCTATTGACCCTACATTTAAACACCTGGAGATTGTAACTGTCGGGAAAGCAGACTTGTGGAAGTGAGTTCCACAGGCGGGAAGCGCCAGAAAAGAAGCTGTTGGAGTAGAATTTACGGTTACATCTTATCTGTTTAACTGTAAAAGGGTGGGACCTAGTTGCTAATATAGTATCTCGTGTAAATTCCTGCTTAGGCGGCACCAGTGCTCTAAGTTCATCGGAGCAGAAGCCATGAAAGTACTTGTAGAAGAGGCACAGGGAAGCCACATCACGCCGGTGAGAGAATGGTTGTAGCCGCTCTGCCAAGTCAGTATGAACCACGTTACAGATCCTCCTTTGTATTTTGTCAAGAAGCCCAAGGAGAGCAGCAGGGGCACCCGACCAAATATGGCAGCAATATTCCATACACGGGCAGATGGTCGATTTGTATATGTGCAGAATAGATTCAGGTGGGAAAAACTTCCGGGCCCTGCACAAAGAGCCTACTTTCATAGCGGCAGATTTGACAATGGATTCGATATAGTTATTCCATTTGAGGTCCGCCGAAAGTGTAAGGCTAAGGAGGCGTAGTATTTTACTCTCTGGGAGGCAAGCCTAGTGTAGGGTGAAAGATAATTAATGACCCCCAAGCAGCGGAAACATTTTTGCATTCTGACGATGCTAGAAAGGGAGGTGTCTCTAGACCAGATACAGCAGCAATAATCATTTTTCAGTTATAACTACTGTATCAAGAAAACGTGGCAAAATAATCAGGTAGTTTCCGGAGTAGAACAAAGCACCGGTCATATTCCTGCATGTTTTGCAACGGATCATATATATTGACGGTTTGGAGTTACCATGTCTCCCACTAGTCGTTTAAAACAATCAGAAAATGGATTAAAATTCGCCAATTCTTGAAAGAGACATGTTAGAATAAATCATTCAAGTACAAGAGTAAAATATACGAATATAGAAAAGCTATAACACAAAACGTATATAAAAATGGTCCTAGTCATGTTTGCATTGTATATGGTTTTAAACTCTGTAATGTAGCTGAAGAGAGTGACAAGCAAGGATTACAAATAAACTGCAAGATAACCGAATGCATGGTCAACAGTAAAAAGAGCAGCCGAATATGCCAAATACAAGTCGGGGATACTAAAATCAAGCAGGTACAAAATTTGAATACCTGGGAAATGTTAAAACAGAAGACGGAAAGTGCGACACAGAGATCCGAAGGCGAATTGGCATGGCGAAGGAAGCATTCCAGAAGTTGAGTAAAGTATTAAGAAACCTGACAATATCGCTAGAAACAAAGAAGAGAAAAGTAGATTGCTATGTGTAGTCAGTTCTACAATACGGCAGTGAATGCTGGACAATATCATCAATGACGTAGAAAAAATTTGAAGCAACTGAAATGTGCTTCTACAGAAGGAAGCTGCGATTATCATGAATCGAGCATGTGAGCAATGATAAGGTTTTGGAAGTGATGGAAACGAAAAGGAAATTAATACTGAGCATCAGGAAGAGACAGCTGAAATTCCTGGGACATGCAATGAGGAAGGAGGACTTGGAGAACCTGATACTAACAGGCCAGATAGAGGGAAAAAGAGACAGGGGAAAGCAACGGATAATACACTTGAAGGACCTAATCAACTGGATGATGGAACGAGGGTTGTATGGTGTAACAGGAGAAGGCGTGCTAAGAGCCACCAGGAATGGGGAGACGTGGAAAACCATGATCGCCTACGTCCTTAAAGGACAGGGCAAGTAGAAAAAGAAGAAGAAGAAGAAGAAGAAGAAGAGGTGGAAGAAGAGTATATACTTGCAACTCTCTCTGCCACTAAAATGAATAATATAACTTTTGATCTGTCACACTCAATCAGCTATCTACGTATGATACGTCCGGTATCTGGGGATACATATTTAGATGCTTATGAAGAGAAGGTTAACTATGGTTACACGAGATGCATCAAATCTAATAAGGAAAAAGCTCTTTCAGGTTTACCGAGAACATTAAAGTAGGAGCTTCCACTTTAACATTGGAAATGAAAAGGAAATTGTTACTCGGCAATTATCTTTAAGATAATCCGAGACACGTTGATATTTTATATTTATGTACAGCATATTAAGGTCATCTGTTACGGTCCTTCGAATCCTGAGAAACAATAACCATATAGTGCCATCGTAACTTTCCAGCAGGGTTGTATATTTAATGTCACTCACCATTTCAAGATGCCTGAAGCGATGGTTAATATATGAAATGAAGAATTAGTCTACACGTTCGAGATGGGTTCCCTCAGACATGGCTTCGATCCAGAAGTTTCGGGTTGAGGTAATTCCCAATCAGCTTCTCTTTAAAAGTTAGCCTCCTAGTTCTTCCGAAGTAACTCTCTTCAAACTGAGAATGGTTTTATTGTAAATCCTTTTTCATATTTCAACCAAAGATATGCACATTCTCATAATGGTAAGCAGGATGTTTTGTTTAAATTCATATCTTTTGAAGAGAAGAAATTTGACATGATTTTCTTGAACATTTCTTTACAGAGTAATACAGAATAATACATTTAATCAGAGAAATACTGCAAGAAAACAACAAAATATTATGACATGAATATGAACATAGCCTTTATTTGCCTTCAGTCAGTTAAGTGCTATATGTGATACACGCTTTGGTCGATCATGTCTCGAAACAGACATGACTGACTGGACAGAAGATTATTCCGCAGTAGATTGCCATTGCTTTCTGCAGTAGACTGGTTGCCAGCCAAGGCTATAGAACGCAATCTGTCCTATTATTTAACCCATAACTGGAGGGAAGAGATGGATGAATATATTCTTAAGGGTATTTGTGCGTAAGTGAATGCAAGGAATTCAACTAGCATCTTGCCCGAGTTTCCGTTCCGAGTCAATATCCACTGCACCACAATGCACACCTTTTTATTTACATTACCAAGGCATATTACTCTAAGTTATGTATTTACCCGTTTTGAAGAAGGTTAAGACTTTCACAAAAAAATGCTTAATATGAGTGTTTCCGCTTACTATGGAATTAAGGTAAAATCTAACAATTCGAAGATTCTTGTGGTAAAAAATAATCATTTGTTCTTACTCTACATTTTTCTGTGATGTTGGAAAAACTACTTTAACATATCTAAAGTTGTGGATGTTGCTTTTAGTTTATAGGGTCGGTTTATATAGTGGGTTAAGCAAACAGCAACCTTTTTAAAGAAGAAAACAAAACACGTTCGGTCAACTAATCCACGATCTTTATTTTGCATATAATTGTGCTCTCGTTGTATGTAGCTTGGATGATGGGCAATGCATGGTTAGATTCATTTGCTGCTTCTACAATCAGGACAGAGGAAACGGCGCGTTATACTAAATCATCAGGTACGAAACCGACATTGTATGTTGATGGCGAGGCAAAAACAGATTGTTTTCAATTCTTCATTGTTAGATCTTATTTTAAAAAAAAACGGACATTGAAATTGCAATAAATTTTGGAAACTGCACCACAGATTATGACAATGTGCACTTTAAATTTTGGAATGTGGACACTCTAGAAGTAGATATTCAAATTGGGGTATACATATCGGTTATACTAAAAACGATTCGGTATAGAATATATATATATATATATATATATATATATATATATATATATATATATATAGGTATAGATGTCCAGTCCGTAAACGGTGAGGATAATCCAATAAGATCAACTTAATATAAAATATTTAGTGTTATATTATATTTATATATTTATAAAGGAAAACTCAACACGTCATTTCAATTGGTTATAAATTATAATTCATTTCTATGAGCTTAATGAGCTCCTTTCATCAGAGCTTACAATATGTCTTCTATTTGGTACAAAAAAAATTTGCTGGGAGAAGCATTTTCTTTAACGGAAGAGAAGGATAAAAATAACGATAAAATAAAAATTAAGAATTAAAAATAAAAATAAGAAGAAAAAGAGAAAGAGGAAAAGTGAGTCAGGACCGAGGCATTAGCGTCAGATCTCTCTAGGATTGCCCAGGCTGCCGTGAAGAGATTGATAATGAGATTCTCTCATGATGACCTTAGAGGAACGAATGCGTTTTTTTTAAATTTAGACGCAGCTCAAGTGATGTGTTCTTCTTCTATTGACTGTTTCCATTCAGAACAGAGGTGATCATGGCCTTCCATATCTCACTATGCCTTGTATCTCTTAACACGCCTTCTCCTATTAACCAGTACATTCCCCGTTCCGCCATCCATCTAATAAAGTCTATCATTTATGACACGCGTTTTTTTCTCATTACATCTATTTGTCCCGTGAGCATTAGATTCTCCAAGCTCTCCGTCCTCACTACATGCCCCAGAAACTTCAGTTTTCGTTAAGTATTGGTTTCTTTTTCGGCCCTTTTCTCCAAAATCTCGTCGTTTATCACATGTTCTGTCCATGGTATTCTCAGTGTCCTTCTGTAGAACCACTTCACGTTTTTTCTTTGATGATATTGTCCAGCATTCACTGCCATATTGAAGAACCGACATCACATAACAATCTAGTACTCCCTTCTTTGTTACCAGCGAAACCTTCTTCTATATCAATACTCTATTTAGCTTTTGGAATGCATTATTGGCCATGCCAATTTGCCTTCCGATCTCCGTGTGTTACATTGCGTCCTTTGTTACAACGCTTCACACGTATTTATTTTTTATATTCTTGAATTTCGTATTCCCGACTATTAGTTGACATTTTGGGCTCATCTTTTTACTGATAAACATCCACTAATTTTTTTGTAGTTTATATACCGTCCTTTTATTTCCATTTACTGTAACTACTACTTGTAGGAGGTCTCGTAGTTTATTTTCCGTGTGTACTATCAGCACAGTATTATCTGCGTATCTTCTCTTGTTCATAATATGGCCGCCAATGACAAATCCGGGAAGGATTCTAACACTGTCAGAATTGTCTGACTGTATATGTTGAACAAATCTGGTGGGGAGACACATCCTTGTATTACACCCCTTTCTATTTTTGTCTATCTGCTGAACTCGTTTTCGGTCCCTATGATGGATAATATTTAGATCAATAAATAGATGAATTCCTCTGCGATGCAAATGTTCTCATTGGGATGCAAACATAATCTGAAGACTAACTTGAAATGATGTGACATCAATACAAAATTTTGTGAGAAGTTAGTAAAGTCCACACCTAACTGATAGATATTGTGTTCTCCACAGCTTAAAGTAGAATTAAAGAAACAATATTTTATGTCAAATTGAAAGAAATGCAACTGATAACTAATTTGTTTGTTATTGTTATAATTCAGAACAAAAAGTCAAGCAGGAATTAAAAATCACTGCGAAGTTCATAATGAGGTAGAAAATATTGATGCATTATTTGCCTTTGGGAGAAAATGCAAAATATCCCCAAAAAGGACTCAGCCTTTAAATTACAATAAATACAGAGTTTATTGAATTAAAAACAAGACAAGTAATTAAAATTAAGAAATATTAATAAAATTAAGTTAAAAGCGTTGATCTGGAATAAGAAAAAACCGATAATATAATGACAGTCAAAAACGCTCATTTTTTGAGAAGGCCTGTATATGGAACTACAAGAGATTCAAACTTACTTATGGGTGAGTGGTTGACGGCGTATTAACAAATATTGATTTATTTTTCTGACCTCTCCCTCGTCGTTCACGAAATGCACACATATGCTTATTGTATTCAAATAGTGTATATATATATATATATATATATATATATATATATATATATATATATAACACATGGTAATAGCCCAACCAATATATACATATAAACAACACATGGTAATAGCCCAACCAACCCCAAACATATCACACTCTTATATCGTAGCCAAATGCACAACAACTACCAACTAGATGAAAATATCCTAAAAAAAAAATCATAAACACTAATATCTCTCCAATAGACCCCAACAAAAGAATTAAATTTTTCATATATTACGCTAAATCCACAACATCCAACTCAATCGTCCGCAACGACTCTTCCCCCACCGTTAACGATTTGCAAAAAAACAAGGTAGTGTATAAATTCAAACGTCCCGTTCGAGAATGTATCTCTAACAAACTAAATAATACCTACATTGGACATACTACTAACTCGCTTTCGCGGAGATTTTCATTGCACTTAAATGAAAATTCTAACATATTCCGACATTTAAAACACCACGGTTATCAACACACACTTCTTAGGAAAACACTTGTTGAAATTACGCATATACTTAGACAAGAAAATAATAAAAGAAAACTTAAAATTCTAGAAGCTATCTACATCAAATTGTTTAAACCTAGACTAAATAAAATAAATTTCGACACCTCCACTAACATACTTCAATGCCTATAATCGACGGGAGAGGTCATAGCTATTATAGTTACCCCCTACACCATAGTAGCAGCAGTTCCCAGACCAATGCTTCATGCCACTATACACTCAATTGACCAAAAACCCACTACCACCATTCCTTCTCGGCCTACAGCCATGTGCGACACAAAAAATGGACCTGTCTAATTTTCTCTGTATAACTCTACTCTGTTAATAATAATTTAAATGTTCTATGTTCACTGAACATTAAATGTTCCTTATTGTGATAATGGTATGTAAGCCGAAAGCTCAGACCTGATAAAAAATCAACAATTATTGCGATTTCTTGTCGTCGTCTGTCCATGACAACACTATCAAGCTAATCAGATCATACGAACGGATCTTACAAAAAATAAATAGACAGAACTTATATATATATATATATATATATATATATATATTATTTATATTAGTAAATACAGATATTATCAATATTAGTTAATACAGATATTATTTATATTAGTAAATACAGATACCATTTATATTAATAAATACATATATTATTTATATTAGTAAACATAAATAATATCTATATTAGTAAATACAGATACTATTTATATTAGTTATTACAAATATTATTTATATTAATAAATAGAGATAATATTTATATTAGTACTTACAGATATTACTTTTATTAGTAAACATTTTTTTATTAACAAATACAGATTCTATCTATAGTAGTAAATACAGATAAAACCTATATCAGTAAATACAGATATTTCTTATATTAGAAAATATACATACTATTTATATTAGTCAATACAAGCATTATTTTTATTAGTAAATAAATATATTATTTATATAAGTAAATAGAGAAAATATGTATATGAGAAAATTCAGGTAATATTTAAATAAAAAACATTTATATTAGGAAATACAGATATATTAAAATTAGTAAATATAAATATTATTTATGTTAGTAAGTGCAGATATTATTTGTATTAGTAAATATTATTATTTTACTAAAAAATTACAGATATCATTTATAATAGTAAAAACAGATACTATTTATTTTCGTAATTAGAGATATTATTTATATTAGTAAATATAGATATTATTTATATTAGTAATTACCTATATTTTTATATTAGTAAATACAGATATTATTTATATTAGTGAATATATTGTTTATATTAGTACATACAGATACCATTTATATTAATAAATACAGATATTACTTATATTAGTAAGCAGATATAATATCTATATTAGTAAATACAGATAGTATTTTCATTAATAAATGCAAATATTATTTATATTATTAAATAAATATACTATTTATATCAGTAATTACAGATATTACTTATATCTTATATATATTAGTCATATTAACAAATACAGATTCTGTTTATATTAGGAAATACAGATATTATTTATATTAATATTACAGAAAATATTTATATCAGTGAATACAGATACTAGTTATATTAGTATACACAAATACTATTTATATTAGTAAATAGAGCTATTACTTTATTTATAAATAAAATATTTATTGTAGTAAAAAAGTTATTATTTATATTAGTAATACAGTTATTATTTACATCAGTAAATACAGATATTATATATATATATCAGTAAATACAGATATTATCTGTATTATTATATACAGATTATATATATTACAAAATACAGATGTTTTATATTAATAAATACAGACACTAATTATATTAGTGAATACAAATATTATTTATATTAATAAATGTAGATATTATTTATTTTAGTAAATGCAGACATTATTTATATTTGTTAATACATATATTAATTGTATTAGTAAATAGAGATTTTCTTTTTATTAGAAAATACAGATACTATTTATATAAGTAAATACAGATTGTATTTATATTAGTAAATACAGATTCTCTTTCTGTTAGTAAATACTGATATTACTTTCATTAGTAAATACAGATATTACTTTTATCCGTTGATACGCTTATTTTATATAAGTAAATATAGATACTATTTGTATTTGTTTATTACTGACATTATTTATATTAGTAAGTACAGATATTATTTATATTAGTAAATTTAGATATTTTTATATCCGTAAAAACAAATAATATTTATATTAGTAAACACAGATAGCATTTATATTATTAAGTATGCATAATTATTATATCAGTAAATATAGATATCATTTATATAAAAACATACAGACATTAATTTTATTACTAAATATAGCCACTAATTGTATTAATAGAGATATATATTATATAAAAAAATATACACATACTAATAATATAAGCAAATAAATATATATATATATTAATAAATACAGATTCTATTTATAATAAAAAATAGAGATATTATTTATATTTGTATATTTCTATAATTAAATACAGTTATTTTTTACATTAGTAAATAGAGATACTATTTATATTAGTTTATATAGACATTATTTATGCTAGTAAATACAGATATACTTTAATATTATTAAATATATTACTAAACTTAAATAGTTATATTAGTAGAGATATTATTTATATCAGTAAATACAGATGTTATTTATATCAATAAATACAGATATTATTATTATATTATTAAAAGCAGATACTATTTATATTAGTAAATACACATAGTATTTATATCAGTAAATAGAGATATGATTTATATTAGTAAATATAGACATTATTTATATTAGTAAATACACATTTTATTGACATAAGTAAATACAGATATTATTCATATTAGTATGTAGCGATATTATTTATTACAGAAAATAAACATTTCTTTAGAACTAATAAATACAAATATTATTTATATTAGTAAATACAGTTACTAGTTATATTAGTAAGCATGAATATTATTTATATCAATAAATACAAATATTATTTATTACTGTAAATACAGATATTATTTATATCAGTAAATTATTTTTATTAGTAAAAAAGACAATATTTTGCAAGTAAATACAGGTTCAGTTTATGATAGTAAATATAAATAAGTTTTATTAGTAAATAGAGATACTATCGATTTTATTAAATATAGATTTTATTTTTTAATAAATGTAGATATTTATATTAGTAAATAAAGATACTATTTATATTAGTCATTGCAAATATTTTCATATTAGTAAATACAGTTACTATTAGTATTAATAAATTCAAATATAATTTATGTTATTAAATATAGACATTTTTAATAAATACAGATAATATTTATATTAGTACAGAAATATTTATATCAGTAAATATAAGTATTATTTATATTACTCAATACACATTCTATTTACATTAGTAAATACAGATATTATATAAATTACTAAATACACTTTTTAATATATCTGTAAATACAGATATTCTTTATGAGTAAATACAGATACTATTTATATTAGTAAATACAGATATTCTTTATATTAGTGAATACAGATATTATTTTTATTAGTAAATATAGATATTATTTATATTAGTGAAAAAATATTTATATTAGTTAGTACAGATAATATTTATACCAGTAAAAACAGATAATATATATTAGTAAATATATATACTATTAATTTTATTAAATACAGATATTGTTTATGTTAGTTAATACAGAAATTATTTATATTAGATATACAGATAATATTTTTAGGAAATACAGAAAATATTTATATCAGTAAATACAAATATTATTTATATTTAAAACACAGATACCCTTTATATTAGTATAGACAAATATTTCTTATATTTGTAAATATAAATATTTATATTAGTAAATAGAGATATTATTTATATTATTATATACAGATGTTATTTTCAGCAGCAAATACAGTTATTATTTATATTAGTAAATACAGTTCTTATTTATATTAGTAAACACACATGGTATTTATATCAGTAAATAAAAATATAATATTGATATTAGTAAATACAGACATTAAATTTATTCGTAAATAGATATACTGAGTGCATTAGTAAATAACGATATTTATCATATTCATAAATCCACATGCTTTTTATATAAGTAAATACAGATAATATTTATATTAGCAAATACAGATTCTATTTATATTACTAAATTCATATATTATTTATATTGTTAAATAATGATATATTCTTTATTAGTAAATACAGTTATTTTTATATTAGTAAATAAAGATATTATTTATATTAGTAAATACAGATATTTATATTAGTAAACTTATATTATTTCTATAAGTAAATACAGTTATTTTTATATCAGTAAATTCAGATAATATTTATATTAGTAAATACAGATATTATTTATAATAGTAGATAGAGATATCTATATTAGTAAATACAGATATTAATTATATTATTAAATACAGCTAATTTTATGTTAGTAAATGCGGATAATATTCATATTAGTAAATAGACATATTAATTATATAACTAAATAGAAAAAATATTTATATCAGTAAATACGAATATTATTTATATTGGAAAACATATATACTACTTATATAAATTCATACAAATATAGTTTATATTTGTAAATGCAGATATTATTTATATTAGTAAAAAGAAGTATTATTTATATTAATAATATATATATTATTTATATTAATAAATACAGATTTTTTATATTAGTAAATATAAATATTTATTTTATTAAAGACACATACTATATTTATCGGTAAATAGAGAAAATATTTATTTCAGGAAAGACAAATGTTATTTATATTAGTAAATAGAGATATTATTTATAATAATAAATTTAGATACTATTCATATTAGTAAATACAATTATTATTTTCATTGTTAAATACAGATTTTATTATATTAGTAAATACAACTATTATTCATATACTATATACAGATGCTATTTATAATAGAAAATAAAGATGCTATTCATATCAGTAAATACAGATATTTTTATTAGTAAATTCATATATTATATATATTATTAAATACAGTTAATTCATATATTTGTAAATAGATATATTTATATTATTAAATAGCGTTCGTATTTATATTAGTAATTATAGATATGATGTACATCAGTTAATAGAGATATTTTTATATTAGTAAATACAGATATTATTTAGATGAGTAAATACAGATATTTTTTATATTATTAAATGCAGATACTATTTATATTAGTATATAAACATACTACTTATATGATTAAATACAGATATTTATATTAGTAAATTCAGACATTAAACTATATTTGTAAATACAGATATCAATTGTATTGGTAATTATAGATACTATTTATATTAGTAAATGCAGATATTATTTATATTAGTAAATATTCATAATATTTATACCAGTAAATTCAGGTATTATTTATATTACAAAACCCGTACGCTAATTTTATTAGCACATACAGATATTTCTTATATTAATAATTAGACATACGTTTTACATAAGAAAATACAGATATTATTTATATTACTAAATATACATTCTATTTGCATTAGAAAATAAAGATATTATGTATATTAATAAAAACAAATATTATTTATATCAGTAAATACAAATAATATTTATATTATTAAATACGTATATTATTTATATTAGTAAACATATACATTATTTTTATTAGTATAAAAACGATACTATTTATATCAGTAAATAAAGATAATAGTAGTATTAGTAAATACAGATAATATTTATATCAGTAAATACAGATAATATTTATATTTTTATATACAGATAAAATGAATATTAGTAAATTGAGATAACATTTATGTTAGTAAATGCAGATATTATTTATATTAATAAAAAATACATATAATATTTTTATTAGTAAATGCAGAAAATATTTTTATCAGAAAATACAAGTATTATTTATATTAGTAAACAGAGATAATATTTATTTGTTCAAATATAGATATTATTTACAACAATAAATACAATTATTATTTATATTAGTAAATCAGGTAATTTTGATATTAGGAAATACAGATATTATTTATATTAGTAATTAGAGATAGTATTTTTATTATTAAATAGACAAAATAGTTATATCAGTAAATACAGATATTATATTTATATTATTAAATACAGACACTATTTATATTAGTGAAGACAGATACTAATTGTTTTTGTAAATACAGATGGTAGTTTTATTAATAAATTCACATCTTAATTATATAAGTAAATACAGATATTATTTATATTATTAAATACAGGTTATGTTTGTATTAGTAAATACAAATATTATATACATTAATAAAACTGATATTATTTATATCAGTAAATACAGATATTTTTTATATTGGTAAATACAGATATTATTTATATGAGTAAATACAAATATTATTTATATCCGTATGTTCAGATAATATCTATATTAGAAAATACAGATAATATTTTTATTAGTAAATACAGATACTCATTATATTAGTGAATACTGATAATTTTATATTAGTAAATTCAGATATTATTTATATTACTGAATACACATTGTATTTGTAAATGCACACAATATTTATATTAGTAAATACAGATTCAATTTATAATAGTAAATAGAGTTATTAATTTTTATTAGTAAATACAGATGCTATTAACATTGGTAAATACAGATGTTATTAATTTTAGTATATGCAGATATTCTTCTTATTACTAAATAGAGATAATTTTATATCAGTAGAGATATTTCTTATAATAGTAAATAAAGTTATTATTTATAATAGTAAATAGAGATACTATTTATATTATTCATTACAGATATTTTTATATTAGTAATACAAATATGTTTATATTAGTAAATACATATATTATCTCTATTAGAAAATCAGGTATTATTTATATTAGTAAACAGAGATATCATTTATCTCAGCAAGTAGAGAAAGATTTTATAACACTAAATACAGATATTATTTTTATTAGAAAACAAATATACTATTTATATTAGCAAATACAGATGTAATTAATATTAGTAGATAGATATATTGCTTTTATTAGGAAACACATATATCTTTATATGAGTAAATACAGCTGTTTTTATATCAGTAAATACAGATGTTTTTATATTAGTAAATACATATTATTTATATTAGTAAGTACAGATATTTTTTATATTAGTAAATACAGATGCTGTTTATATTAGTAAATACAGGTAATATTCATTATAGCAAATACATGTACTATTTATATCAGTAAATACACATACTATTGATATTAGTAAATACATGTACTAATTATTTCAGTTAATACAGATACTATTTATACTAGTAAATACAGATATTATTTATATTAGTAAATACATTTACTATGTGCATTAGTAAATACAGTTATTATTTATATCTGGAAATACAGATACTATTTATATTAGTAAATACATACTTTTTATGTTAGTAATTAAAGATATTATATATGTTAGTATATACAGATATTATTTATATTAATAAATACAGATGTTTTTCATATTAGTATATACAGATGACATTTTTATTAGTAAATACAGATACTATATATATATATATATATATATATATATATTAGTAAATATATATTTTTTGATATTAGTATATACAGATATTATTTATATTAGTAAATACATATCATATTTATATTAGTAATACAAATACTGTCCTACGTCTTCAGTTTGTGTGCGTCTCTCTGTTTGTCAGTTTTCTGTCTGTCTGTATGCCCTTTATACAAATCTATTTTTATCTGATTCTCACCGAACTTCACACAAATACTCTTCAGACCTCCGGTCAGCTCACTGGCTACTTATTGTTTATGGTTTTTCCCAGATATCAGAAATCGATACCCGATATCCGATCAGGTGTGATCAAGATCAGGATTTCAGCAATTTTATCGTTGTTCTTGCTGCAGAATTTGCTCTAACTTGGTAAAATTATAGTTCTTTGATTCAAACATTAGTAGATCTTCTCAGATGACTCATTTTCCAGATGTTGGAAATCAATACCCCTGATATTCTATTGTTCAGAAACCGATAGTCAGCCATCAATATGGCTCATTTACCCCAATTTTACTCCCGACGGGTACGATAACATTTCATGGAGTTACTTGGGTTAGTTTATCCCATCGGGTCTGATCAAAATCAGGTTTTCAGCCCTTTATTTTTGTTTTTGCTTCGGGTTTTGCTCTAACTAGGTATAATTGTCGTTCTTAATCTCAGCAATGATACCATTTACTCAGATGACTTATTTAGCGTTTAAAATTCAGTTTGCAGCGGAAAACTTATTTGACATCGATACCAGAAATCAGAATTTGAGTTACATCCATTCATTTTAGTAAGTTCTACGGCTTCGAGATCAACCTTTCAACAACCTACGTTTTTTCGTGCCAACATCCAAAGAGTCTGAGCTCCTGAATCATGGATAAGTTTTAAATCTTTTATTACACCCGAGCAACGCCGGGCTATAATGCTAGTATATTATAATAGTGAAATTATATTTTAATTCTTAAATTACTTATGAACGCAGATACGAGTTTTAATTTTTTTAATTTTTTAATTTTATAATTTAGTTTAAACTGAAACTTAAAAGTTACATGTAAAATCTCAAATCAACAAGAATCTACCTTTTACAGTGAAACCGATGAAATCTAACCGCAATTTCTACTCCACAGCTTCTTTTCTCGCACTTCCCGCCAGTGGAATTCCCTTCCACATGCTTGCTTCTCCGACGGCTAAAACCTCAAGGAGTTTAAATGTAACGTCAATAGACATCTCCTAACACACTAACCCTCCCATTCTCTCGAACTCTCCCCCTATGTACATCCTAACTCATCTATCGCCCTGTGTAACCCCCTGCGCTATAGTGGCAGTGGAATGCCTTGCTTGGGGTGACATGTTTAAATAAGAAAATGCTGATATACTCACTAGCATGTTAAGTTTGACCAAATGCTCGTTGATGCATGTTTTTATTCAGCCAATTACGATCTTTTCTTCTTTCATATTCTAAAATTCTTTCAAATCTTTTTTGAACATTAGAGCAATTGTATAGTTATTTTAATTTTAACTTAAAACAATTTAACCTGTTTCTTATCACATCTAGAATAGTTTATAAATTTGATTTTTACATTGCTTATTTTTATTATCTGCTATCACATTATGTCTAAGTAAATCTATTTCAAGTTTCGACACTCGCTTTCAGTTTTTACCATTTATTCCATAAACAATATTATGTTTAGACGCTGCCTTCGTTTTCATTCCTTCCAAAAGAAATTATGCACATATTCCCATTTATCCTAATAAAACTCGACATTAAAAAAAGTATTCGTCTTCTTCCGCCAAATAACTTGTTATATTCTTTTCAATTTTTATGCCTTAGAAAAGATTCTTCGAAAACACAAAGAAAGAATGTTATATCACCGTTCCATATATATGTCTCGTCAAGATCCATCATGCACATTTATGAATCTAGCGTTCGTCAGTGCATTGAATACTGTTGCCTCATCTGGTCTGGAGCACCTTTTGACAAAATCCAACGAAGGATCCGTAAACTAATCATTCGTAACCAGGCATCTCGACTTCAGTCACTTTCTTATCAACGTAACGTTGCTTCACTCTTTCTTTTCTATCTGGTCGGGTGCCCCTGCAATTCACCTCGGGGTTCTTGACAAAATCCAGCGGAGAATCTGTAATGTGATCGATATCGACCTGGCAGCCCGGCAGCAGTCGCTCTCGCACCGGCGTAAAGTGGCTTCCCTGTGCCTCTACTACAAATACTTTCACGGCTTCTGCTCCAATGAACTTAGCTCTCTAGTGTCCCCTAGATTAAATTTACACGAGGTAATAGATTAGCAACTAGGTCTCACCCTTTAGCAGTGTAACTGATAAAATATAACCCCAATTTCTACTCTAATAGCTTCTTTTCTCGCCATCTTTTCTTGACATTTCCTATAACTAACCACTCTTTCTCCTCACGTTCCCGTATGTAACCCCCTGCGCAACAGTAGCAGTAAAATGCCTTTTGGGGGGGGGTGAATTGATTAAAAAAAAAGAGATATTTTCATTACAATTGTTCTGACGAGCTGGTTTTCCTGGTGGCTCTACCAGTGTGCTACCAGATTAGTATCTAGCTCCCACCTATTTACTACTGAAATATATAAATGTAACCGCCACTTTAACAGTGTACTTTATCCCATTTACGGCCCGTCGATCTCCCTTCCGTTTTCTTGTCTCTCTGATTACTACAATATTTTAAATGTAGTGTTTCGTTTTTGTATCGCCAGCAGAAACTAACGTTTAATTGTGGAACAAATCTCTCTCTCTCTCTCTCTCTCTGTGCCTCTACTACAAATACTTTCACGGCTTCTTTTAAATGTAGTGTTTCGTTTTTTTATCGCCAGCAGAAACTAACGTTTTATTGTGGAACAAATCTCTCTCCCTGTGCCTCTACTACAAATATTTTCACGGCTTCTTTTAAATGTAGTGTTTCGTTTTTTTATCGCCAGCAGAAACTAACGTTTAATTGTGGAACAAATATCTCTCTCTCTCTCTGTGCCTCTACTACAAATACTTTCACGGCTTCTTTTAAATGTAGTGTTTCGTTTTTTTATCGCCAGCAGAAACTAACGTTTAATTGTGGAACAAATCTCTCTCTCTCTCTCTCTCTGTGCCTCTACTACAAATACTTTCACGGCTTCTTTTAAATGTAGTGTTTCGTTTTTTTATCGCCAGCAGAAACTAACGTTTAATTGTGGAACAAATCTCTCTCTCTCTCTGTGCCTCTACTACAAATACTTTCACGGCTTCTTTTAAATGTAGTGTTTCGTTTTTTTATCGCCAGCAGAAACTAACATTTAATTGTGGAACAAATCTCTCTCTCTGTGCCTCTACTACAAATACTTTCACGGCTTCTTTTAAATGTAGTGTTTCGTTTTTTTATCGCCAGCAGAAACTAACGTTTAATTGTGGAACAAATCTCTCCCCCTGTGCCTCTACTACAAATACTTTCACGGCTTCTGCTCCAATGAACTTAGCTCTCTAGTGTCCCCTCGATTAACTTTACACGAGGTACTAGATTAGCAATTAGGTCTCACCCTCACCCTCACCTTTCTTTCTTCTCTGATTACTACAATCTTTTAAATGTAGTGTTTTGTTTTTTATCGCCAGCAGAAACTAACGTTTAATTGGGGAACAAATTTCGTATATGTTTCAATGATAGTGCAGAATTATATATACGTACAGCCTATGTAAAATAAGTGTTTGATATCACTCTATATTTCTGAGATGTAGTATTTTAACGATTAGCATTGTTTGGACTGTTATCCTCATTCTTATTACCATATTTAATACGTTTCCTGATATTTGTTTACTGGAATAGTTTGTTCTAATTCTATGTGTCTTTTTGAATATCGCAATTTTTAGTTAATTTCCCTTATTAACTCAGCACTCCAAGTTTTTCACTCTTCTGTGGTCAAGTATTGAACTCACAACTATTACAAACAATATACACGATGAAAGTATAAAAATACATTTTATAATAAAAATATCTGTAATATATTTTTGTATAAAAAACAATCAACAATACAGTAGAAAAATGACTAAAAATATAGATTTATATATATTTCATATTAAATTTCTAATATATAAAATTTTCATGTTTTCATATTAAATTTTATTAAGTAAAATTTTAATGTTTTCTTATTAAAACTTCTATTATATAAAATTTTCATGTTTTGATATGAAAATTCTATTATATGAAATTGTCATGCTTTCATATTACAACTTCTTTTCTATAGAATTCTTATGTTTTGATTTGAAAATTTCTATTATATATAATTTTC
This sequence comes from Ascarosepion bandense, assembly GCA_037127315.1. Lineage (NCBI taxonomy): Eukaryota > Metazoa > Mollusca > Cephalopoda > Sepiida > Sepiidae > Ascarosepion > Ascarosepion bandense. The sequence continues at coordinate 1,625,793 of JBBBDQ010000390.1, forward strand.
ATGTTTCATATCAAAATTTCTATTAAACAAATTACTCATGTTTCATATTAAAATTTCTATTATATAATTTTTTTATGTTTTCATATTAAAATGTCTATTACATAAAAATTTCATGCTTTCATATTAAACTTTCAATTAAATAAAATTTTCATGTTTGTATATTAAAATTTTATTATATAAAATATTAATAATTTTCATATTAAAACTTCTATTATATAAAATTCTCGTGTTTTCATATTAAAACGTCCATTATATAAAATGTTCATGTTTTGATATTAAAATTCTCTTATATAAAATGTTCATGCTTTCATTTTACAACTTTTGTTATATAAAATACGCATGTTTTCATATTAACATTTCTATTATATAAAATCTTTATGTTTTCATTTTAAAATTTCTATTGTATAAACTTTTAGATTTCCTATTAAAGTTCCTATCATATAAAATTTTTATATTTTCATATTACAACGTCTGTTATATAAATCTTTGAAAGAGAAATAAGTAAACGCTAGCATTAGGTATTAAATTTAGAAAATAAATGCAAGTATTCTAAGTTTATTTATTTAAAAAAAGTATTATTTTACAAAGATCTAGAAACATAGAAATTAATAATTAGTTATTATATTATAATCCTTTTAAATAGACCGATTTTATTGATTATAACAGTGCAATTATTTGGAATGGTTTCAAATGTCGACATTCTGATAAGAAACGAACTTAGAATGTATAACAGATATGGAAAATGCAGTAAATACGAAACTGTAATTTCAGTTCCGTCTTCGAAGAATATGGAATGATATGATCATGATCAGGAAATGGAAGCGTATAATAGCTTCAGTGTGAGTAGGGAAAAGTAAGGTAATGCCACTTTGCTCTGTACTATAAAGGTCATTATATTTCCAAGTAATATGAAAGTTTTGCATATGGAGTAAGAGTCGTATCTGCGTTCATAAGTAAATTAGTTTATTAGTTTTACGACTAAAGTTAAGATGGACATTTCTTCTGGAATAAATCGATAAATTTCCATATAACATAGAATCCGAAATTAAAATGACACTCTCACATAGTGTGAGAAAAGAGGCTGAGAAATTCTCCAACTGACATATTTTCCCAAATATTTGGTCAGTGAAATACTGATATGGGAAAGTGATTCGTGATTTCTAAAATCTTGTAACATTATCAAACAGGTTGACTTTGTTAACTATTAGTATATCAACGTGAGCACGCACACAAAAACACACATACATACACATACACACACACACACACATATATATATATATATATATATATATATATATTTATGTTACCTTTTAGTATATATATATATATATATATATATATATATATATATATATATATATATATATTAAGAGGACATTGAAGTCGACACCCAGAGGCGACAGTCTGTGTCATGATAAACGCAAACGTCATGGGCAGGCGATTATGTTTAGCATGAAACAGACTTTTGCTTCTGGGTGTTGACTTCAATGTCCACCTTTACATATAAGTAATTATAATTAGCAATCAGTCGTTTACGCATGTTTATTTAATGAAACGTTCAGCAGTAAGTGCCTCCTAGTATCGAATAAATCTTTTGATGACCGGTGGAGACTTGTAAAGAATTTTCCCGTCTTATGTTAGGAATACTTTCTATCATCATTGATCGTTCATAAGGAAGGAAGTTAGAATATTGAGAGACAGCCAATGAGTGCATCGGTACTTTTATTTCGTCTTATTGAAACATATATATAATGCCACACAAAAGTTTACAACATATTACAACTTTTTTTTGGATATTTTCGAATTTGCACGAGATACTAGATTAGCAACTAGATCCCACCCTTTTACAGTGAAACCGATAAAATGCAGCCGTAACTTCTACTCCAACAGTTTCTTTCCTCGCACTTCCCGACTGTGGAATTCTCTTCCAAATGATTGCTTCCCCGACGGCTATGATCTCCAGGAGTTTAAATGTAAGGTCAATAGACACCTCCTAACACACTAACCTGCTCCCATTCTATCAAGCACTCTTCCCATCTGCCTAACCCTCATCCTTGCTATCCTTACTCATCTGTCACCTTCCTCCTGACATTCCCTATGTCTAACCACTCGTTCTCTTTACCTTCCCCTAGGTAGCCCCATGCGCAATAGTGGCAGTGGAATGCCTTGCTTGGGGTGAGATGATTAAAAAAAAAATTCTCATACAGTTATGTTAATTAAATTTTTCTTCTTCTTCTATGTGCCCTATCCTCTCAGGACGTAGGCGATCATGGCTTTCCACGTCTCCCTATCCCTGGTGGCTTTTAATAGGTTTTCTCCTACGCAAGCCTCGTTCCGTCATGCATCTTATCAGGCCCTTCAAATATGTTTTCTGCTGCCTTCCCCTGTTTCTTTTTCTTTCTACCTGACCTATCAGTATCAGGGTCTCCAAGCCTTCCTTCCTCATTGCATGTCCAAAGAACTTTAGTTATCTCTTCCTGATGCTTAGTTTTCTTTTTAATGCCATTTCTTTCCAAAACCTCATCATTGCTCACATGTTCGGTCCATGATATCCGCAGTAAAACTACATTTCGGCTGCTTCAAGTTTTCTCCTAATCTTCGATGATATTGTCCAGCATTCAGTGCCGTACTGAAGAACTGACATCACATAGCAATCTAGCACCCTCTTCTTTATTTTTAGGGAAATTTTCCTGTGTTTTAGTACTTTACTCAGCTTCTGGAATGCGTCCTTTGCTTGCCAATTCGCCTTCGGATCTCTGTGTCGCACTTTCCATCTCCTGTTATAAAACTTCCTATGGTTTTTGAATTTTTGCACTTGCTTGATTCTGGTATCCCCTACCTGTATTTGGCATTTTGGGTTTTTCTTTTTACTGATGACCATGCATTCAGTTTTCTTGCTGTTTATTTTCAGCCCTTTTTTGTCAATCTCCTCAGCTACTTTCTGTAAGAGGTCATGTAGTTGTCTTTCCGTGTCTGCAATCAGTACTGTATTATCTGAGTACCTTATGTTGCTCAAATTGTGGCCTCCGATAACAAATCATGGCGTAGCATCTAGAGTCCTCAAAATATTCTCGCTGTATAAGTTGAACAGATCCGGTGAAAAGACACATCCTTGTCTTACGCCCCTTTCTATCTTTGTGAATCTGCTGAAATAGTTACCTGCCCGTATGCAGGCAGTTTACTGTCAGTAGAGATTCTTGATTACTCTGATGTCTTTTCTAAAAATGTTGAGGTTGCTGAGCATCTCCATAAATTCTTTGTGGAGTATTTTGCCGAATGCCTTCGCATAATCACTAAAACATAGGTACAAGTCCTTCTTAGTTTGTAATGCCCTTTCGGAGAGCATTTAATCATAAATATAGCGTTTCTTGTTCCAGTGGCTTTGACGAACACACACTGTTCCTGTCATATCTCTGACCTGATTCTGCTTCTCGCTCTATTCATCAGGATTCTGACAATCAGATTTGTAATGTAACTCATTACTTATCGTAAAACATATAGTTAGATATCGACTCAAATATCCAGATTTTTTAAAACTTTCTTAAAAGTATCCAACGATGAATTGCCTTTATTTAGTCTTACTTATACATATATATAGTACCACACAAATGTTTACAACATATTAAATTTTTTTAGATATTAATTAAACTTTTACTTCTCGTAAAACATTTATTTAGGTATTTAGTCAAACAACCAGATTTTTTAAAACCTTAAATGTATCCCACGATGAAAAGCCTTTGTTTACTAAACTCAAAAGTTTAGAACACATTTTTTATTTACAACTGCTTTTTTATAAGTGTTCACTTTTGTGAGAAAATGGTTTAAATTAGGATTTTTTTTAACGTTCCAGAATAATTTTAGAATTACTTTATGAATGATTCAAAGTATTGCGTCATTTTTTTCTGTCAACCGTTCTTTAAACATGACATAATGAGAAAAACAAAATCAATGATCAAGGCCTCTGTAAACGTATTGTTAACCTTCATACAAAAGGAATGGTTATTGGAATTTATCTAGTCAGTTAAATGTGCAATTGAGTTCAGGTGGAACGATAGTTCGTCAGTAGAGAACGTTACATTCCATTCGTCCATTAAAAACTTCTGGTCGTCTTAGAAAGGTAACAGAACGTACGGCAAGATTATTGCCGAGAAAAATTGGTAACAAGCCTCGAGTTACGCTTAAAGAACTTCAAGCAGAACTAGAAGTAAGTTGAGTAAAAGGAAGTATATATACAAATTTTCGTTCACTTCGTCGATATTACGAAGACATCAAGGAAAAAAAAAACATTTCTTAAGCAAAAACACGTTCTTGCTAGACTGAATTATGCAAGCAAAAGAACACTACATTAAACCTGGAGCATTTTACGGAAATATACTTCGGTTAGATGAAACAAAAACTAGACTTTTGGTAAAAATATTGTTAGAATGACCTGGAGAAAGATGGGCACTGAATATTCGCCTAAAAGTACTATACTAACAGTAACATTATGAAGCGTATCAATTATGATCTGGGGTTGCTTTAGTGCTCATGGTGTAGGGAACATTGAAATAATAGAAAGGAGGATGAATAGAGTATATTATATGGATATTATAGGGATATTATAGGAATAATTTGGAGGTAAATTTAGTTCTGAGTATACATTCGTGGGGCTTAAACCAAGTTGGGTCTTTCAACAAAACAATTCTAAACATACTTCAAAGCTTACAAAATCAAGGTTTAAGTGCAAATAGAATAACCGTTCTAAAATGGCCAAGTCAGTCCCCAGATGTCAATCAAACTGAAAATGTATGTTTAATATGTTGTAAACATTTGTGTGGTACTATATATATGTATCAGTAAGACTAAATAAAGGCAATTCATCGTTGGATACTTTTAAGAAAGTTTTAAAAAATCTGGATATTTGAGTCGATATCTAACTATATGTTTTACGATAAGTAATGAGTTACATTACAAATCTGATTGTCAGAATCCTGATGAATAGAGCGAGAAGCAGAATCAGGTCAGAGATATGACAGGAACAGTGTGTGTTCGTCAAAGCCACTGGAACAAAAAACGCTATATTTATGATTAAATGCTCTCCGAAAGGGCATTACAAACTAAGAAGGACTTGTACCTATGTTTTAGTGATTATGCGAAGGCATTCGGCAAAATACTCCACAAAGAATTGATGGAGATGCTCAGCAACCTCAACATTTTTAGGAAAGACATCAGAGTAATCAAGAATCTCTACTGACAGTAAACTGCCTGCATACGGGCAGGTAACTATTTCAGCAGATTCACAAAGATAGAAAGGAGCGTAAGACAAGGATGTGTCTTTTCACCGGATCTGTTCAACTTATACAGCGAGAATATTTTGAGGACTCTAGATGCTACGCCATGATTTGTTATCGGAGGCCACAATTTGAGCAACATAAGGTACTCAGATGATACAGTACTGATTGCAGACACGGAAAGACAACTACAGGACCTCTTACAGAAAGTAGCTGAGGAGATTGACAAAAAAGGGCTTAAAGAGGGAACCCGCAAAAAATGCATGAATTAAAGGAACTTTATCGTGAATAATGGAGAAATATTAGTCAAGAAACATGCAAGAAATTCTAAGAAGACTACTCCAAACGTCTACATGCTGTAATTACGCTACGAAATATTTATAGATTATTTCATAAACGTATTGTAAACTTGTGCGTTATTAAATATTGGTGTTTCTACTCCTGATAATTTTATTAATTCTTTTTAAAATCTGATTGAGCAAAAGCTTGAACATACATATTGTTAGCTGTACAATTTCATTAATCTGTGTTAGAATTACCCAAAAAAACATTTTTGTAATGTATTATAAATTTTTGCGTGTTCAGAATGTTACTTAACACTTTTCTAATAATCTTTTTTTCACATTTCTCGGACATAAAACTTGCTTATGAATTAAATATATATATAATAGCGTTCAATTGTGATCATGTTTAGCACCAATATAATTACAAATTCTTTTATATGTATATACTAGCAGTATAGCCCGGCGTCGCTCGGGCGTAATGAAAGCTTTAAAACTAAGCCATGGTCCTGGAGCTCAGACACTTTGGACGTTGGCACGAAAGACTAAAAAACAATAGTTGTTTCCAGTTAAAGCGAAACTGTAGACTGAAAAAACAAATGAATGGATGTAAGTAAAATGTTCATTTCCTGGTATCGATATCAAATAAGTTTCTTTCGTCTTAAACTGAATTTTGAAGGCTAAATAAGTCCTCTGAGTAAATGGTATCATGGCTGAGACTAAGAACTACAATTATACCTACTTAGAGCCAAACTCGAAGCAAAAACTAAAATAAAAGGGCTGAAAAAAATAGACATACAGTCAGATAAACAGACACACACACAAACATCTTGCCTTATATTATGGATTTTCTGCACTATTGTAAGAACTGCAACCTTGAAACTTCTGAATATCGTTTCTTATGTCTTTGTCTATGAGTGTATCAAATTTGATTAAAATCAGACCACTCCTTGTTTAACCCGATTTTTCGATTATCGATTTTCGATATTTATCGGGGCTACCTCGACACAAACCCTAGCTAAAAACACTCGCAGACACTTATAGTACAACTGTGTAAATTTTCAAGAAAATAGGTTCAGCCGTTTCGGCGTCTATAGATAACGGAAACGCACAGACACACACACACACAGACAAAGTTCTATTTATAAATAAATTCTGATATATGGTGTTAATTTATGATAATTTTTGGAGCTGAAAATTTTGATTGTTTTAATGAATTTTACTGATTAAAGTTATTTTGGCAAACATATTTTATCGTAAACTCCTCAATATTGGGTTGAAGATAGAGTATTGATAGATTTTATACCGACATCGAATTTTTATAAGGACACCGTTATGATGTATTCACTCATCGGGTCTTGTTTTGTAGCTGTTAAGTCCAATTTTTTCTGTTTTTAAGGACTCGTCAGCATGAGAACCACTCAAGATATGTGAGATTATCATAACAAAATTTGATGTCGGCATGAATCTACTCATTTAAAAAGACAAATTCTTTACACTAATATATTTATTTTTTTTATTTTTTATAATCATATCGCCCCAAGCAAGGCATTTTACTGTCACAGTTTTTCAGGGGTTTACATAGGAGACAAGTTATGAAACTAAGTGACAGTTTATAGGGTGTGTCAGGAAGTGGATATGAGAAGGATGAGAATACTGATGAGAGTAGAATAGACGGAAAAAAGAGCATGAGGAGAGGATGCAGGTTAGTGAGATAGGAGATGACTACTGTCTTTACATTTAAATTCTTGGAGATTATAGCTGTCGGGAAAGCAAGTAAACGGAAGGGAAGTATATCTATCTATCTATCTATCTATCTATCTATCTATCTATCTATCTATCTATCTATCTATCCCAGTCTTTTCATATCTATCTATCTATCTATCATTTTTTGTTTTTATAATCATATTACCCCAAGCAAGACATTTTACTGCCATGGTCCTGCAGAGGGCCGCATATATATATATATGTGTGTGTGTGTGTGTGTGTGTGTGTGTGTGTGTGTTTGTGTGTAGGGGGTGATGACGATTTATATGTTTCTATATATTAAGAACAATTTTTGGCAAAACGTAACAAGATGCATTTCCACATTAAGGACTTCAGCGAACAAGAGACGCTGGGAATTTTAAGTTTAAATATAATTGATTACGTTTATGTGTCTTGGGTATAATATAAAAGCCAAATACATTCAGAGTTTTTGTCATTTCTTTTTTATTCCTTCATTTTTGTTATTACATCCCACACATTGTGATAGAAAGTTTATCAAGAATGGCAAAATCTTGTAATTAAATTTTGTAAATTGTTATACATTTAATAAAAAGAAAGAAAGCGAAAATTAGTATTTAACAATAAATAATAAATCAATTTTGATTATATGAGAGGGCTTATATGTATACATAACGTTAGATCTGGCTTATATATATATATATATATATATATATATATATATATATACGTTAAATCTGGAATTGTTGAAAAATGTAATTGTAATTCTGTGGATACCTGCCCGGTGCAGGGCAAATGTAAATCCACCCAAGTAATTTATGAAGCCCGTATTTCTCCATCTAACAACAAAAACAATTACCGGACTTATATTGGTATGTCCGCGGGCCCTTTCAAACAGAGACTTTACAACCACAGGTACTCATTTTCGAACCCTAACCAAAGATTCCAGACAGCACTATCACGTAGATTCTGGAAAATGAAGGAGGAAGGGCAGGACCCTATAATCAGCTGGAAACTAATAGGCTCAGCCTGTACCCCTAAAAATTTTCGTGATAGGTGCCGTTTATGTTTATTGGAGAAGATTCTGATTTTGAAGTATCCTCATCAGGACTTGAATCTTAGAAAGGAATTCATTAATAAGTGCTGTCATAGGGCGGATTTTAAATTTTAAATTTTAAATTTTTAAATTTTTAAATTTAAATTTTTAAATTTGTAATTTTTAATTTTTTAATTTTTATATTTTTAATTTTTAATTTTTCTTTTTATAATTTTTATGTAGATGTGTATGTTTGTGTGTGTATGTGTATATTTGTATATATATATGTGTGTATATATGTATATATGTGTGTAAAACAATTTTTAGCTATTTAAATGCTCTTTTTATAATATTCATTAAATTTTTATATTTTTATATGTATGTGTGTGTGCATATGTATAATGTATATATATGTGTGTGTGTGTATGCATACATATGTGTGTGTGTACATATATATTGTGTGGGTAGATTTTTTGTATATGTGTGTACATATGTGTGTATATGCGCATGTATGTGTATATACGTATGTAAGCGTGTATAGAATTGAATGTATATGTGTGTATGTGTATGTATGTATGTATATATGTATTCATAATTGAAGAATTGTGTGTGTGTGTGTGTGTGTGTGTGTGTGTGTGTGTGTGTGTGTGTGTGTGCATGTATGTGTGTACATCTATATGCATGTATAATTGTAAATGAATTTTTTTTTTTTATACCTAGCGGTGTCTTTATTTAGTTTAAATTAAATGACCTAATTTTTAAAAAAATTATTTAAAATCCTATATCTTTTTATTCCCTTTAAAATAATTATACATTTTTAAGTAAAGACCTTCTTCAACGTTTTTGGGAAGTTAGGTTTTTGAATATGTTCAGCGTCTGTAATATATAAATTTATTTTTTCTTTATTTTCTTTTTTCCCTCCCTTCTTTTATCTCTCTTATCTCCCACCTTTTTTCCGTTTTGCTTAACCTTATATCAATTCAACACGCCGTCCGTTCGTTTTAAGTTACAATTCTCTTTCCTTTTTTGCGAACCCAGACGATGCCAATTTTTCTTTTCTTGTTTATTTGATTTTATTTTGTTTTATCTTTTTCTTTTTCTTTTTTTAATTTCTTTGCAAATCTATTTAAAAAGGGAAATTAGACTGATTATTCTCCAGTTTCTGAAAGGATTTTTTTTTGTTGCTGAGCTGATGTGTTATCTCCCGTGGGGATTTTCATATCAAAATGGTCATTCAACATCCTTGAATTAATCCTATTTTAATTTATATATATATATATATATATATATATATATATATATATATATATATATATATATATCGTGTCGCTCCAAGCAAGAGATTTTACTGCCACTGTTGTGCAGGGGGTTACATAATGAAAAGTTATGAGAAAGAGTGGCAGGTTACAGAGATTGTCAGGAAGTGGGTAAGAGAAGAATGAGAATACTGGTAAGAGTAGAGTGGACGTAGAAATGACCATGAGAGAGAGAGAGAGAGAGAGAGAGATGATGCAAGTTATTGAGATAGTAGATGATTATTGACTTTACATTTGAATTCTTGAAGATTGTAGTTGACGGGAAAGCAAGTCAACGGAAGGAAATTCCACAGGCGGGAAGTGCGAGAATAGAAGCCGATGGAGTAGAATTTATGTTTAAATTTTATTGGTTTCACGAGTAAAAGGGTGTGACATAGTTGCTAATCTTGTGGCTCAAGTAAATTCATATATAAGGGACAGCGGTGAGCTAAGTTCATCAGAGCAGAAGCCGTGAAAATATCTGTAGAAAAGACGCAGTAGATTTGTGTCTGTACAGGATTGTTTCAGTCGGAAAACAACTGGCCCTGCACAGAGAACCGACCTTCATAACAGAGGTTTCAGCGATGGATTCTACATAGACATTCCACTTGAGGTCTGTTGTGAGAGTTAACCCGAGGAGGCGCAATGTTTGACTTTCAGGGAGACTGGCCTGATCTATGCTACTGGGGGATAGGATCGGTTGTCTGTGATGGTTAATAGATAGCAGCTTCGTTTTGAAAGCATTAAAATACACGAGCCATTTTTTACCCCTGTCCACAAAGGATTGGAGATCCTTTTTCAAGCTCGGCAGCAAGGTTTGCTTTTTCAGCCTCTGCAGATTTTGTATCGAGGCGCGAGTAAATTGTAGTGTCGTCTGCGTATATGCCTACTTGGGATCTTATTACATCGGGGAGTTCGTTAATGTAGATCAGGAAAAGCGTAGGACCTAGAATAGAGCCTTGATACACACCCACATTAGTGTGATAGTATTAGGAGGCATATCCATTCAATACTACCTTCATTGTGCGAGTTAAAAGGAATGATTAGGTCAAACAATTGCCCAGTTATGGTTATACCATAGCTCCGCAGCTTGCATAGAAGGCCAGCATGCCAAACTCCGTCAAAGGCTTTAGAGATGTCTAGGGCAACAGTGCCGGTTTTTCTTGCCGAAAGTCTGGTGTATATACTCAGTGATGGTCACGAGCATATAAGCAGTAGACCTGGTGAAGCCGAAACCGTACTGTGTTTCACAGAAGAGTATGTAGGCTTTGAAATGTTGTACTACCTCGGCATTGATTATGGCTTCGAACACTTTGCCAAAAATTGGTAGGAGATTGAGTTCACCAGTATTTTTTGGAACCACGGAGGAGGACTTCCACCAGGCAGACAAACAAGAAGCAGAGAAGCAGTAGTTATAGAATTTGGAGAGAACAGAGGAGAGTTCAGGGAAGCATCTCTTCAGAACGATGATTGGGATTCCGCCGCCGCCGCCGCCACCGCCGCTCGCTTTTTTTTTTTTTTTTTGATATTATGTTAGAGACCACCGAATGGGGAAATGTGAATTAAATTCAGCTGGGCCTCACTTCGGGTTTGAAAGTCGTGTGCAGATACCTCAGACGATTCCAGTGTCGATTTGATGGAGAATCTTCAAGCAAAGCACACAGCCTTGTCTTTTCTAGAAGTTGGGACATCAGATTCGTTGATTAGAGCTCGATTGAGTGTTTGCTATTGTTCAGTACACTTTTGCAGAGCCTCCGGTAGTCTTTGAAACCTAATTTACGGTATGCTATGCTATGCTTCATTCTGGCCGAAAACAACAACTTAGTTTCTTTAAGTATCCTCTTGTACTCAATGCGAGCGGAGGCAAGGAGGCGCCTGTTATGGTCCGACGAGTGACTCCGATAAAGCCGAATGAAGTGGGTTCCATGGGTGATGGCGGGAAAGAACCAGGGGGAAGAGTGGTGTTTAAATCTCAACTTCCTGGCTGGGATGAAAGCATCGATGCCATCCTTAACGCAGGAAGAGACCTCAGCCGCACAGTCCTTAACGGGAAGACTGAAGACTTTGTTCCAAGGAACGAGACCCAATCAGCTCTTTGGTAGCTGTAAGATATTCTGCTAGTCTTAGGTGGAGTGGGAGTGGAAGGAGATGTTAACGGAAACTACGGCATGGTCACAGTTTCCGACGGTGCAAAGTTGCTTGACATTGCAAGATCTAAATCTAAAATATAAAAATTTGAATTTATGACAACATTTGCTTGGGAATTCTTCTTAAGTTTAAAAGAGAATTTTACTTATGGTTTTTTTACTGTTTTAATTTTTCAACTAAATATAGAATGAATCTGTCCTAAGCATTATTGTGGGTGCGGGCTGAACTTATAAGTCTATTGGTCTGGGTCTCTCTTTCATTTTACAAAATCGTCGGGAAAGAGAAGTCTGAAATTTTAAACTGGGGTTGAAAAAAGCGTGTTTATGACATTAGTAAAGTTGTTAAATTCTCCAACCGAAATTCACATGTAAACTTGATAATACATTTTGTTATTGTTATTGTTATTGTTATCATATATATGTGCGTGCGTGCGTGCGTGTGTTGAAAACAGAAATAGGGGTTCTTCCAACGAGAGAAAAATTGTTATAGAAGAAAATGTGCGGGAGGCCGTGAACGTTTTGTTTAATGGCTACATTTATTTTTATTATTATAAATATTACTTGTCTTTTGTATAATTAATTAAGCATCCATAACAGAATTAGTGTAGCTACATGTGTTTCGAGTCCAAAGTTTGACCTTCCTCAGGGAAATAAACTTGTGAATTTACATATCGAGATCCACTTGTCTTTGCCAAAGACACCCTGGAGTCTTGAATAGGGAGACTATAAACCTTTTTGCTAAAGGACGTTACAAAGTAAATCATGAAACAAGTCCCAATCTGCACGTTGATAAAATAAAGATATTCTATTGATACGCGGTTCCTTGATAGAGGGGGAGCAGAAAAAGATGTTTACAGACGCCACTATATGATCAGAGCGATTGAGAAATTCATGGTGTGGACACCAGCAAGGTCAGTGATAGAGTGTTTGTGCCACTTGGCATGTTTAGCATTGAAGTCACTGAACATAAGTATATTTGCAAACGGATGTAGTTAAAAGGTCTTGTCTGTGTTGTCAGAAATACTCTCGAGCCCGTTAACAGTAATGATAGGAAGGGAATCTGTAGAAAAAGAAAACGAAAAGATAACTGATCGAGTGTAGTAAAGAGAGAAGAAAATACATGTAATAATTGTCAGAAGATTCAAGAGATATCTCCTAGCCGGACGAAGATGTTAGCGAACATAAATTGCAAGCCATGCACGCGGACATTAGTCATTCCTAAAGAGAAGTAGGTAATCAGGAATCGAGAAAGCAGAGGAGCAGATTGCAGACAAATACCACAGATGTTAGAGAAAGAACTGGTAGATATTTTTGATGGGCTGGTTTAGCTTTATACCTTTGACTGTATCTGGTCTTGTTTTTAAGTTATTTGGGTAATGAGAGAAGTAGTAGCAGTGGGTCCTCAATTGCAAGATTTGTGGGAAGGAAACTGGCACAGACTGCAGCTTAGTATGGCTTCACGGTTGCCCACCGAAGGTATGTACTGGGACAACCTTTCATGCATGACATGGCACTGCAATAACCCCGGCATTATTCACGCGTTGATCAAAGCATCCTATCAAAACGCTACGCAAGCGTTCAGGCTCCTAAATACCAGCCAGAAACCTCAATAAAAAAAATTCCCTACCCGATACTCTCAGAAAAATACACGTTACCACCATTCGAATACATCACAAAAATCTCGTGACAGCACCGCTATTAAGGCCTGAAAATAGAAAAAAAACTGGGAACCTTTCCTAAATTGATGAGCCTCTACTCTTGTTCAAAAGAAATAGAAAGACTTTCGGTCAGGTGATAGGAGAACATATCAACTCCTATTGAAACAAAAATTACTAACTTTTGAACTTAGTATAAGTCAGAAAAATCCATTACTGATTCAATAAAGGATAAAGATCCAGTACAGTGTTGCCTGTGAAACAAAACATTCACAGAGCTCAAATTAGTTTCACTGACTGCTAAGTTAATTTCTTCTAATTATTGACAAATAAATTATTTTTTTAATTATGGAAATGTTTGCATATATATATATATATATATATATATATATATATATATATATATATATATTTCATCTCTTACAAGCCTAACTTTACTTCATGAAATATCAAAAAATTAAATTCTGTCCGCAAAATTTGTTTTACAGTACTTCTCGGAGATTATAAATCTTTAAAAAATAAACAGTTGCTCCATTCGCAAAAATCTGCTCCGAATAGTTAAAAAAGATATGCAATAAAAATATGACATTATTTCATTCGATAAGCCCTTAATTGCGTTTGACAAACAATATATATTAAGGACATTATATTCTGAAGGAAAACCTCTTTCGATTAATAATGGATTTTTAGAAGAATTGCTTTCCTTTTTTAATTATAATAGTTCATAAAATTTCAAGAATATTTTAAATTTTCTTCAAAATTTGTCTGCGTTAGGTTATGATGTTATTAAGTGAAGATTATATTTACTAAGCAAAAATTGAAAAGCGTAATGCAAATCATTACGCTGCAAGATTTTTAAAATAATTTTTATTTTTTTCATGTGTATGAAACGTAACTATTTTGAAAATATGGATGACTATACACGATATTATCATAAAATGGGATCGATTATTATAGTAAATTTAGATTCAACATTCTTAAATTTAGATTATGGATAATATTTCCAACATTTTTAAATTTACTAAGTACTTAAAAGTCGTTGACCCGTCATTTTGTTAAAATGTCTTTTAAGAAATAAAGTCTCTATAGAACAGTTTCAGTGCTTGTCAAGTGCTTGCCAGGCGTTGAATGATACGTAAAATCACTGCTACAATTTGTTATAAACATCCATTATCTGCTTTTTTACATTCAATAATGCTTGTTTCATATCATTTTTTAAAACAAAAGCTGAATATTTTACAATCGCACTCAAATAAACACTCAGTTTAAAGTTGGTTTTGTAATTATTGCTCTAGTCTAAAACTTCTTTTTCATGTTTTATAAGATTAGTAGATTTAGTCGAACAAAATGTATTTAAAATATTATCTTCCGTTGTATTATGACATTTGTCATATTTCCGGCGCATGTTTTTTAAAAAGAAAAAATAAACATAATCAAATCTAGCATGATTGTTAATTGGTTCTAATGAAAAAGACGGAAGACAATAAACAATAGTTTGAGATACGCTTTTAATAAAATAAACTAAAAAAATAAGGAATCAAAAGCAAAAATAAAAACTTCACACTTTTTACAAAATTTAATATGAATTATTAAATATGTCAAGGAAACTTAACGCTGGTCGAATAAAATGGTTGATATTGATTTTATTTTCTAATGGCATATTCCCGCTTGATGCAAGCAACCGTGGCTGTCTACACAGTTATTTTCTTTCATATCTGCAAATTACGATGGGAAAGACATGGAAAGAAATCCCCATTGTCTTCTCTGCAGTATTGAAGATAATCTACCCTGTCGACCTCTTTAATTGTCTACTACCTATGGATATCGAGCCTAATATACTCTGTTACGTAATATTTAGTGGCGATGTAGCGAGAAAAGATCGGTCAGAGCCTTTGGTAGTGGTATTTGTGCAAAGATGAATATAGTAGACGAGAACGGAATTCGAACTTAACAGGCTGATTGCTTTTTTCTCGTTGATAACCGTTGTCGCCTACACATGCGATTCATAATGATTCAGTAAGTTAAGTACTATACATCATACACGTTTTGGGCGATCATTTCTCGAAAGAGACATGACTGACCGGGCGGAACATTATCCCGCAGTAGGTTGCCATTGCTTTCTGCGGTAGACTGGTTGCCAACCAAGGCTACAGAACCCAACCTGTCCTATTATTTAACCCATAACTAGAGGGAAGAGATGGATTAATACCTTTCTCAAGAATATTTGTGCGTAAGTGAATGCAAGGAATTCAACTGGAATTCGAACTCGGCACCCCGATGTGTCGTTCTGAGTCGATATCCATTGAACCACAACGCACATCCTCAGTTGCATAATCTGGGTTAGGTCATACGATTTTGCTTAAAAAAGCAGAAACAAATTCTGGATCGTACTTCCCGGTGCAAGTTGCTCCTTAAAAAAATCTGTTCCATTTTTAAACAAACAAATTTTGACGAGCAATAAAATAATATATTTTACAATAATACAAAAAATAAGTTGCAAATCAACCGGACCACCACTAGGCATCGGGATAGTGGCTGAATCTTTTGACTTTTGATTAGAAAATCAATATTGCACTCTTGTAAAATCTGGGGTTTGATATGATAATTAGAAGCATCAGCAATTAGGTTCATAGCTTTTACCGAAAAAAAATTGAATTGAAAATATTTTCAAACCAGAATTCTAATTACGAATCATCACAAGCAAAATATGCATTTTTTATTGTATACGATAAGTAAAATCTGTGACAAAAATTCTAAAAGATTACAAAAAAGGCTACTCAATGAATAATTTTTTAGGCCATTTTTTAGATCATAATTAATAAACACAAAAATAAATAAATCGTATGTGATATACTGCTGGACACAAATTATGATGTATAATGTTTTAAATTCGCATTGTTTGTTGAAAATGGCGCTAAAACTCCTGCACTGTATGGATATATTAAATAAATTAGCTACATTGTTCAGTATCATTTCCCTTTAAAGTAATTAAAGTTCTTATTTGTTAGTACAGTAATAATGTACTTATTCCAGTCACCGTATATACAATTTTTAAAGTTTTAGTAAATTGCAAATTTTATAAGGTTGTGCTATAGGGCTTTCACTAATCAATAGAATAAAATTTGAACCGAAACTTTATCTTTAAACTCATTTTCTTCAAAAAGCAGTATCCATTTGGAAAAAAGAATGTTTTGTGTCATTATTTATCATGTCAGACACCAACTTTCAAGTTGAGTGCAACTGCACTTTTTTTAACCCACCTGCCCTCCTCAGCATGGCGACGAGTGGATTTTATAAACATACATTGCATATGAGTGAATTGCAAGTTTCAAAAATAGTTCTCTATTATGATCGCTTTCCAGAGACGCTTTCTACCATCAACCTTGTTAAACAAATTATGAAAGAAATTCGTTTCGAACTATAATGGAAAATCAAGCTAAAATATTACATCAGTACAATACTACACTATAAGTTTAATTTCTGGCCAGACAGGATTATGAGCATATCACATTGAAACATTGGTTATTGTCCTATCGCCGAGGTGAAGCAACGTCGAGCCTGTTCAGTACCAAGATAACTGAACGCTTTAGAATGCCAGATACTATAAGCTTAGATGTGTGGATAGTGCGAGGGTTTACTCCTCAGAAATGGAGAACTGAATTCAAATACCTGTCGGGTTCGTTATTATTGCATACGCACAAATAGCCTTAAAAAAGATATGAATCCACATCACCTCATCTAGCAGTGGGTTAATTTTTAGGATATACCTACTATCACCTAAAACATTCTTACAATCTGAAAATAGTTTCCGTCATCAAATTAAAAAAAAATCAATCAGTTTTGTCCAGACATAACTGATTACATTCATGTTGAAATATTTCACAATTCGGCCATAATGTCCAAATTTGTACAAGTAAATTTCCCGGAACACAGTACAGTTAAATCAACGAAATTCATCCGATAATTCTACTCTAGCAGCTTCTTTTGAAACTACCTTCTGTCTGCTTGCTTTTCTGACGAGTACAACCTCCAGAAATTTAAATACAATGTCAAATCCCACCTCTTATCCACTTGACTCCAGTCCTTTCTACATCACCCCGTCTTTTCATTTCTCTCTACCTTTGCAACTGTCTTCACACCTGTATTCCCATCCTTCTTTTGCCCTTTCTCTGACACCCTCTGTAACTTGTTTGTCTTTCTCTTCACTACCCCCCTGCCTAATTTATACTCTCTTATGTAGCCCTTGAGAATCAGTGGCGGTACCGCCTTGCTTGAGGTGAAATGATTAAAAAAAATATACCTGCGGTTAGTATTGCTGAGGTTTTTTTTATATGGAAGCATAGATTTATGAAACTGGCAAAACCATAAATATATTCAATATAATGTACGTTTCTCAAAATAATATTTTTATTCTTGACATGATAAACTGAAGGGAATTCGACTTTCTCAATATTAAGCATTAGATTCCCACTCATCACTTGTCATGTAACCTATCTGTGTTGCAAGGCTACCACTTGAATATTAGCCATAGCAGCAGTGATAGGTCTCGTGCAAGGTAACCTGACAGAGCCCATACTTCTTCAGTCTGAAGAATTCAGTTTTCCTTCTTCTAAATATGTTGACGCATGAAGGTAAAATAATGCAAATTGCCTTCTATTTAATCTATAATTGGTTGGGTGGGAGGGTGATTGATTTATGGTTTTACGAAGGCTTCAGCGCAAAGTAAAGGAGACGGAATCGAGCAGAAAGTGAACTTGTCACGACGAATTTCCTAATTATGACGATATTCTTAAATTATCCAAGTCTCCAAAGATACATGTAAAATTAACTGTTTTATTTGAAGTAGTATTTATACTAGGGTAAACATCTAAGTTGTTTTTGGTATCTTCGGAGTATTCTGGCTTCGTATATGGCGTCAGGAAAAATATTTTTTTTTTAAGTGAAAAGAACTTTTTTTTAATCGTTTCACCCCAAGCAAGGCGGTGACGCCACTGATGCGCAGGGGGCTACATAAGAGAAAAATATTAGATAGGAAGGGAATAAAGAGAACGACGAACCCGTTACAGGATGTGTCAGAGAAAGGAGCATGTGAAGGATGGGAATACAGGCGTGATGACAGTTGCAAAGGTAGACAGAAAGGAAAAGATACACACGGTTGTGAGGAAAGAACTGAAGTTAAGTGGTTAAGAGATGGGTATTGACATTGCATTTAAATTCCTGGAGGTTGTAGGCGTCAGAAAAGCAAAATTATGGAAGAGAGTTCCATAGGCGTGAAGTGCGAGAAAAGAAGCTGTTGGGGTAGAATTGTCGGCTGCATTTGGTTGGTTTAACTGTGAATGGGTGGGACCCAGTTGCCAGTCTGGTTGCACAAGTGACAGGGCACCAGTGACTTGAGTTTGTCGCATGCTGATTAATGATAATACGGCAAAGAATTCTCGTGAGTAAGATTAATAAACGCATTGGTTTAACGTTGTACAGAATAGGAAACTGCCGAGGAGAGAAAACTGATTAATGAATAAAACAATGATATTGTTTATTTTAGAGTTTCAAACAAACTTTGAAATTTATCGCATTATCTAACACTTTTTCCTTTTCATTATTATCTGTTTATTCTCTTTTGGTTTCAATCTTGATTAGAAATAAGAATTCTTTACATCCTAAAGAAGCAGAATTTAACGTTATGTATAAGAAAGTGAATTTGTCGCTCACAAATGATGAATATTTAAATGCAGTTTGTGATTTTCGACTCCAAAACAGATATATTGATTTGTTCTCCTGATTTAAACGTAAAATCACAGTCATTTTTCATCAGAGTAAAATAAAGAAAATCACTTGGGGGCTGATTCTAAGAGTGAACGTGTATTGCTTGAATTAATGTGACCCATGTGTTTCTTTCGAAATAAACAATGAATAGCATAAAGTTGCGAACAGACACTTCTGCTTTCTTTTCTCTAAATTTTGTCCGCTTCATTCAAACGACTTCTCATACATAGTGGCTAATGACAATTTGCACTTGCAGAGTATCTTCTTTTTTTTTCTCAATTTTTCGTTGAATCATTGCGGGAAATAAAGAAACAATGTATTTTTACATTGTTTTATGTTTCGAGTTCGTCTCACAAGCTCCAGGTCTTATTCTATTGTTTTGTATCATTATTTACAATTACAAGTTTCTTAACATTCTTTCTTTCATTTTCCTCTTTTCTTAGTACAACTAAAACTTCTGCCGTCTACATAAACCTCTTCTTTCGCTTTTTACTTCTTTATTATTATTATTATTTTTTTTTGTTAATTTCGAATCTCTTTGTTCTGTTTTCTGTGCTATCTTTTTCAGCTTCTTCTATTGCTTCATCTATTTCAAGTTATATTTCTCTTACATATTTTTTTATTTCCATTCAAGTGATTGATCGCAATTCAGTCGTGCTGAGGTTATGGAAATATGTTCTTCATGGCGAGATATTCATTGATCTGCCAACGGGCAGCCCGTTGAGAAGTTATCTCCCTTTGTATAGATACAATGACAAGAAGGCTTTTCAATTGTTATGCAAATAGTTCTTTTCTTCCATTTTTTTTTAACGTATGCTGTCTCTCTTTCTACTATCTTTGTGCGAATAGGCTATACCCGAGAGTGACGCTTTCCTCTATTTGTGAATAACCATACGCATTTCATTTTTACTTTTTTTTCTTCTTTTTTTATTTTCATAATCCATAGAGGACTGTTCATCGTCAGAAAGATGGCAAATGCCTTCCGGGTTTAATTGGCGACTTCGAAAAGCGTTCATCTAACTAAATATGGCTTCCATACAATAAAATTAATACTGAAAGTTTTCTTATTTCGGATAGTTTTCTTCTATAATAGTTTAGTTGCGTGTTGTTATTGAGTTCCACCTTTCTTCCAAATGTATCAAATATTCACATTTCAAATGCAATGGTTTTAATGACGCCATTCGTTTATTGCTTAGATGATATTTATACTGTCTCTACACACAATGAAAATCTGATCTAATTTTGTGAACAGGGATATTCTAGATTCATTTACTGAAAGGAATATATGCAGGGCTCTTTTACATAAAGTATTCAATGTGAACATTTTTTCCGAGAATGAAAATTACATCTTAACTGTTTCTTAGTGACAGAAAAATACTAAAAATCAGTCGCATAAAGCCAAAATATTTGGTTGTTAGCAAAAGCCTCAGCACAATAAGCAAATTGTAAATTAGAGACATCAAAATCGAACACGTACGACAATTAGAATATCTAGAAAATATTTTAACAAAGGACGCCATTAGTCAATTTAATTTAATCTTTATTTTTATTTTAAACGGTGAAGCAATTCTGTGACAATCACAAGTTTTACCAGAATTGGTAGACATAATATTAACAACATAAGATATGCAGATGACACAGTGATAATAGCAGGCAAAGAAAGAAAACTACAAGGAATCTTACAGAAAGTAGTGAAAGAAAACGAGAAGAAAGGACAAAACATCAATTAAAAGATAGAACGCCTCCTCGTTAGCAAAAGAGAACAGGGCAATATACAAATTACAAATTGGAGATGCCAAAATCAAACAAGTATAACAATTTACATATTTGAGAAGTTTTTAACAAATACAGAAAGTGATTCATTGAAGTTCTAAGATGCTTTTAATAATGAAAATACCTTCTTAAATTTAAGCAACGTATTAAGAAACAGAAAAATTCCATGAGAGAAAAAAAATGAGTACTAAACTGTTAAATAATATTAGTGCACCTATATGACAGTGAATGCTGGAAAATCTCCTCACAGATAAAAAAAGAGACTTAGAGCAACAGAAACATGGTTCTACAGAAGAAAACTATCATGGACCAAACATGTGAGCAATGGCGAAGTTTTAGAGAAAATCAAAATATTTATACTTGACATAAGGAAGAGGCTGTTGAAATTTCTTGGGTACATCATTGTAAAAAGGAAACTGAGAAAATTTCATTCGCCCAGGTCAGATTAGAAGCAAGAGAGAGAGATCTCTGGTAATTTCTAGCAAAGACCACACCCTGTAATATTACTATATTTGTTGGTTCATAATAAATAGAATTTAAATCCGGAAATGAATGGGCTGAGGATATCATTTGAGAGAAATTGTGCCAATGATATTCCCATGCAAACAAACACGCTCAGCCAGAAAGCCTTTACCTAAAAAGAAAATGGACATATACTGATGTAATGAATAGGTAATGAATATGTATACAACTTGGTCCCCCTTTATAGTGAGGACGAGTTCTTTTGGCAATAGAAGGCTGTCAAGGAGAATTCGATACTTAAATTGTGTGGAGGCGTCTTGCATGTAAGTAATGTCTTTGATGTAGTTGCTCCTTAGGTCAGTAAGTAGTTTTGAAGCAGGGAAGAAGGAAAGAGGTAAGGGAGGCGAGCGTAGTAAGCCACTTGACTTTCGGTCAAGGGAGCTTCTAATGCCTCTCTTCTCCTGGAGTCGGTCTGCCTGTCAAAGCTTTCTTTATCCGCTTTTTATATCTTCTTTTTGGATCACAGCAGCTCATTTAGGATTTCACACTTGTATTTGGTTTTGGTCATGACATTGGCTGATAAATAAAATTCGCGAAGGCTGGCGAACTGGAAATTTAATATTTGATTAATTTTTAGTTTTCAACCGGAACATCTGCGCGGAGCCGGCGACGCACGGACGACTTTTGGTCATTTGCTTTTTGGTCGTGAAAGCGCTAACATCCAGTCCATCGCTTTTGCTCGGTATCAACACAACCTCACTGTAATATGATTGGCTGGTGTCAGCCATAAGTATGGACGAAGGCGAGAACGTAGAGAAGTCTACAGGTCTTCGAATAGAGAGCTACCACTAGAGATCTGTTGGTCTACCACAAGAGATCCACGACTGTTGTTCTACGGCTATTGAATGCGCCTATGTCTCAGGATACTGCATACTACGAGTACCGTCTATTACGTCTATGTACTAGATTATTCTAAAAGTAATAGCAATTTTAACCTCTCATAGTTTCACAGAGACCCCATCATATGGACATAGGTACGTACGAGAAATCGAAAACTGCTCGCGCGTTGACTTCGCTACACTATTCTAATACATCAGCCGAATGCGTATGCATGTACACAACGGCACACATATACATATATATGCCGAGCCCGCGCAATTTGCATATATGTTTGTGTGAGCCCGGGTGGGCGGACGCGCGCGTGTGTGTTTGTGTCTTCGCGCACGTCAGTGGGTGTACAAAAGTGTATATATGTCTGCGTCTCTCATGACGACAAATTTTCCCCCACCTTATACAAAAATACACGAATATACGCAGCCCTACATCAAACCAATATCGAAAAGAATTAATAAGTGTCTGACGATCGCAAGAGCGTGAAACCCAGGGTTACAAACTCACACCTATCTATATGAATGATATATATATATATATATATATATATATATATATATTTCTACTCCAGCCACTCTTCCAAAATCAAATCTGGTATTATTATAGGTTTCCTTTTAAGAGCACTAAGAATATGCAGCCCCCATTATTTAACAAAAGAAGAAAAATACATAGAAAGCACATTTAGAAATTTACAATACCCATATCATTTCATTCAAAATGCAAAAAGAAAGGCACATAATATATACAACCACAACAAAAGAAACACTGTTAACAATAATAATCTAAACAATAACAAATACATCATACTACCAACCAATTCCATTACATCCAATATCCAAAACAATCTATCACATATAAAAAACACACACATAGTAACAACTACTTCAAAAACTATTATGGACATTGTGAGATCTAAAAATAACAGAAATCAAAATGATGAACAAGCAGGTATATACCGAATAAATTGCCGGGATTGTTCCTCCATCTACATCGGAGAAACAAGTAGAAATCTAAAAAAACGTATATATGAACACAAAAGAGATATCACTAATAATAATCTAACCAATGCATTAGTGATTCATAGAAATAAATCCAACCACAATTTCGAATTCAAAAATGCCACACTAATAAAAAGAGTGGACAATTTATTCAGAAGGAAGATTCTCGAGAGCGCCGCTATCCAATCTTACCAAAACATCAATTTGCGCACCGGATTTTTCCCAATCTCACCATTGCTTGTGGAAACTATATTGAAACAAACTAAAATGCATGGTGGGAATTTCAAAGAAAACGGTTGATTTCCTTTTTTCATTCTAAAATCTCGTGCTTTTGCACTGCACGTGGGGGAGTTCTGTAATATACTAAACACACAGAATGGACAATTTTCGAAGAAAACTAATAAATTCCCTTCATCTTAACGTCGCGTGACTTTGCAATTACACATGGAAAAATTCTAAAAACTGAAATATTCCGCTAATTTTTTGAAATGATTCATGAGCGTATTTGTGGTTACCAATACTACTTTTGTTTATAGATACGGAATTTAGAATAAAACTCATTTCGTCTTTCTGCCTTGAAAAAGTCCATCACGGACGAAACGCGTAGGCGATTTAAAATACAGTTTTCCTCTTGTCTTTATTTTATTTAACCATATATATATATATATATATATATATATATATATATATATATGTATGTATATATATCCCTTTCAGGGACATATCATATACTAAGCATCAGAACGAGACAGTTAAACATTTTTGGACAATTGATGAGAAAAATGAGCTTTTGAAAATGTTATACTCAAGAAGACAGATTGAATAAAAAAAGAGAACAGAGGAAAAGAACCAAATGAGTTTGTTTAAATGGATTGAGTGACAAGGATTTTGAAGATATAACGAAAATATAAAATCTATTCAGAGCTACAAAGGAAATAATTTGCAGAAAGCTATAATCATTAAGATTGTAAAAGTACACGGAACGTCGAAAACCGATTTCTCATTATGTTTATATATAATATACACTTTGTGTTAATTTTTAAAATTATCAAGGTTCTTCTCTGCTTAAGAAATCATAACATTATGAAGATTCTGTTCAGTGAATTACCATTGCTTCGCAGAAAATTAAGTTAAGTGATTTCCAAAATCAATGGTGTCCTTCGAGAATTGATTTCATTGTAATCAAAAATCACAGTCAAATTTATTATTTAACCAAGTACTGAGAGAGAAAGAAGAAATATACTCATGCCTTTAGCATAAAATAAATGGTGTCCATCGAGAATTGATTTCATTGTAATCAAAAGATAACAGTCAAATTTATTATTTAACCAAGCGCTGAGAGAGGAAGAAGAAATAGACTCATGCCTTTCGCAACAAATCAATGGTGTCCTTCGAGAATTGATTTTATTGTGATCAAAATATCACAGTCAAATTTATTATTTAACCAAGCGCTGAAAGAGGAAGAAGAAATAGACTCATGCCTTTCGCAAAAAATCATTGGTGTCCTTCGAGAATTGATTTCATTGTAATCAAAAGATCACAGTCAAATTTATTATTTAACCAAGCTCTGAGAGAGGAAGAAGAAATAGACTCATGCCTTTCGCAAAACTATATGTGCAAAAAGAACACAATATAGCAGGCCAGAATTCACCGAATCCACTTATCACTGCCATAGTTAATACGCTGCTCGGGAATCATTTTTTTTCTTACATTTTGCTGAGGTTTAACTTTCGTTTTATATTAATCAAGTTATCGCCAGCAATTTTGCTCCGACGCTATTTTGCAACATGCTTCTTTTCACCTGACAGACGATCAGATAATGTTGCATTATGTGCAATCTGTGGTGAAAATACATCGCTAAATATTTAAATTATAATTTAAATGATATTTCAAAATATCCTTATCTTCTTTTATATTAATTCACATTAAAATTGTTATAAAAGTCAATTAAAATCCCTAAAGATATGCAAATTCTAAATTTAATTTTATATTCTTCCTACGGGAAATTACCGCAGTAGAATAAAGCGTTGGTTCCTGGATTTGGTAAAGAAATAATTATGAATACAATTCTTTGGCCAAATAGTGCAGCTAATACAATGGACACAGAGCGATGAATAACTCAGCAGTACTGAATATTAATAAGATTAGATATCGTTTAACATTATAGTTGGCCGATATTTAAACCAGACTCGTTGATAAGTGAAGCCAGAGTATGATATCATAAAACCACACACAAAAAGAGCTTGGAGATTATTAATAGCTCGCGTATGTATGGTTGTTCTCTCGTCTATTGATCCCAGACAAGACTCTTGTCTTCCACATCGATTTCGGTTCCTGTCATCCCTAAGGCAAAGAGTTGGACAAGGATATAATTTTGGCGAACTCTGAATAAAAGCAAAGTTAAATTAACATTTAGAAATCCATAGAGTATATTTGAAAAGGAGCATTTGGTCTTTACTTAAAACCCTCATTTTCACTAATGTAAATCTTTCAAATGTAAATTTAACTCAGCATTTGGTGACTGAAAATGTAGCCCATTAATTAATGCAAAAATTTTAACTTTAGCAAGCAGGTTAATGTGTATCTGAACAAGAAGCACATGTCCTTCAATACTCCAAGACAAGCTTCACCATTTTATTAACTTATGATAGTTTTCTTCTAATGTGTATGCAGCTGAACCGGTTTGAGATTAAAGGAGATATCAAATCCCATAACCAGCTGATGTATATATTCCATATTATTCAAAAGATTAATAAACAAGTTGAAGAAACTGAAAGTATTGCATTCAATAAAATCAAGTATAATTCTTTTGAACTGTTAGAAGAGAATATGTTGTATTCGATGATGAAAACAGATGAATTAGAAGTGAGAAAAGGGATCTTGGAAAAATTATAACTAATTTCTTTGGATTTAAAGGATAGATTTATGCTCTGTTCACTAAATGTAAAATAGAGTATTCATAGTTTGTTTAATTAAAATAGAAATTTATTTGTTATCCTTTCAGAAGTAGAGAGTCACCCAAGAAAATTTTGAATAAAATACCAGCCATCAACTTTGAAACTTTTTCCAGAAGTAATCAATCTATACCGAATTTCTGAATCTGCAACCACTGAACATATTTAGAATATGAAATTCAAGCATTTCTCGTAAGTAACACTAAATTAATGTTGTCTGATTTCCTTTCACGTACTCAAAGAAAGAGTAGTGAAAAAACCATCTGAATCACCTCATATTGTTTACGGATTTGAAGCAAGACATAGACTCATTCTTGCAAAAACTATATGTCGTCAAATATGACCTTCGTTTGTTTCTGAGGATACTTACAAAGAACATTTTGATTACATAATTATTTAAATATTTTTTCATATTTTTATAAATTTTATTTATTATATTGCAAAAATATATGACTTTTTAAACGCATTATCAATGCCAATTTTTTTTTCTTCAAAAGGGCTTTAAAGCTAGGAATCTAAAATTTGGTTTGAGTTTTTCATCTTATTATGTCATAGCAATCTATATTTGTCTATAGTTTATTTGAGAAAAAGTATAAAATAAACCTACCCTACTTGACATAGATTAATTAAATGATTCAGTTCAAAATTCCCTGAAGGTTTGCCAGATCGGCAAGCACCGAAACGTTGTAAGAATAACAGCAAAGATGAGAACAGTATACCTAATGTACAAAATTCAGTCAGAAGCTGTCTTCTATTTTTTCCTATATATTCTTTGGTAAAGTTATCTAATGAATGTTCGAGAGAATTGCATATTTTTTATCTGTTTTCAACTAGCAGTATAGCTCGGCGTTGTTCGGGTGTAATGAAAGCTTTCAAACTAATCCATGGTCCTGGAGCTCAGACTCAGCCTAAAGAATATTTGTGTGAAGTTTGGTGAGAATCGGATAAAAATTGTGGATTTGTATAAAGGCCATACAGTCAGATAAACAGACACACACACAACATCTTGCCTTTTATATATATATATTATCGATTTTCTG
This sequence comes from Ascarosepion bandense, assembly GCA_037127315.1. Taxonomy (NCBI): domain Eukaryota; kingdom Metazoa; phylum Mollusca; class Cephalopoda; order Sepiida; family Sepiidae; genus Ascarosepion; species Ascarosepion bandense. Next base: position 1,653,086 of record JBBBDQ010000390.1, read on the forward strand.
CACTATTGTAAGAACTGCAACCTTGAAACTTCTGAATATCGTCTTTTATGTCTTTGTCTATGAGGGTATCAAATTTGATTAAAATTGGACCACTCCTATAACACGATTTTTTTTCGATTATCGATTTTCGATATTTATCGGGGGTACCTCGACACAAAAACTAGCTAAGTACACTCGCAGACGCTTATAGTACAACTGTGTAAATTTTCAAGAAAATCGGTTCAGCCGTTTCGGAGTCTATTGGTAACGGACACACACAGACATACACACACACATACACACATACAGACTTTATAAATAAGTTTAGATATATGCTAATTGACCTTTCAGTATATCTTATAATAACTTCAACTTTTTAAAAAGAAGTGATTGCTTCAACACGATCACCCTTTATTATTATCTCATGTATTTTTATGGTTATACAAAGTATGCTGTGGATATCAATGCAGTTTTAGCGACAAACATGACATTTCGGATATCACGTACTATCCACAGTATCCTCGCCACACGCAGTATCAACATGGCCGGAATATGCTCAATTATTCCTCGATTTTCTCAGAGTATTTTGTCTTGATACGTGTATTTTTGAACGATTCAAATGCTACAATATGACCATAGTCATCATGTGTTTTTATGCACCGAGTTTGTAATTCTTAGAAACATTGTATCTTTTTTTGCAATCTGCTGTATCGCCGAGGTGGATACGATACACAGAGAAAGTGTGCTGTGGTGTTATTCAGCTAAACGGATATGCACGGAACAGTACAACAGTTAAAATAACAGACAATACAGAACTTACAACACAGAGCGAAAAGTTTTCGATCGCATTAGTCTCCGAAGTAATCAGTCCGAATATTACACGAATGACACTCGAATATAAGATTTGAATGCTACTATTCTTTGCTTAAATAGATCATTTCAGCCCATGGGTCATTCCATTATTGAGAGTGCTGCAGGGGTGTCAGCCGCTCTACAACAAAATCCAAACAACCTACACTTCACACAAGCTGATCAGACAGGTGGCCCGATACTACCCCTTTTTCATTTTTCCTTTGATAGGCCCTGTGAGTGCCTAATTTTTCAAGCCCTCTTTATTCTGTGTCAAAAATATTTCAGTGGTGTTTTTTGTCTTTCTATCTTTGTGTTTTTATTTTTTCCCTGTTTTGCTTAATACATTTTTTGCTGCTAACATATCCCGGTCGTGTTATTCTCAGCATATTTCTGTAGAAAATTTTTCTGATGCTACACATCTGGGAGGGGGGATATTTTTCTAGCATTCAATGCCATATAGTAGGATTGATATAATGTATCACTTCAGCACTTTTCTTCCTTTTTTTTTCTAACTATATATGTATCTTACTATTTACTATCTTTTAGCTTTTGGGATGTATATTTTCTCGACTTCGGATTTCGATGTGAAAATTTCCATCGTCAGTTAATTCACTTCCCAGGTTTTTAAACTTTTGTACTATTTGTTTTTATCATATCCAATTATTGGTTTGCCTCTTAGTCTATTTCTCTTGCTACCTAAAACACACTGAGTTCTTAGAATTGGCAGTTAATTCGTTCTATTCATTTTCCTTTTCTACATTCTCTTGGAGGACATGTAATTTCCTTTCTACGTCTGACATCAGCACAGCATCCTCTGTGTATTTTATATCGTTAACACAGTTCCCACCAATAATAAGTCTTTGTAAGGTTTCCACCACTGTCGAAATCTTGGAAATAAATGCTTTTTGCAATTTTAGATATCTTTCATGTTCTACATTAAGTCCAAGGGGAAGTTAACCGTATGTTTTTATCTTTCTTTGTGCGAATACCAAAAAAGAAACAGTAGTTCTCCCGAACTGTTATTTTCAAAGATATTAATATTTTTTAAGGTTCTCACTGATTCATATATATTTCGATCAAGTGATAGTAATATCGCAACGCCTATTCGCAGTTTAGCGTCATAACCCTTCCGTTTTACATAAGTTCCAAGCATCGCGTGTATTCTTAATATCAGTCAGTTAAGTGCCATACGTGATACACGTTCTGGTTCTCTAAGCCCTCATTCCTTATTACATGTCCCAATAATTTCAGCTGTCTTTTCCTGGTGATATTCATCAGTTTACTTTTAAGTTCATTCTATCCAAAACCTTGTCATTGCTCGCGTGTTTCGTCCATGTTATCCTAAGCACCCTTCCGTAGAATCACATTTCGGTTGCCTCAAGTCTTTTCTTCACCTTCGATGAAACTGTCCGCCGTATTGAAGGACAGACATCATATAAAAATATAGTGCTCTCTTTTTTGTTTCCATCGAAATTTTCCTCTCTACTCAGCTTCTGGTATGCATCCTTGGCCATAGCAATACGACTTTAAATCGCCGTATAGCGCTTTCCTCTGTTAAAACACTTCCCAAGAATTACATTTCTGCACCTGTTTGATTTTGGTATTACCAAATGTCATTTTCGGCTCCGCTTTTTACTGATAAATACGCCTTCAGTTTTCTTATAGTTGATATGCAGTTTTTTCTTTCCGCTTTCTTTAACTACTTCCTGTAGGAAGAACTCTATCTGATATCTGCTCTGTATTATCTGTGTATTTTATATTGTTCAGATTGCGGCCATTAATGACAAATCCTTGCAGGACTTCTACATCTCTAAGTTTTATTTCGCTGCATAGGTTGAATAGATCTGGTGAGAATACACATCCTTGTCTTGCACCTCTTTCTATCTTTGTGTATCATCTGAACTAGTTTCCTTTCTGTAAGCAGGCAGTTTGCTGCCAGTAAAGGTTCTTGATTTTACCTCTTCCTTTTCTGCATCATTGTTATTATTATTTGCCATCTGTTTTCTTATCTATGTCATTTTAACCTTATCATATTTTACCCTACATGCCTTTTCTGCGTTGTTATTTACCTTACTAGGCTGTTTTACCTCTTCCTTTTTTGTATCATTGTTTTTATCATTTACCCTTCCCTGTCTTGTTACCTATGCTTTTTCTGCAGTATTATTATTATTATCATCATCATTATTATTATTATAATTATTTTTATTTCACTAAAGATAACTTTAAGGCAAGTTGCTTCCTATCTCAATCTCTAGCCTTCCTATTTATTAAGATGTGTCGTCTGCCTGGCTCTAGTTAGTTACCGGATTTATACTTTATTTTGCATTTGCAATATACTTCGGTATACTTAGGTACAGTTACAGGCTGGAATTGTCATCAGTATTCTCTTTCATTGGCATCGTAACATGAGATTTCCTCGTTTTATTTTAGAAGTGTGCTGAATGGATTACCATTTACATTCGTTTGCTCAATTTGTGTTTCATGTAAGTGTTCTGCTGCGGACACTTTTTTTTTGTTCTTCCCAGATATATTTTTAAACTTATTTCATTCTGTATAACAAAACATCTCCCAATATAAGAATATATTTGTTGTATACTTACGATTTGCTGTGTTTTGTAATGGATAAATACACAGAATAAAAAGAGAGAGCAAAGTTTGAATTTCTGTCAAGATCATTGTGTTCACTTATGCGAAAATATTCATGGGAAAGGTATCAGTCTACTTCTTTTCTCCGTTCTATTGGGTCAATAGCAAGATTCAGTTTTATAGCCTTGCTTGGCAACGATTTGAATTCCTTGCATTCACTTACGCACAGATACCCTTGCGAGGGGTATTAGTCCGTCTCTTCCCTCCAAATATGGGTTAAATAATAGAACAGATTGGGTTCTATAGCCTTGGCTGGCAACCAGTCTATCACAGAAAGCAATCGCAACCAAGTGCGGGATAATATTCTGCCCAGTCATTCATGTCTCTTTTGAGACATGATCGCCCATAGCGTGTATTACGTATTAACTGACTGATCTCCATTTTTATCCTTTTACTTTATTATCTGCTTTAGTTTTTTCTGTCTTTTTATTTTCGGGTTATTTTTTAACTTTTTTTCTTCAGGTGCATTCCTTCACGCTGAAATTACATTTCTTTTTCACGACTTTCTCATCCTCTCTCTCTCTCTTTCTTTCTTTCTCTCTCTCTCTCTTTCTCTCTCTCTCTTTCTCTCTCTCCCCCTCTCTTTCATTCGTTTTATTTTTATTTTACTTTCTTTCCTATGTTAACTGTTATCTTTCTTTTTATCTTGTCTTTTTATCCGTTCTTTCCCCTTAATTCATTTCTTTGTGCTTCCTTTCTTTTATTTTTCATCCTTTTCTTATCAAATAAGGTTTTCTTCGTTCTCTTTCTTCCTTTCCTTTCCCTCTCGATATCTATATTTTTGCCCATTTTTTTTTTTTTTTGAGTCTTACTTCACTTCTATGTTTTGTTCTTTTCCTTTATTGATTGATATTTCTCTCACATTTATGACTAATTTTCTTCATTCTAAATTCTTTTGTCATCCTCCCTCTGTCCTTCCTTTGACAATCCTGACTATTTTCATTCTTTTTCGCTGTTTTCGTTTCTGTATTATTAAACTTTCTCCCTTTCTGCTTTTTACCTTCTTTGTCCTCCTGTTTATTTTCTGCTAACTCTGTACACTTTAGGCTTTAAATGATTATCTTCTGAAAGAAATGGTGACTTCGCATGGTAGGACGGGAGTAAAAGGCCGATTTTATTTTTCATCTTTGAGCCACATTCGCTCTCTGAGTCGCACGACAAAGTTATACGCATTCTTTTCTTTCTTTCTTATATTAATTTACTTAGTTGACCTAACATTCTCAATGTCCGACTCTACAAAGCGTAACCAAATATTCGGTCATTGTGACCTTATAACTTTGAAGCCATATGGCTCCATGACACATAAAGTATCTGAAACGGTATGTGAAACGTATATTCATATGGTATAATGTCGTTTCCAACAAGTTTAAAGAAGACATATTATATTTTTTATTATAGTTTATCATAGCAAAAGATGGGTTATTATCAAATTTATTTAAGTTGATTTTTTAGTTTTACCAGAATATCCACATTTTTGGGTCATTTAATACTGAAGAATTTGTTTGGTATTTGTTTACTGCTTGTTGATCTTTTGTGAGTCTATTGCTGTCGAGATGTAAGTAGAGGTGTTGTGATTTGATGTGTGATGATTATATGCTATCTTCTTTTGCAACTATATTTTGTTATTTAATTTTGTTGCTTTTAGAAATTCTAAAAGGTCATTCGGGTCAGCTTTTTATCATTTTTTTATCTTTTATTAATTTGGTTATTAGCTATGATTTCTTGATCACTTAACCCGAAAACACTTTAAATAAACCTTATGTTATTGATACGTAGATTCTTTAATGGGCATTTAGTCACCTGAAAACGGGTTATTCTAAAATGCCTAGAAATATTATAACAAGAAATGTGTTAAAGACAGTTATATAAAAGCATTTGCATACAAAATGGTTTAAAAACCATTTTAAGGACAGTTATAACAAAACGTTTACATATAAAATGAAATATTATGAAAAAGAATTTTCTGAGAACGATTAAAACAAAATAATATTAAAAAAAATAAACACACAGAATATACAATATAAAATAATAAAAAAATATGTAAGCACAGATATAACATAGTGTTTATATAGTGGGTTGGTTATCTATTCTTTTTCTAGTTGTAGTTGGAGTCCGTTATAGTGAAGGGTAATTGCATACTGTTGCAGTATAAAATGATTATAAAATCATGAAAAGCAAATTGAGTTCAAAATAACATTTATATATACACATATCAATTAATGTTTTTACAATTAAAGTAATAACTTGAATATAGGTCCAACGGAATGTTAAATGTTCATGGCAAATAATAGGCTCAACGAGATTTAAGGCTTAGGAATTTGGGGAGCGTCTAAGTGAGGAATGTCTTTGATGTAGTCGCTCCTGAGATCAGTAAGTAGTTTTGAGAAACAGGGAAAAAGGAAGGAGAGGTGAAGGGACGAGCATAGTAGCCACTTGACTTGGTCAAGGAAGATATTAATTACTCTCGCCTGTCACCGTCGGTCTGTGTCCAGGGTGCTTTCTGTCTCGGCTTTTTATATCTGCTTTTTGGATCACCGCAGCTCGTTTTGGATTTCACAATTGTATTTGTTTCTGGTCTTCCTATTGGCTGATAAATAAAATTTGCGTAGGCTCACGAAATGGAAATTTAATATTTGATTAATTTTTATTTTTCAACCGGAACATCTGTGCGAACCCGGATGCGCGACCATTTTTAGTGCATCTTAAAGCCATGGATAACAAATGATTATATACACAACAAAATATTATAAAATAGTTGTGTTAAAGTCAAATGTAACAAAGCATGTATTTCCAAAATGAATATCATAAAAGAAATGCTTTAATTACACATATAAAAAAAACATTAACTTAAAAAATGCAATATTATAAAAGAGAATATGTTAAGAACGGGTATAACAAAGCATTTGTATACAAAATTAAATATTATAAAAGAAAATGTTGTAAAGGAAATTATAACATAGCATTTATATACAAATTATATATAAAAGAAGATATGTTAAAGTCAGTTATACAAAAAGAAATATTATAAATGAAAATATATTAAGTACAAATATAACAAATCATTTATATGCAAAGTTGAATGTAAAAGAAAATTGGTTAAGTACAGTTATATCAAGGTATTTATATGCAAAATGATATGTAGATATTGTTGCATTTTGCACAATATAAATGCATGCATCTTAACGCAAGTATAGTGTAAAAATAGATACTCGTTGCTAGTTTGAATGGTTCACTAAACTTCTGTTAGGTTACTTTTTGTAATAACCTATTAATGCGTCAGCGAACACCTCCCCATAAGCTAGGGTGACTTCACTCGAATCTACTGAACCACTAATACATATGTCTCCGCCTGTCTCTCCTCAGTTCGGTTAGTTACCTATTCTTTCTTTACCATTCTCCCTCCTCTTCTGACTGCTCCCTACTAGATAGCATTGCTGACGACATAGATAAGGCTATTTCCTATCACCCATTCGCCCACATATTTGTATTTGGAGACCTCAATGCCCATCAATCTGACTGGCTTGAAAACGCCGTTACTGATCCAGCGGGCATTCACGCCATGAACTTCGCTATTTCCCAATCTCTTACGCAAGTGGTGGACTTCCCCACTCGCTTCCCAGGCACTCCCTCGGGTCATTCCTCACTACGAGATATATGTTTCACCTCTGCGCCTGACGCGTGACAAATCTCGCAGCTTTGCCCTCTCGGCAACTCCGACCACGCTGTTGTCTCTCTCAGTATTTCTTTCCATTCTCACTCCATCAGGAGCCCCCTACCTATAGGACCTCCTACCTATACCAAAAACCTGACTGGGATGCCTTTCGCGATTTCCTCTGGACGACCCTTGGGGAAAAGTGTTCGACCTATCAGTTGATGAGTGTGCCTCTGAGGTCTCGTCATGGGTGAAAGCTGGCATTGATGCTTTCATACCTACCAGGACGTATTGCTTAAAACCTCATTCCTCTCCGTGGCCCCTCCCCTAAAATGGCTCTGCCGCCATTGCCCACAGGAACCATTACTTCCGTCTATTCCGGAGACAGTCATTTGATCACAATAGGCGCCTGTTTACGTCTGCTCGCAATGAGTCCAAGAGAACCCTAAATGACGCCAAACGCTTGTTTGCTGAGAGAATGCGACAGCGCATAGCTGACCGCAAGTTCGGCTCTAAGGACTATTGGCGGATTTGCAAACGATTGCTGAACAATAGCAAATCCTCAATACCTCCTTTAATTCATGAATTTGAGGTTAGCACGTCATCTGCGGACAAAGCTGAGTGCTTTGCCCGCAGATTCTCATCCAACTCCACATTTGACTCGTCCGGAGTACACCCACACGAATTCCCTATTAGAACTGAGGCCAAACTGCACGACGTATATATTGCCCCGACAGAAGTATCCCGAGTAATTTCAAAACTCGACCCCAATAAAGCGAGTGGAGACGATGGAATCCCGGTGATAGTCATTAAGTGGTGTGCTCCTGAACTTTCCCCTTTCCTCTCTAAACTGTTTAACGACTGCATTTCTGCTTCCTGCTTTCCTGCATGCTGATAGTTCTCTTCAGTCGTTCCTGTATTTAAGAATTGTGGTGAACACTCGGACCCATCCAACTATCGCCCTATCAGTCATCTAGTGATATACTGGAAAGTATTCGAGGCCATAATCAATGCTGAAATAGTTCAACATCTTACTGCCCACAAACTCTTCTCTGACAGGCAATATGGCTTTCGCTTTGCCAGGTCCACGGCCGACTTGCTAACAACCGTAACGGAGTACATGCTTCAGACCCTTGATGAGTCTGACGAGGCTCGCGCGGTTGCTCTGGACATCTCCAAGGCTTTCGACAGCGTTTGGCACTCTGGCCTCCTATGCAAGCTACGGGGTTACGGTATTACCGGTCGCCTGCTTGACCTAATCCAATCTTTCTTAAATAACCGCAAAATGAAGGTCGTTTAGAAACCTGTCGTGGTGGACAGACATAATCTAGCTGCTGACCATGAATGGGTTCTACACTCTGTGGTGAATTGGGGCAAGAAGTTGGCTTGTCAACTTCAATGCGTCTAAGACCAAGCTGTTGTCTGTCAACCATTACACGCAACCTCTTCTGCCTCCCAATAAGCAATACACTACGCCTCCTAGGCCTCACCCTCTCCTCAGACCTCAAATGGAACCACGATATTGAATCCATAGCTAAATCTACTGCTAAGAAGTTTGGGTCACTATGTCGATCCAGGATGTTTTTTCCACCTGAATCCATCCTACATATATACAAGTCAACCATCCGTCCGTGCATGGAAGTACTGCTGCCATTTATGGTCAGGCGCCTCTGCCGTTCTCCTCAGGAGAAGTCTGTAATGTAATAGGTACTGATCTGGCGGCTCGACTGCAGCCACTTCCCCACTGTCGAAAGGTGGCCTCCCTTTGTCTGTTCTATAAATACTTTCATGGCTTCTGCTCGGACGAACTTAAGTCACTGGCGCCTTCCTCAACAGGTGTTTACTCGTGCAACCAGACTGGCAATTGGGTCCCACCCATTCACAGTCAGGTTAGCCAAATGCAGACGACAATTCTACTCCTGCAGCTTCTTCTCTCGCACTTCCCGCCTGTGGAGCTCGCTCCCGTATTCTTGCTTTCCTGACGGCTACAATCTCCAGAAATTTAAATGCAATGTCAATACTCATCTATTTGCCACTGAACTTTAGCCCTCTCCCAACCCCCGTATATCCTTCCCTTTCTCAACGCCTATGTATCTGTCATCGCACCTGCATTCGCAGCACTCTCTTGCTCCTTTCTAACTAGTTTGTACTCCTCACTCTTTTCTAATTAATATTTTTACAGTTATATAGCCCCCCCCCCCGCTCATCAGTGGCATTTCTGCCTTGCTCGGGGTGAAATGATTAAAAAAATGTAATCATATAAGATGTAAATCTTCGAATTTGTGTAATTATGTTTTTCAAATACAATTACTCATAGATATTTCATTTGTTTTGATGTCTCAATCTTCCTTTTCTATTTACGGTAACCTTTTGTTAAACTTTCACATTTCATTTAAGTATTTAAAAGTGGAAAAAATAGATACAATTTAAGGAGACAATAATTAAACATCCTTGATTTAACTTTAGCTACAGAAATTATACTCAGTTTTATGTGATTGTAAACGCATTTATGAAGCAAATTTTTGCGTAAAATATTGTTAAATTCCCTGAGTTTCAGAAAAATCAAAGCAACATATTTGATAATCTTAACATTGTGGGGGTGTGCTCGATTATAATCTATAATTCTACAGATTTCTTGCAATGATACTTTGATAATTTCCTCTTTCTGGAAATCTGTCTCGCACAAGGCCACTTCCCAAATGGATTTTCCAACCAAATCCCTATAACCCACCATTTATATTTTATGAATATCAAAATTCTGGGATTGAACAAGAAAGAAGAAAATGAAATAAATTCGACAACGCATTCAGTTTGGAAAAAACAATGTAATAACTTATAATTAACAAATACGTACATTAAGTGTGTTTGTTGCATAGTACGCAAAATGGTCGCGTGTGAATTCACTGTATGAAAATAATTGTTAGAATATGCTAGATTGTTCATTCTTGTTGAAGTGTACAAGCAGTGATGAGAAAAATATATAGTTCTGTTAAGAGAATTGTTCATGCATAAAAGTTCTAATAAAGTGTTCTTAGTACTAAGTGTACTGAAATTGGATTTGAAGAGAAGAGTGAGTTGGTCGTTATGAATCTTCGTGTTTTTGCCATGTTTTTGACCTGATGAATATCTTGCTCCAACTGAGTAATTTTCCACGGCAAAATGTTTATATAATGGTTTAAACAACCAAACAAATTGGCGGTAAAAATATTGCTTAATTACCTTTGCTTTGATTAGCTATATCGGACCAATCAACGAACAGCTTACATTTACTAAACATACATAATGAATACATAATGAACTTGGTACATGTGCAATTATATGTGTGCATCAGTGTGTTTGTGTAGTTTTACAATATCTTGCCTTGTTTTTCTCATGTTCTTTTAGGTTTCCTTTCATGTTCCTGTTGACTAAGAGAGAAGGTGAATCTACCCAGGCTGATTAGTTTTCTATGTGCTTCCGGTTACTTTTTTTATCAATTTCAATTTAATCGTTGCTAAAATAATACATAAGAACATTAGAAAAACAAAATAGAATCTTATAAAATATTCTTCATCCATCATATCCAACGAAAGATATATAAACAAAGATTGCTCCCAATATATATATATATATATATATATATATAATCAGGCCGGTAACTGTTTCATTATAAACAGTATATCTTCTTAAATACGAGTATCGATCAAAAACAATGTTCAAACAAATAATTTCATATATATATATATATATATATGCCAAAAATTTGGAGCCACCCAGCATTTTCCTTAAAAACACCTTACAAATGAGATATTTTTATATTCTTTTCGAGTATAGATGAAATTTCACTAACTATAATTTCGTTAATAAAGCCAACACCAAGAAGAAACCAAATTTGAACATTTGATAGTGAGAGAGACAGAACAATAAAAGAAAATACACTATAGATATTTATATTTTATCTTGTACTTAAGAATTCATACATATAATTTTAAGTTTTTAAAATAAATGCAAAGTGTCCCTACAACGTTTTCCCCGTAGTATATATATATATATATATATATATATATATATATAAGAAAAATTAAGACAGACGCGTTGTTGTATATCAATAAACAGACAAACACGCATATATATAAAAAATATGAAGTGATATTTTTATTAATGACGGTGAACCGTGTAGCCTAGGGAACAGAGAGCGAGAGAGCGCGCTTCTAATGGGTTGACGGGAGCGTCTCTCTTCACCGGCCGATCTCTGTCTACTGTCTGGCTCTCTGTCTGTCTGGTGAAATCCGTGCGCCGAGGTCTTTTTATAATCTCCAAACCGGGACTTCCGGATTTTGCCTCGCCCACGCACGCCCACGTAATTCTCAGAGACACCTGTTCTGTTTGCCTCTTGTAGCCATTTCCGCTACTGCCGGAAATAAGGTCAAACAAACATCCGTTCCTTTCAACGACCGGAAACGCCCCCGCTTGCATCAGCTTCCTCGGGTGGGCCCAGATTGTTATATTACATTCCTCGCCCACCCATTTTCCAAAATGTTCACCTAAGAACATTTTAAGCGCAACACCCTCACTCTCCTCCCCATGCCACACAAGCCCAACAACTGTATAAAACATGTGCACGCCAAAACAACAAAAACATGTGCACGCCGAAACAAACAACAACAAAAAAAATATATAGGGGAGCCTACATCGGCAACCCAACAATGTTCGTGTCCATCGTGAAAATTGTTCTACCAGCTCCATGTTTCATTGTTCCTTTTTTTCCTCCCCCCCCCCCTTTTTTTTTTTAATATCCATTTTCACAGAATTGGGCAAAGTTCTTAAAAATGTTCATTTTCTTTCTCGACTCTGTCCATAAGCGTAGACTCCTCGATGCATAACCACATGATTATAGGCGGTGACCGCGCCCCAGTTTCTAAACTAACATCGAGTAAATGACCTTTGACCAACACCATGCGTGCTTCTGCTCGAGTTTATTGTTACACATGTAACCTCATTTAATTTAATTTAATTTCAAACATACTATGTTTGAACACAGAAAAAATGGTCATTATCTGCCGTACATATCATTCATAGTCTGACCGAGAAATGTTCAATAGAAAATGAAGAGAATTACCCTGATTCCAACGTTAATCCGCATGCAATTCACTTGTGGGGGATTAGAGGTTTCATCTATATTAATTTAGTTTAAAAAAATGGACCCGTGACTCGTAGTTCCTTAGTTTGTACAATGTTTTCTATTCCTTGAACTACTTCCTCTGGATTCGAATCCAAGCATATCTGATTTGTTGACATCTCTCTGTTTAACGCAGAGACATTTGTGTGTTGAACACCCGTTGACCCCGGAGTACTATTCACAACGGATAACTCCCTTTCCTTTTCCGAAGCACTGTTGTTTCTTTCACACTTAAAAATCCGCTTCCTCGCTATTATTCCAAGGATTATCATAACGCCGACCACGCCAGCAATGACCCCTATCGTCAACCTCCTCGGGAGTTCCTCACATCCTTCACTAAATCTCTCCATATCTATCTGTTCCAAGGTATTTACTAGTTTGCGGATAGGAATCTCCTCCATATCGCGCAATTCTACCGGCATGGTGTCCACTGAAAAAATGGGAAATTTCTGCGTAATTGGGGACCAAACCACTGAACCAGAGACGAATAATTTATTTTATGCTTTAGATACTATTAATAATTTTCCACGTTTGTATCTTTCTTTTTGTTCCGATCAACTGTGGAATCTGCAGGTCTATCCGTGTCAATATAAAGTTTTCCGAAATTAATATATCTTCAAAAGATATTTCCCAAGTCACATAAATGAAAATTCACAGAGGATGTTGAATTGATGGGAACCTGCACAAAAGCATAATTCACAAACATAGAAATGTAAATCATTTTGTAGTGTACAGTCATTGAAAAGAAATCAAAAAAAGAAAACCTAACACTGCACAAACCAAAGAAAACATTGTTAATCAACAAGTTAATCCAATTATCCACTTTAAAGAGTAGAAGAAACTTCCTTTACATGATTTTACATTTCACTTACTCAATAAAAGTAAGATTAATTAAGCAACATACCAGTAAACTCACTTCACATATATGGTAAAATATTAACAAAAAAAATAAATCATTAACTCAGATGTTTTATACTTACAGATAGGTAAATATCTCAACTTTATTCCTCCCGTCAACCCCCCTATGCGCTCTCCGCTAGGCGTACTACTCTCTGCATATAGTACTGCACCCCCTCCGTTCTACCCTTAATGTGTTCGACACCGAACAATCCATATTTCTCAACTCTAGGGCCAGATCGGCAAAAGCACGCTGTTCCATTTTTTTTTCTAACTAGACTTATAAACACGAGCATAAAACACACACTATCAAATCAAAGAGTCACCTACCTTGGCTGATGTCTATAGTCGTGCGGCTGCTATATATTTTCGTCTTCTTTTTTCTTTCTATCTTGTAGTTTTAAGTCCGTTGAATTTTCAATCGTCGCCGTGGCAACCAGCTCGCATCTAACTGTTGTTTTGTTGTCTCAAAACAGCAAGTCACTTAGGCACCAATTATTTTAGTCTGTTGTATACTGACAAACAACAAACACGCATATATATAAAAATATAAGTTATATTTTTATTAATGACGATGAACCGTGTAGCATAGGGGACAGAGAATTGAGAGAGCGCGCCTCTAATGGGTTGACGGGAGTGTCGTCGTATCTGTTGTGTCTCTCTCTCTACTGCTACTCTACTCTGGCGAATCCGTGCGCCGAGGTCTTTTTATAATCTCCAAACCGGGACTTCCGGATTTTGCCTCGCCCACGCACGCCCACGTAATTCTCAGAGACACCTGTTCTGTTTGCCTCTTGTAGCCATTTCCGCTACTGCCGGAAATAAGGTCAAACAAACATCCGTTCCTTTCAACGACCGGAAACGCCCCCGCTTGCATCAGCTTCCTCGGGTGGGCCCAGATTGTTATATTACAGCGTTATTTCATGGTAATTCGGAGGTATAGGCCTAGTTTAGGCGAGCCATCTTCAGCTTCCGTCTTTATTCAACAAAGGATTCCACATGAATAGGATTCACAACGACATAACCCGGCGAATAAAAATAAAGAACAAAATAAAAACATATAAGATGATAAGAATATAACTGTCGCTTCCTCTAAAAGAGAAAATAAGAACAATCCATCCGTTTGTCAACCCACAGATATTCCTCCATAATCATCGGTCAGTGTTGACGAAAGTTCGAGGGAAGCGGGTGTGTCAGACAAGAAAGAGGGAGTGATAAAGAAAAGAGAAGAAAGGAAAAACAAGAGAGAGGGAGAAATAGAGCTTTACATCCTTAATTTAAAGGAACCTCATCATTCTATTTAGATTTATTTGTTTTACCTTGCATTTTTTGGTCCTTAAAAATCTACGCCTAGCGATCAGTGTCAGAGAAAGTTCGAGGGTAGCGGGTGGGTCAGATGAGAAAGAGGGAGTGGTAGAGAAAAGAGAAGAAAGGAAAGGAAGCAAGAAGGGAGAAATAGAGCTTTACATCTTTAGTTTAAAGGAACCTCAATATTCTATTTAGATTTATTTGTTTTAACTCGTATTTTTTCCTTTTTACAAATGTATTAATATTAAGGTTTTCTCGTTTAAAATATAGTGCTCGTAATATTTTTTCTCTAAAAGTGTATTATCGGTAATATTTAACAGTGATATTTTGCTGGAATTAATTATCATCAGAAATGTATTGCTGGTAATAATTTTCCTTCAAAAATGTATTGTTTGTTATATTTTTCGACAGAAATTTTTTTTTTCTGGAAATGTATTGCGAGTAATTTGTACTACAAGCCCTTTATGTTTGGAATAATTTCGGAACTTATTCAGAAATTATAGCTTTAAACAAAGTTTAAAAAACAAAGTCATTTAAATTTGACTAAAAAATCAATTTTGTAGTTTTTGCTAATACAAGAAATAGATCGAAAAAGAATGCAAGATCTTTACACAGAAATGTATTGCAGGTAATTTTCTCACAAAGCCCTTTATGTTTCAATCACATTCAAAACTTATTCAGAAACAATAAAGATAATAATAGATTTGAACAAGTTCAAATCATCACTTTCAAGTTTTCTTGGATTTTTTCAGTGAAGAGAGAGAGAGGCAGAGAGAGAGAGAGAGAGAGAGAGGTAAAACGTTACACATTGATTTAAAAGAAACCAAATTATTCTATTTAAATTTATCTATTTAAACTTAATTTTTAAGTGTAAAGAATTAAAAAAATTAAAAATTAACAATATAAATAAGGTTACATATCATCAATTATTTGGTTAACAGTACAACAAATATAATAATCGTTTAAAATATAGTGCTCATAATATTTTTTCTCTAAAAATGTATTATCTGTAATATTTAGCAGTAATGTATGGCTGGAATTAATTATCATCAGAAATGTATTGCTGGTAATAATTTTCCTTCAAAAATGTATTGTTTGTAATATTTTTCGACAGAAATATTTTTTCCCCAGAAAAGTATTGCGAGTAATTTTTACGACAAGCCCTTTATGTTTAGAATAATTTCGGAACTTATTTAGAAATTATAGCTTTAAATAAAGTTTTTAAAAAAACAATTCATTTAAGTTTGACTAAAAAATCAATTTTGTAGTTATTGTTAATACAAGAAAGAGATTTCAGTGAAGAGAAAGCTTTCGAGGCGGGCAGAGAAAGAGAGCGAGAGAAAGTGCTAGAGGTAAAATTTTACACTTTGATTTAAATGTCTCATATTTAATAATAATGTATTCACATATACTAGTTTGTTAGACAATTATACTTAAAATCGGAACTAAATTAAAGTTTGCTATTGACATAGATCTGACCCCTCATGCAGATCGTCATAAACGAGATATATCAAAAGAACCTATGTGTAAATATCAAATAAGATTGCTAGAATACTTTCTTTTAATACGCCTTTTTAAATAATGATATATTAACTGTATATGTTGCTGATAATTTCAAGATCCATTCAAACGATACGTGATAAGGACTATCGACAGATTCCGTTTCCATTTTACCTGTCAAATGCTAAAACCTCTTGGAGAAAATAACGGTGTATTTATTCATTGTCTTTTCTATATTCTTGGAATTCAGTGCTGACCTTCACCTCTTGTAACTCTCACTCAAGGCAAGATAGTCCAGTTGGGTGGGGAAAGTAGATGCATTAATAGGTTTCGTAAGAGCATTTTTACAACCCACTACACTTGGACTCGGCTCGTCGATAACCATTACGCTAAACATTTTGCTAGCAGAAACGTGACTCAATACTTCACAGCTTATACAGATGACAGTTGGGAAAGCAGACAGAAGAATAATTGCAAGAACTCCGAGGGAGGACATCAAAAATGTAAAGAAAAAGCATAAACTACTGAGTGTAAGAATATAGAGTATATGAAAAAAAGATCCGTGATACGAAATGTGCGTTGTGGTGCAATGGATATCGACTGGGAACGACAAATCGAGGAGCCAAGTTCGAATTCCAGTTGAATTCTTTGCATTCACTTACACTCAAATACCCTTGGGAAAGGTATTAATCCGTCACTTCCCTCCAGGTATCGACCACTTCCTGAAGGGTCATACCGTATCAAAAAAATTGTGTAGAACACAATTTTACATGTAAGAATTATCTTGTATGTGTCTAAATATCTTGCTTTAATAAAGTTTTGCTTGGCAATGTTACTAACTCGGTATTTTAAACTTATTTACTTTATATCACTATACTTAATTTTTGCAAGAATTAATGATTTAACAAGCTACTTTGAAAAAATGTTCATTTTCATTCCATGTTATACTTATTTTTTTTTCTGTTTTTTAACAGAATGTCTTTATTTTTTCAATACATATAAAGCTTCACTATATGTCCCGACAGTTACAATCTTCAAAGATTCAAATGTAAAGTCAATGGCCATCTCCTGTCTCACTAACTTACATCCTCTCTTTCATGCTTTTTTCTCCGTCCATTCCACTCTCATCAGTATTCCCTTCCTTCTCATACTCTCTTCCTGACACCCCCTGCAACCAGTCTCTCTTTCTCATAACATTTTTCTTATGTAACCTCCTGCACAATAGTGGTAGTAAAGTGCCTTGCTTGAGGCCACACGATTATAAAAAAAATAAATAGCGAAAATAATATACATGATTACATTAATATACTGTTCAGATTTTTTCATCTTTATTGCCATGTTTACAACGTTTCGGACGTTGTACGCTCCGGCTTTCTTCCGGTTCTAGAAATTTTTAACTGAACTCTTTATTTCGATCACTGGGGTATATCATTCTCATTCTATGTGCAATGCTACTTCAGGATGCGATGTATTTATCTCCTTTCAAATAAACTCTCAAAGTTGTATGTATTTGTGTTATAACATTAGATAATAAATTAAATCTTTCTATCATGTCACATATTCTCGAAATGTACAACTTTCGTTTAAAATAAAGCAAAAATAACAAAGGATTGCGTAATTGATTTCGATCAGGTGATAGAAATGTTTTACATGTTGCGTTGATTTGCCACATCATTTAGCAAATTTCATTCGAAACAAACTAGTAAATCCTTGAGAAAAAAATATATCTGAAGCAAACGAGATCTGGTTACTGTATTAAAGCGCCATTCATATGAACCAAATGCCAATTTAATGTTATTTTCCATTTTAGCAGCAGGTGTGACTGAAAATTGTTTCCGTACAAATATATAACTGATTTCATCTTTACCCATGCGAAACTAAAAGAAAAAACACTTTATAACAGATCGCAAGATTGACTTCTCATGCAGAATCTATTTACTGAACAGAAACTTCAGAAAGCACAAAAATTGTTAGAAATCATATCTTCCTTTTTATCTAACAATGTTATGTCTATGTTCATCATAGGGCTATGATTCGATGATTTTTGGGAAACTAAAATCAAGCAGGTACAAAAATGTAAATACCTGGGAAATGTTATAACAGAAGACGGAAAGTGTGGCACAGAGATCCGAAGGTGAATTAGCATGGCAACGGAAGCATACCAGAAAGTATTAAGCAAAAGGAAACTTTCACTAGAAACAAAAATGAGAGCATTGGTCTGTGATATCAGTTCTTTAATATGGCAGTGAATGCTGGACAAAATCATCAAAGATGAAGGAAAAACTTGAAGTAACTGAAATGTGGTTCTACAGAAGGATGCTGCGGATATAATGGACCGAACATGTGAACAATGATGAGGTTTTGGAAATGAAAAGAAAATTAATAGAGCATCAGAAAGAGACAGCTAAAGTTCCTAGGACATGCAATAAGGAAGGAGGGCTTGGAGAACCGTATACTAACAGGCCAGATAGAGGAAAAATAGACAGGGGAAAGCAGCGGATAACATATTTATAGGACGAGGTTTGTGTGGTGTTACAGCAGAAAGCGTGCTAAGAGCCACCAGCGATAAGGTTATGTGGAAAGCCATGATCGTACACAGAAGAAGAAGCAGAAGAAGAACGTAACTTACCTGTAACTTTTTAGTAGATATTTTAATTGTTCTGATGAAGTCTCTTCTATGGTACCTAAACTTTATAACTTTTAAGCGCAGTACTAAATTGGTGGCATAGTGTAATCCTTTTACAGTTGAAATAGCTAGAAGTAACCGTAAGTTCCATGTCAAGAGTTTCTTCAATCCTACTTCTCGCTTGTGGAATTCTCTTCCATTTTTTTGCTTTAATCCTAAAAATAAATTAAATGCAATGCCAATCGTTATCTTCTGTATTCGTAATTCCTTCTTTTACA
The DNA here is from genome assembly GCA_037127315.1 of Ascarosepion bandense. Lineage (NCBI taxonomy): Eukaryota > Metazoa > Mollusca > Cephalopoda > Sepiida > Sepiidae > Ascarosepion > Ascarosepion bandense. The sequence continues at coordinate 1,671,982 of JBBBDQ010000390.1, forward strand.
TTGTTCTCGCTTCTTAATAATGTGTTTTCTCATATTCTTCAACACTCAGTAACCACCTTGCATCTTAGTGGCTTTATTCTCTTTCTTTGGTGAAAATGATTTAAAAAAATGATCAAGATAGCCTTTTTTATGTCACACCACGTAATACTTTATCCATAGGCCAATTTTTACTAAAAGCTTAGCTAACTTTAGTTACCACTTTAACCATAGCTAATTTTAGGTACCATTTAACTATAAACAAAATATTAGTATTCATAATGAACATAAGAACTTGATATAATCCCTTTTTTAATGTTGATTCTTTCAATAGTGTTGCAAAATCTAACCTCATTTGATGACCAGGAGCTGAAGCTTTCTATAATGCTTAATTCAGCTAAATAAATATTTCTGTCACTAACTCATGTGGAACTCGTACATATGATCCATCACTAAACATGCAGGAAAAGAGTCGATTCTCTGTATCACATCTGAATAAACTTGAACAGGCATAAAGCGGATAACTGCTGCAATATTTCGGCACTCACTTCCCGTCTCGACCGAGTTCAAAATTGTCTTCGCGTCCATGTGGCCGATAAATTATTTTCCAGTCTATAGCCCTCACAGTCGAAAAAATCGCAAGCCTCTAACTGTCTAACTGCGCTGCGATACTTTCATGGAATTTCTCAGACAAAATATATTTTTTTAGTTCCATAGTGAATGATGTGCGTTGTGGTGCAGTAGATATCGGTTCGGAACGAGAAATCATGGAGCCGAATTCGAATTCCAGTTGAATTCATTGCATTCACTTACGCACAAATACCCTTAAGAAAGGTATTAATCCGTCTCTTCCTTCCAGTTATAGGTTAAATAATAGGGCAGATTGGGATCTACAGCCTTGGCAGTCTACCGCAGGAAGCAATTGCAACCTACTGCGAGATAATCATGTGTCCAGTCTGTCATGTCTCTTTCGAGACATGATCACCCAAGCGTGTTTCACGTATAGCACTTAACTGAATGAACGTAAGCACTTGACGTAATCCCTTTTTTAATGTTGACTCTTAAAATAGTGTAGCAACATTTATCCTCATTAGGTGACCAGGAGTTGAGGATTTCTATCAGGCTAAACTCCGCTAAATAAATATTTCTGACATTAACGATACTGAAGTGTTTATTAAGTTTTTAGAATAGTTTGCTTGTCTTCTACGTCTGATTCATACACAAATCTTTTTTACTGTCAAATATGTGTTTGAGCCACGATCAAATAGCTGTAAAAATCTATGCATGGTTTGTTTGTACAGATGACGAAAAGTGTGATACATAAAGTCAGATGCGCTGACGAATAGCAAAATATGTATATGTATGTCCTCTTATATGACAGTGGGTGCGGGACAAACTCTTCAAAGATTAAGAAGTGACTAGAAGCAACAGAAATGTGGTTCTACAGTGAGAAAAAAGCGCTGTAGTATCTTATACCCTACATAAGAATGAAAATAGACAATCTATTCCCACATCAAAAAAAGACTTCAATGGAAAGATGTGATTCTACTAATGAATCCTAAGAATATCGTAGGAAATAACATCCGATGAAAGAGGTTCTAATAAAAATAGGAACTACAAGCAAACGTACTTAAAATCAGAAGGTAACAAAACTAAAATTCCTGCAACACATCATGACGCAGAAAAGTTAAAAGAATTTCTCCGGGGCCCTAACAATCAAAGCAAGCGTTTCTTATAGGTCGCTTCTCGGACTAACCCGCCTTTTACTTTACATAAATGATCTACCTAAGAGTATACACTAATAATTTATGAATATCTTTAGCTAACCAGAAATTGGCAGTTCATCTCTCTTCGGATCTAGATCTAATATATCAATTCGAAAAAAATCCACAGGTTACATTCAATGATTCGAAAATCAAACTAGTTACATTCCATCTACGCCGATCGAGCTTTTAATTATCACTAATGAAGAGAAAGGATGTACGTCTTGGTGCAGTGCATAACGACTCGGAATGAGAAATCTGGAAGCCGAGTTCGAATTCCAGTCGAATTCCTTGCATTCACTTACGCGCAAAAACCCTTGGGAAAGGTATTAATCCATCTTTTCCCTCCAGTTATGGGTTAACTAGTAGGACAGGTTCTGTAGCCTTGGCTGGCAACCAGTCTACCGCATAAAGCAATGGCGACATACTACGGGATAATCTTCTGCCCAGTCAGTCATGTCTCTTTCGGGACATGATCGCTTAAAGCGTGTATCACGTATGGCACTTAACTGACTGACTGTATATAATAGTTGAAATAATGAATAAGGCTTCTATTGGTCATAAAGTGGGGGATCAGTTTATTACTTCATAACAATAGGAAACTGATCCCCCACTAATTACTGCATAATAATATAATACATTTCTTTCCCCTCTACCTATGAGTCAAATAACAGGACAAATAATAAGACAGATTGGGTTCTATAGCCTTGGTCGGCATGCATTATCTACCGCATAAAGCAATGGCAACCTACTACGGGATAATCTTCTGCCCAGTCAGTCATGTCTCTTTCGGGACATGATCGCTTAAAGCGTGTATCACGTATGGCACTTAACTGACTGAATATAATAGTTGGAACCATGATTAAGACATCTACTGGTCATAAAGTGGGGGATCTGTTTTCTATTGTTATAAAGTAATTAACTATTTCCCCACTAATTACTATGTAATAATATAATACACCGCTTCACTCTCAAGCTATGAGTCAAAAAACAGGACATATTGGGCTCTCTAGTTTTGGTCGGCAACCAGTCTACAGCGGAAATCATTGGCAACCTACTGCGAGATAATCTTCTGCCCAGTCAGTCATGTCTCTTTCGAGACATTGTCGCCTAAGTGTGTATCACGTATGGCACTTAACTGACTGAATGAGATTGATGTTTCCTCGGGGAGGCTCCGCGCTTTAAGCGAATATTGAACCTTAAAACTAACTCAGACCCCATGTGAAACTTGTAAATAAGATGTATCAGTAAAGACGCAGGAAAATAGTCGAGTCCCTGTATCACATCTGAATGGGTTTGAACAGGCATAAAATGGAAATAGGCTGTAATATTTCGGTACTCACTTCCCCGTCTCGACCGAGTTCAAAATCGTCTTCGCGTCCATTTGGCCGACAAATTATTTTCCAACCTACAACCCTCACAGATGAAAAGTAGCAAGCCTCTTACTGCGCTATCGATGCTTTCATGGAAAGTTCTCTGACGAAATACATTCCTTAGTTCCGCAGGCTTTAACATTAACGGCTACGCACATAGTGTGAATCATCATCAATCGCTCTGCATTTTATTGTTGAGAATAATTTCTACTTGAATACCTTTTTCCTGCAATCTACTGCTCTGTAAGAGCGACTTCAAAGAGAATGCTAACCTGAACACCCCAATCTTAACAATAGAACATGTTACCTATCCCACATATCCACATAAACCCTGCTTTTTTACTCTGTATTTCTCTGCTTCTGGTGGGGATAGGTTCCAGACATTGTACATAATAACCCTCATTGTAAAAAAATATATCCCTTCTCGTAAGATACGTTAAAGTCAACGAAATCGGGGAGAAGATATATTCTCTAATGAGTTTAAGTGAATGAATAGCAGTGGAAGGACACAGTAAATTATGAAAAGTTAATTATTAACAAAATGTGGGAAGTTGCGGAGAGCCATGAACCACAACGCTTTGAAGAGTTAAAGTACATATAAAACTATATCTTCATTCCAGAATACTAGATTCATCTAGGCTAACTAAATAATTATTTATGTTAATTTCAATTTTAGCAATTAACACAGGCCGCCTTCAAAGTTTTCTTAGTTTAAACCAATTCAGTTTTTATCATTACCACCTCATTTTGCTATACAGAACGAGTATTTTACATGAATAGTGTTATTAACTTGATTTTCCATAGTGATCAAATTAATTCTGAATAAACTATGAATGCTACTGAATTCCTGAATTCAAACACAGTTTTTTGTCTATATACCTGAGTGCATTCACTTTTATTGATGTCGGTTAAGAACTGGTGTGGAAACAGAAGTTTGGGAAATTGGAAAATAATATTTCTAACCTGGTGATCACCCCCTCTCTCGAGTAATGGTTGCAGGCAATGCTCTTTCCACAACTCCTTCCTTCTTTCTCGGTGACTTGCCTGCGCCCGCAATTCTTAAGTAGCTGAAGGCAGGTACTCTTACCTGCTCTGTATTGCTTTCTTTAAAAAAAAACTATGATCCACACGTACTTTTTTCTTTCTCTTTTCTACTCTGAAATTTTATTGCCTTAGCCGGGCGATATCATTCAACCCTCGCAAATTGTTTTCGTCCAAAACAAATTTATCAACTAAACTTCTGATTCCGAACACGTAATTTTTTGTTGAGTAACCTAGTCACCTCTTAAATGCTTCTTAGATTCTTTACGGCTTCTTTCATCGGCCAACTCCCAACACCCAAATCAGATATTGTCCCCGGAAGACATTCAGCTTTCTCGTGGGAAGTTTATGAGTATATCTTTTTTATATTCAAATTAAAATTTATTATTAATTACCAGCTACCAACTAGGGTCACGCCAGTAGATAAAAGCATTTTATGAGTAATCTAAAAATTGAATTGGCTCTAAGTTCAACAATTGGCCACAGAAGAGAAAACAAAAACTTAGCTACTTAGCTAGTTGAGTTACTAAAGAGATTTAACTAAAACTAGGTATCTAAAAGTATTATACGTGAAATTAGAACGACCTATCCCCGTGGACTAAATAAAGAATTCGGTTCGAAATTCCAAAAAAACAGAAGCGCAAAACGTCCGAAACATTTTTAGCAATAAATATGAGGACAATAATCCGAATGCTGTAAATCCTTTTTTTATTAAGATAATGTATGATTTTCCGGCTAAACTGTGTAAGAGTATGCAGTAGGGTTTCCCGACCCATCCGGTAAAGAGGAATGCTTTTGCCTAACCTAACTCTGTCAATTGGTCAGTAGAGCCTCAGATGCAAACAGTTTTACCAATGGATAGAAGAACTTTTGAGAAGAGGGACGGATCAACTTCAGTAACTACGATGATGCAAAATGAACTGTCAAGCAATCGCAGTATTTAACCTTGAATACCACAATGAATCAAAATTATAAGAGAGATAGGGGAGAGGTAACCACACTGGCGTAAAATGGGCTAACTAAATAAATGATGAATAAAATGCGTGATGATAATGGCATTGTAATTGTACTGTTCAATGTTATATTATAAAGTCATTGAATATAAGGTTATTAATGGAAATGGATACGAATCTACTACACATTCCAAAAATTGAATAAGTAAGCATTTATACCATTGCTACCACTAGCTCTCAGTATTCTAATATTAATCATGATTGTTAGGGGAAGCTAATTTACCTGCCCTGTAAAGGGCGATAACTCAAAATATAATTGAGTTACTTTCCTTGTCTGGAAGATGAGCGTGGTACTTCTGAATTAAAAATAGTGACAAGCTGACTCGAGGAATTCATGATTTTAATCCAAACAAATCCTTGCTGTTTTCAGACAGTGAGTGAATAAAAGTTGTTTTATTATTTGTTAAAAACAACTTGTCTTTTGTTTTCATTCGTTTTCGTTTGTTCCAATAACATGGGATATAACAAGTATTGTGTGATTTGTTTTCGTATTTCAAAAGTTGTATTTGGAAGATTTTTTTTCTCACATTTAGAGTGACCAAAACAAATCATAACCATTTTTTTATGTATGATATGATTTTCTGGAGAAAGAAAAATAAAGCTAGGAATAGAAAATGGATTTTTGGTACCAGTTGCTAATTTTGTTAAAAACGTTTCAGAAAATTGCCATTGTAATAATTTAATCTAATTTGCCATTGAATAATGTTGTTTTCTCTTGAAGAACACAGCGCAGTGGATAAAATCATTGGTTGAATCCAGTGACTTGACCCAAACAGTTGTGAGTACAATACCTGCCTACGAAAATTTGGATAATTGAGTTAAGAGAGAGATAACAGATACTGAGATATATGAGGCAGTCTGGAACTAGAACAATCTACCACAGTGAACGAAATAAAGGGGTTCGGCTCAAAATACCAAACTCCTGAAGAAGGCCGGAGTGTACAAGGGTCGAAACATCGTGAATATAAAAACAAAGATAAGAACAACTATCTAAACGATATAAATGTTATAAATAAAATGTTTTAATAGCGAATTTGAGACTAGTATTTCATTGAATGCAATGGATTCCAGTTGAATCCATTGCATTTACTTACGCCCAAATATCATTGGGAAAGGTATTAATTCGTCTTCTCTTTCCTCCAGTTATAGGTTAAATAGCAGGATAGACTGGGTTCTATAGCCTTGACTGGCAACCAGTCTACCGCAGAAAACAATGGCAACCTACTGCAGGATAATCTTCTGCCCAGTTAGTCATGTCTCTTTCGAGACATGATCACCGAAGCGTGTTTCACGTATGGCACTTAACTAACTGATTTCATTGAAGAAGAAAGAAAATGTATTTTTGTCCAGGTCAGTATAGATTAATATTTCAAAACTATTTTTTTCATTTCATCTGTTTTTCATATTTTCATATTTATAGCGTGAATCATAAAGAAAGACGATGTATATTTTAATTTTAATTCCAGAATGCAGGGAAAGCGATTTCTATGGAAAAGGATATGAAGGTAAAATGGTAATGTCCTTACACATTTTTTTTAGGTCAGATAAGGGTTTACACAAACTATTTTAATTCTTGTCTCAATTCTTTCTTTTTCAGACAAACACACACACACAAACGCACTCGCTCATCTTTTTCATTCATTCTAAGTGAGTTTATGTGTGCCTCTGACCTCTTGGTGCTGAGGTGATTCACTATTCAGACATCTTTTAAAGTGAGAAAAGTTGTTTCTATAAATATTGACTTTACAACGATATAATGGGTGCTGAAGTCACTACTTACGAGTAATGGTTTTATTTTCTCCTCCTATTGCTCACATATCTGCATTTATTTTTTCTTCTATTTTCTGTCACTGGGTAAATAGTTGACGTTGGTGTAAAGTACAATTTATAGCAGCGAAAATAGATCGGTGTATTGTTAGCGACGTCTATGAGAGACCTGAGAGCTATTTTGTGATTGCAAAAGAAAAGTATTTTCTACATACGCCGTTTTAAGATTAAGCAGTGTGGAGTCCCTATGACATTGTGCAAAATTTGACATTTTTTCTTTTCAAGAAAATGTTTGGGCTTTTTTTAAAAAAAAAAGCAATCATAACAAACGATGGGGAATAAGTATCCATTTGTTTCGTTTTTTTTTTTGTTTTGTTTTTTTTTTTTTTTTTTTTTTTTTTTTTTTTTTTTTTTTTTTTTTTTTTGTTGTTTGTTTTGGTTTTTTTAGGTTTTTTATTTTAACGATTTCTGCCGGTTTTGTTACAGTTCAGTGCTTTTCATTTTTTCAAAGATCAAGTTTGTAATTTTTAACCGATGTCTTTCTATTTTTCTTTATAGTTATTTTTTTCCTTTTCTCGCCAATTCTTGGTATTATGTCACGGTTTTCATTTACTCGTTCTTCTTTCAACGTTTAAATAAAATTCTAAAAAATATGCGAATATAAATTATCAACATTTTATTTTATTATCTTCTAAATTCTGTTTATTTGTTTTATTTCTTTCATTCATATATTTTGGCTAAATATTCATCACTCTTCGTTCTATCTCAAATTTTGACATTTTTGTTTTCCTTTTTACATTATCATTTGTTTTCTTCATCTTTGTTTCCGTAAGGATCTTATAGCGTCACGCTGAGCGAGTTACTATAACAAAACTTAATGTTATGGTGAAACGCACCTATTCTATAGTGAATAAACTCTCCCACCTACTATAAGCAAGAGTAGTAAGAGGAACAAGGGTCAGTCGGTCGATAGTAGTCGACAGTCGAATACGAAAGTAGTCAGCGACCTGCCAAGATTACACTGCGTAATACACATTATATCAAGTTCCTAACGTTTTGTACGTCGAACTTATTAGGACTGATACTACAAATATTAGCCTCCACTGCGAAAATAACTCCACAAAATTTAACTTCTTCTTCTTTTATGTGCCGTGTCCCTTCAGGATGTAGGCGATCATTACCTTCTCCATCTCCATCACACTTTTAGTTCTTAAATAACTTTCTCTTGTTACCCTTTTCAAAACCTGCGCTGACATCCATTAGTTCAAGTTCATCAAATATATCACGCATTGCTTTCTTGCCTTTCTTTCATTTCATCCATCCTGTGCGTATATGATTCTCCAAGCCCTCCTTCCTCATTACGTGTTCCAGAAGCTTCAGTTGTCGTTTCCTGATGTCAACTATTAGTTTTCTTCTCTTTTCCATCCACTCCAAGACCTCGTCGTTGCTCACATGTTCGGCCCATGGTATACTTATCATCCTTCTGTAGAACCACATTTCGGTTGTTCTTCTTTATCTTTGATTAAACTGTTCAGCATTCGCTGCCATACTAAAGAACAGACATCACATAACAATCCACTAATCTCTACTTTGTTTCCAGCGAAACTTTCTGTCTCACATTAATCTACTCAACTTCTGAAATGCATCCATGGCCATACCAATATGCCTTCGGATCTCAATGTCACACTTTCCGTCCTCTGTTAGTATTTGAATTTCTGTACTTGTTTGATTTTAGTATTCCCGACCTGTTGGTAGCATTTTGGACTTCTAATTTTACTGATGACCATGCATTCATTTTTTTTAGATTATATGTCGTTCTTTTTTTTTCCGCTTTCTTTAGCTACTTTCTGTAGGTTATGTGGTTTTATTTCCGTCTCTGCTATCAGCACTGCATCATCCACGTATGTTATATTGTACAAATTTGGGTACCTGGATGTGGTGAAATTGGCAAGCTTGTTTTGCTAGAAACTATTACAACTGAACAGTGAGATCTCGCGTCACTGGTATGTCACACTTTCGGTATTGTGACACATCTAAAAGGCGCTTTGAAAATCATCTTATATTGTTCAGATTGTGAATACCAATGACGATTGTGACCACCAATGGCAGAACTTCTGGAGCACTCAGAATTGTCTCGCTTTATAAGTTGAATAAATCCGGTGAGAAGACAAATCCTTGTCTTACACCTCTTTCTATTTTGGTATATGTGCTGAACTCGTTTCCTGTTCGACTGCAAGAAGGTTGCTGCCAGTACAGGTTCTTGATTACTCTAATGCCTTTCCTGAACATGTCCAGGTTGTCAAGTATCTCTAACAAGTCATTTTTCACATAAGCAGAACAACGTTTACAACGACCCACATATACATATTTTGCGCACATGATTACTGGACTTGGTGACACGTGTGTGCTTTATATTGTATCTTTTTTAAGTTATATTTTGGAATACCGTTTACTTTAAGAAATTGTAGTATATTATAAGGACCAATGAAAATGCTCATTTATGTTGATTGTTTTTGATTGGTTGGTTAATTTTTTATTAGCGGTATATCTAACTCTATGATCTATTGAATGCTGAAATCAAAATATTTTGTACTTAATTTTATATTAATTTTATGTTAATTTTATGTTTACATAGTAAAGGTTTGTTTTTAGATATATACTAGTAGTATAGCCCGTCGTTGGTCGGGTGTAATGAAAACTTTAGAACTAATCCATATTCTTGGAGCTCAGACACTTTGGACGTTGGCACGGAAAACTAAAAAGAAATAGTTGTTTCCAGTTAAAGTGAAACCGTAGACTGAAAGAAAAATGAATGGATGTAAGTCAAATTTTGATTTCCTGGTATCCATATCAAATGAGATTTTTAACGTAGAAACTGAATTTTGAAGACTAAATAAGTCCTTTAAGTAAATGGTATCATGGCTGAGACTAAGAACTACAATTATACCTACTTAGAGCCAAACCCGAAGCAAAAGCTAAAATAAAAGGGCTGAAAAAAATACAGACATACAGGCAGATAAACAGACACACACACAAACATCTTGCCTTACATATATATATATATATATATATATAATGGATTTTCTGCACTATTGTAAGAACTGAAACCTTGAAACCTTTGAATATCGTTTCTTATGTCTTTGTCTATGAGTGTATTAAATTTGATTAAAATCGGGCCACTCCATCTATAACCCGATTTTTTCGATTATCGATTTTCGATATTTATCAGGAGTGCCTCGACACAAAACCTAGCTAAGAACACTCACAGACGCTTACAGTACAACTGTGTAAATTATCAAGAAACTCGGTTCAGCCGTTTCGGAGTCTGTAGGTAACCGACACACACACAGACACACACACACAGACACACACACAGACAAATTTTCATTTGTAAATAAGTTTAGATTATGTAGATTATAAAATTTATTCTTGGTAATTTTGCTATGAATCTTTCTTTTTAATTTTCTTATTGTTTCAATCATTTTGTATTGTTGGTCATTTTATTATAAAATGTGCTGTTCAGTTTTTGTTTAGTGGGGTCCCTATTTGCCCATTGCTGAGACCCTAACAGGTGCTGCCGCTCTGGATTATAGTAGGTCTAAAAACGACAGCAATTAAGAGGTGGCTCCACGCTCCTCAAATCTTTCAAACTCCCGAGTAGAGGCATTGCTGCAGGATGTAATTTATCCTTATTCCTGGAGCCATAATATTCAGCTCCGAGTTTGTTTTTTTGTTTTTTATGTTTTTGTTTTGTTTTGTTTTGTGGGGGTTTGTTTTTTTTTTGCGGGTGGTGTTACTGACATATGTACTTTTTTCAGTTACTGATTAATCCTTTCTTACATTCTTGACTATATTTTCTGATTTTTTTTTTCAGTTCCTTATTTCAGTCTTTCACTAACAGCGTATTATCTACATTTTGTATATATCTAAGGTGACGTCCACCAGTAATATATCATATTAGGGCTTCTTTTCCTCTTAATGTCATCTTTTTTTCTTTCTTTTTTTAATCATTTCTACCCGAGCAAGGCGGAAACGCCACTGATGTGCAGGGGGCTACATAAATGTAAAAAGATTAATTAGAAAAGAGTGAGGAGTACAAACTAGTTAGAAAGGAACAATAGAAAGCTGAGAAAGCAGGTGCTATTACAGATACATAGGTGGAGAGAAAGGGAAGGTTATACAGGGGAGGGGAGAGCTAGTGTCCAGTGGTTAGTAGATGAGTATTGACTTTGCATTTAAATTTCTGGAGGTTGTAGCCGTCAGGAAAGCAAGAATACGGGATCGAGTTCCACAGGTGGAAAGTGCGAGAGAAGAAGCTGCAGGAGTAGAATTGTCGTCTGCATTTGGCTAACCTGACTGTGAATGGGTGGGGCCCAGTTGCCAGTCTGGTTGCACGGGTAAACACCTGTTGAGGAGGCATCAGTGACTTAAGTTCGTCTGAGCAGAAGCCATGAAAGTATTTATAGAACAGACAAAGGGAGGCCACATTTCGACGATGGGGAAATGGCTGCAGTCGAGCCGCCAGATCAGTAACTATCACATTACAGACCAAATAAATCGCATAGTAGAAAAAAGTACATTTCTTACAGTACATTTTTATTTATTCTTAAGTAATTATTATCTTTCCTATCCGCATGTATAACTTTTGTTTCTTGCATAAATAATAGATTTCCGTAATGTCTTACTAAATTATATTTCTTTAATATTTGAAGAAACTCTTTGCATTGTGTCCTTTCGAATGTCATTTTTTCTTCAATGAAAGCTAAAGATATATTTACATTCCTAGCGCTTTGACCATAAACAATGCCTTGCTCCTTTATCTTAAACAAAGCTACGTTTTCTCTTATTTAGGGTTCAAATCACCTTCACCCGTTATTAATTAGAATTTGAAAGTTTATTTTCGTTATTGGGTTCAATAACCTAATGGGATTTACTTTCATTTTATCCAGGATTATCTGGCTAGCTTATGAAGAACGATTTACTGGGGTGCATTGGTATTTGTAACTTAGAGGTAACCCAGTAATTATGAAATCATCTGTCACTATCTCGGATTTAATCTACTAGATTTTGGTGCTTTGTTTTTATTCACACTGACCAGTACTGACCTCATCACAAATTTGATTTTTTCTTTGATTTATATGTTTACATGTTATATGTTTGTATGTTTAATTTATGTTTTGGTTTATTTTAGAGGAATTAAAATCGATTTTGCGCTTGTATTTTACACACACACACACACATACACACACACACATACACACACACACACACACACATATATATATATATATATATATATATAGAGAGAGAGAGAGAGAGAGATAATTTGTGTTGAAGTTTGACCAGTAACGTCATACACACGTGTGCGTCGTCATTAAAAGAAAATTGAATGCGAGTGGCTGTCTTTTGATTTGAAGAGCCTAAATCGAGCGAGAACAAACAACCATAATTAAAATCAAATTTAATCTCAGTTCCTTACCTCCCCACCTCACATGTTTGAAAATCTTTGAACCGTGAGGTCATTTCTATTATGTGACCCTGTAGTCTCTTTCATCAATATAGCATATGAAATCACGTTACTTTCAAGCTGCAGACTATAGACAACATAATGGATCAATTGTTGTTCTCTCGAATTCTAAATTCTTCCATTGGCAATAAACAAAGACAGCTGAAGTTAGATGGAAAACTACACAGATTTATTTTCTTAGAGTGAACCGTATTTCGAACGGCTTACTCGATAACGGCAAAATTTCATCAAAAGGTTCAACAGTTATTCCTTCTCTGTTATGTTAATAAAATGCTTAAACAGAAAATCCCTGTTTAAATATACCATTGAAATTATATATATATATATATATATATATATATATATATATAATATTAACTATAGCAAGAACAATACCATTAGTAAAACTAGTATTAATCAAGCTATAATTTAAATAGTCTTGTATAACCCACCAAGAACAAACTCAGAGGGAAAATAAGGGCAAGAAAAAACAAAAAAACAAACGATGTACATGAACAAAAAGTCAATCACTCCTAAGAAAGAAAAAAAAACCAACACGAAAACTCTAACACTAAAGCGCTTAATACCAAAGTAGAGCAAACGAAGACAAAATCTAAGCAATAGCCAACATCCGACCACGGTTTCGCCTAACGGCTCGTCAGGGAAATTGGCCCCAATTTCTCTGACGAGCCGTTAGGCAAAACCGTGGTCAGTTGTTGGTTCTTGCTTAGATTTCTCTCTTTATATATATATATATATATATATATATATATATATATATATATATATATATTAGTTATCCACATACAAACCTGTTTCGCTGTATCACAGCTCATCATTGGGACTAAAAATTAACTTGCTTCCAGCCGGGATCGAAATTCAATCGATTTAGTGTCAATCTTACTACATACTCTCTAAGGCATAGGCGTATGAAAGAAGGGAAGGAAAATATCAGCCTGTTATATATCTGCATTATATATCAAAACAGTGCTCAATATAGAAAATAGAGCTATGAATACTTATTATGAATTATAATTTAGAACATTTATAATATATATATATGATAGTGAATAGATTATTAATGATAATATTCTGTCATTTTAAATATAACACAATATTATCAAAAATAGATATCTCTCTAAATTTTTTTTTTAATCATTTCACCCCGAGCAAGGCGGAAACGCCACTGATGTGCAGGGGGTTACATAAATGTAAAAAGATTAATTAGAAAAGAGTGAGAAGTACAAACTAGTTAGAAAGGAACAATAGAAAGCTGAGAAAGCAGGTGCGATGACAGATACATAGGTGGTGAGAAAGGGAAGGTTGTACAGGGGAGGGGAGAGAGCGAGAGGCCAGTGGTTAGTAGATGAGTATTGACTTTGCATTTAAATTTCTGGAGGTTGTAGCCGTCAGGAAAGCAAGAATACGGGAGTGAGTTCCACAGGCGGGAAGTGCGAGAGAGGAAGCTGCAGGCGTAGAATTGTCGTCTGCATTTGGCTAACCTTACTGTGAATGGGTGGGACCCAGTTGCCAGTCTGGTTGCACGGGTAAACACCTGTTGAGAAGGCATCAGTGACTTAAGCTCATCCGCAGAAGCATTAAGCAGAAGCCATGAAAGTATTTATAGAAGAGACAGAGGGAGGCCACATTTCGACGATGGGGAAGTGGCTGCAGTCGAGTCGCCAAATCAGTACCTATCACATTACAGACTCTCCTTTGGAGCTTGTCAAGAACACTGAGGAGAACGGCAGGGGCACCTGACCATAAATGGCAGCAGTACTCCATGCACGGACGGATGGTTGACTTGTATATATGCAGGATGGATTCAGGTGGAAAAAACATCCTGAATCGCCATAGTGACCCAATCTTCTTAGCAGTAGATTTTGCTATGGATTCAATATAGTGGTTCCAGTTGAGGTCTGAGGGCAGGGTAAGTCCGAGGAGGCGTAGTGTATTACTCTCAGGGAGAATCACTTAATCCATGCTTATGGGAGGCAGAAGAGGTTGCCTGTAATGGTTGACAGACAACAGCTTGGTCTTAGATGAATTGAAGTTGACAAGCCACTTCTTGCCCCAGTTCACCAGAGTGTAGATCCCGCTCAAGGTCAGCAGCGAGATTATGTCTGTCCGCCACGACAGGTTTCTTATGTTTTCTTCCTGCCATTCGTAAGTCATCCTTTCTTTGGTTACATGAATTTACACATATACACACATAAACATACAACCGCAAATATATATATATATATATATATATATATCTTTTTACAAAACTTATTCAGTTTGTCACAGTTAAGATGTGTCAGACATGTTGATTGAATGGAAGATAGTAGTGTGCCAATATTTTTTATTCACGGCCAATTGCCAAATGAGCCCCGAAACATTGGAAGTCCGATACTTCGTTATACAATCAAACTGAAGTACAATCTCGAAGCATCTGACATAATTGTTGACTCCTTCAACTTGTATTCTTTAGATCGAATTGTCAACGTGGCATTACAAATTACAGAATCGCCTTCAACATCCTGATTCAGTTCCTTTGGAAACTAAAACTCGATCTTTCATGCTAATATCTCCATCTGCGACGACGTTCAACTATCCGATTTTTCATTTGTTCTGCATATCCAAATTTGGTTTGAAAGCTCACACCCGCCATAAACAGCCAGAATCTGTGTCTGCATCAGAGGCTTCTATTGCCAAACAAACGGTTTCAAATGCTCTCTCTGCGGCCTGTTATGCAAATCCAAGGTAGGCTTGATGGCGCACATAAGACACATACATAAAACATGATGTTTTATGAACTAAACGCAATGGACCCTCATACGTTGAAAGCGACGGAGGAGACTATATATATATATATATATATATATATATATATATATATATATATATATCCCGTGTTGACTATTTCGAATCTATTTTTCTGCATCATTATCGTACACGAAATGAAAACAAATCATTTTCTGGAACTGATATTATTATTATTATTATTATTATTATTATTATTATTGTCGTCATTTTCATAATAATTCGATTTCTACTATAGTCACAATACCCCACAAGTCTGCGGAAAGACTTAATGCTGGTAGGGGTGTATTGTTATGGCTACATTTCATTTGGTTTTCTATCTCCCAGAAAATCACTATGGTTACATGGACAAAGTTCTCTTTGACAATATTTTGTGTGTCTCTTCAGCTGGGGTTTCCAGAAATTCTTTCAATGTGTTGTATTGTACGATTTTCATTATTCCAAGTGCACCAACTATCACTATGTTTATACTATTGTTGTTTTCAATTTCCAAATTTTTTCAATTTCAATTTGCAGGTCTTTATATTTTGATAGTGTTTTAAAATTCCTTAGTTATTATGTTACAATCTGCTGGACAAGCTATATCAATTAGTTGACAGGTTTTATTTTTGATTTCTGACATTAATGTTTGGGCTATTTTCTTTAATTTTCCTGCCTGTGTAGATTGTGTAATCTCATAGAATGGTGGGATCTTCTGTTTCTGTGACCGGTACTGGGTGACGTTCATGCCAGTATTTATTTACATATTTTTCAGTGTTTGTACATTGTCTAGTGTAAATATTGCCTCACTCTATCGTGACGTTTTTTTGTATTTATTTGGGACAAGTCAAGAATCTTTTGAGATTAGATGGTATAATGTTCACTGGTATTCGTCACAAAACATGCATTTGGCATCCACATTATAATGTATGATATTTGCCTGCAAGTTCCGTGTGAAAAGACTCTGGTCTTGCGCTGCAAGAATAAAGCTCTCAGTTTTAAACTTTAAACAAGATGCTCGTAACTATTGATGAGTATTAATTTAATCAATATCGAATTTATAATCACGTTTTGAATATTGGCCTAGCAGAGGTTTCTCATGCCAGCGTTGTTTCATTTGTTCAAGAGATTTATCCTTAGCTTTCTTTTTCATATTTTTTTTTTTTTTGCAGCTGTTGGTTCTTGAGTCTTGTTTGGGTTTTCTAGAGAATCTACTAAATGTTTGTATTTACTACCTTTTTTTTACTCATTTCACCCGAGCAAGGAAGAAATGCCACTGATGAGCGGGGGGCTACAAAAATGTAAAAGATTAATTAGAAAAGTGTGAGAAGTACAAACTAGTTAGAAAGGAGCAATAGAAAGCTGGGAATGCAGGTGCGATGACAGATACATAGGTGGAGAGAAAGGGAAGGTTATACGGGGGTGGGGAGAGAGTTAGAGTCCAGTGGTTAATAGATGACTATTGACTTTGCATTTAAATTTCTGGAGGTTGTAGCAGTCAGGAAAGCAAGAATATGGGAGCGAGTTCCACAGGCGGGAATACGAGAGAAGAAGCTGCAGGAGTAGAATTGTCGTCTGCATTTGGCTAACCTGACTGTGAATAGGTGGGACCCAGTTGCCAGTCTGGTTGCGCGAGTATACACCAGTTGAGGAGGCACCAGTGACTTAAGTTCGTCCGGGCAGAAGCCATGAAAGTATTTATAGAACAGACAAAGGGAGGCCACATTTCGACCGGTGGAGAAGTGGCTGCAGTCCAGCCGCCAGATCAGTACCTATTACATTACAGACTCTCCTTTGGAGCCTGTCGAGAACACTGAGGAGAACGGCAGGGGCGCCTGAATTAAATGGCAGCAGTACTCCATACAGGGACGGATGGTTGAATTCTATATATGCAGAATGGATTCAGCCGGAAAAAACAACCTGGATCGACATAGTGACCCCACCTTCTTAGCAGTAGATTTTGCTATGGATTCAATATGGTGGTTCCATTTGAGATCTGAGGAGAGGGTAAGGCCGAGAAGGCGTAGTGTGTTGCTCTCAGGGAGAATCACTTGGTCCATGCTTATGGGAGGCAGGAGAGGTTGCCTGTGATGGTTGACAGACAACAGCTTGGTCTTAGACGCATTGAAGTTGACAAGCCATTTCTTGCCCCAATTCACTACAGAGTGTAGATCCCGTTCAAGGTCAGCAGAGAGATTATGTCTGTCCGCCACAACAGGTTTCTTACTGGTGCGGGAGTATATTGTAGTGACGTCTGTGTAGATGCCTGCTTGGGAACTGATCTCATCTGGGAGGTTGTTGATGACAATAAGGAAGAGCGTCGGGCCCAGGATAAAGCCCTGTGGGACACCAGCATTCGTGCTGTAGGATGAAGAGGCAGGCCCATTCAAAACGACCTTCATATTACGGTTATTTAAAAAAGATTGGATTAGGTCAAGCAGACGGCCGGTAATACTGTGACCCTGTAGCTTGCATAGGAGGCCAGAGTGCCAAACCCTGTAAAAAGCCTTAGAGATGTCCGAGCAACCGCGCGAGCCTATTCAGACTCATCAAGGGCCTGGAGCATGTACTCCGTTACGGTTGTTAGCAAGTCGGCCGTGGACCTGGCAAAGCGGAAGCCATATTGCTTGTCAGACAAAAGATTGTGGGCAGTAAGATGTTGAACTATTTCAGCATTGATTATGGCCTCGAATACTTTCCCGAATATTGGCTGAAGACTGATAGGACGATAGTTGGATGGATCCGAGGGTTCACCACAATTGTTAAATACAGGAACGACTGAAAAGTACTTCCAGCATGCAGGAAAGCAGTAAGCAGAAAGGCAGTAGTTAAACAGTTTAGAGAGGACAGGGGAAAGTTCAGGAGCACACCTCTTAAGGACTATCACCGGGATTCCATCGTCTCCACTCGCCTGATTGGGGTCGAGTTTTGAAATTACTCTGGATACTACTGTCGGAGTAATATATACGTCGTGCAGTTTGGCCTCAGTCCTAATAGGGAAGTTGGGTGGATGTACTCCAGATGAGTCAAATATGGAGTTGGATGAGAATCTGCGGGCAAAGCACTCATCTTCGTCCGCAGATGACGTGAGAACCTCAAATTCATGGATTAAAGGAGGTATTGAGGATTTGCTATTGTTCAGCACTCGTTTGCAAATCCTCCAATAGTCCTTAGAGCCGAATTTGCGGTCACCTGTCCCAGTCAGCATTTTGGTATAGGTAGGAGGTCCTATAGGTAGGGGATTCCTGGGGGGAGTGAGATTGGAAAGAAATACTGAGAGAGACTACAGCGTGGTCGGGGTTGCCGAGAGGGGAAAGCTGAGAGATTCGACAGGCGTCAGGCGCAGAGGTGAAACATATATCTAGTAGTTAGGAATGACCCGAGGGAGTGCTTGGGAAGCGAGTGGGGAAGTCCACCACTTGCGTAAGGGATTGGGAAATAGCGAAGTTCATAGCGTGAATGCCCGCTGGATCAGTAACAGCGTTTTCAAGCCACTCAGAGTGATGGGCGTTGAGATCACCGAATACAAATATGTGGGCGAATAGGTGATAGGTAACAGCCTTATCTATGTCGTCAGCAATGCTATCTAGTAAGGAGCAGTCAGGAGAGGAGGGAGAACGGTAAAGAAAGAATTATTATTGAATATTCTTTTTTTTCAGTTTTCATGTTGTTTGACTAATTGTATCATCCTGTCTTTTGTTGTTTCCATGTATGTTAGTAATCACATAGTTGTTGTCTTGTTTGACCCTCTTCCACCTTTTTTACGGGGTATGTGTAAACGGTTGACATCAGCCTTTGGATGATGCATCTTATGCTTAGAAAAAAAACTTTCTTGTCTTATCATCAATTCGGCTGATGTCATTTAGAGTACATTTTAAGATGTTGAAATTAAATTGTACCACTGGGATGGTAAGCTTATTAATTGTCATAATTCTTTTCTAAGAATTTAATTCATTTTTGAATGTCACTCGTGCCCTTCTATAAACTCTTGACGCAGCATTTCTTTCATTTTCTCCTGGCTAATTTTTTCAGTCTCATTTACACTTAAGTACTTATGAGCTTTTTCTTGCTCTTTGTTATTATTATTATTATTATGTCATTTTTCATCATATTTCGATTTCTGCTTTGGTCTCACTACCAACCAAGTCTGCGGGGAGACCTAAGGCAGGTCGTGGCGTGTTGTTATGACTCCATTTCATGTTTTTCTATCTTCCCTATCATCCCTAGCATTACATAAATAAAGTTTTCCTTAGTGTGTGGGCTGTACTTAATAAGACAATTTTTTGTATATCTCTTAAGCTGGAGTTTCCAGGGATTCTTTCAATGTGTTGTTTTGTTCCATTTTTTATCATTCCAAGTGCACCTACTATCACTGGCACAACTCTTGTTTTCAATTTCCCCATTTTTTCTATTTCAATTTCCAGGTCTTTATATTTTGACAGTTTTTCAAATTCCTTGATTGCTATGTTACAATCCGCTGGACAAGCTATATCAATTAATAGACAAGTTTTCTCCTTCTGGTTTTTAACAATAATGTCTGGCCTGTTTGATTCAATTTTTCTGTCTGTGTAGATGGTGTAATCCCATAGAATGGTTACATCTTCTATTTCTGTAACTGGTGCTGGGTGATGTTCATACCAGTGTTTGTTTACAGATTTTCCATAATGTTTGCACATTGCCCAATGTAAATATTGCCCAACTCTATCGTGGTGATTTTTATATTCATTTGGAGCAAGCACAGAACAGCCTGAGATTAGGTGGTCTATTGTTTCTTGGTGTTTATCACAAAACCTGCATTTTGGATCCATATTATTATGCATAATATTTGCCTGAAAGTTTCTAGTGAAAAGACTTTGGTCTTGTGCTGCAAGAATAAAGCCTTCAGTTTCAGACTTTAATCCAGATGCCCGTAACCATCGATGAGTATTAACTTTGTCAACATTGGATTTATTGGCACGTTCTGGATATTGGCCATGCAGAGGTTTGTCTTGCCAGCGCTGTTTCATCTGTTCAAGAGCTTTATCTTTGGCTTTCATTTTCATATTTTTTGCCGCAATAGTTGGTTCTTGGCTTCTGTTTTGCTTTTCTACAGAATCTACTAACTGTAAATCTTGTTTGTATTTACTGCCTTCTTTTATTATTGAATATTTTTTCTTTCTTTCTTCATGTTGCCTTACTAATTGTATCATCCAATCCTTTGTTGTTTCTATGTATGTTAGTATGCCAATAGTTGTTGTCTTGTGTGACAATTCCAGCTGAATAAGACCTCTTCCACCTTCTTTACGGGGTATGTATAGACGGTCTACATTAGCCTTTGTATGATACATCTTATGCTTAGAAAGAAGCTTTCTTGTTTTAGAATCCATTCGCCTGATGTTATTATTATTATGATTATTATTAATATTATTATTATTATTATTATTATTGCTTAAAAAATTAGAAAATTAAGTTTGATTCATCATGATGAAATTGATAATAGCTGCATTTTATTATATATGTATTTTATATGTAACTACTTACTATGCTTACATATAAAATTACTTACGTAATTAATTTAGATAAACATTTTTATAGCATTTTAACTTATACGTTTGCTTTTCTACAAACTTCTTTTTATAACGGATTAATGAGTAACATCTTTAATATCGACCATGCACTCATTAAATATTTGTTATCTACTACTAAATATAAGAATGTCGTATTTCACCATTCTAGGATCTGCCTAACTCCTCTTGTTAACTTCCTGGTTTCTTTCTCATCCGGTGTTGCTGATACCTTTTCTTATTGTTATATACTGTGTTCCGATATTATTATAGTTTACAGATTTCTCTAATAACCTTTGTCTTTTTACCAACTAATTGTTCCTATGATGCTATCTATTCACTTAAACATATTAGATATGTTACTCGATAGTTGCCAATGACCCTCCAGCTTTCAATTTGTCATATGAATGTTAAATTTTCTAAATGCAAGGTATTTCAACATTTTCTTTCTCATTGTAGTTAAAATTGTATTTGGTTCATTACTTCTTTAGTAAGTTAAGTGCCATACGTGATACACACTTGGGCGATCATGTCTCTGACTGGGCAGAAGATTATCCCGCAGGAGTTTGCCATTGCATTCTGTGGTAGACTGGTTGTCAACCAAGGCTACAGAACCCAATCTGTCCTGTTATTTAGCCCATAACTAGAAGGAAGAGAGGGATTAATATATTTCCTAAGGGTATTTGTGTGTAAGTGAATTCAAGGAATTCAACTGGAACTCGAAATCGGCTCCCAGACTTCTCTTTCCAAGCCAATATCCATTGCACCACAATGCAAATCCTTACTTCTTACCCTTTCTTTTGTTTATTTTTTCGTTTATATTTTATTAGTTGATTATGTTGCGGGATATTTTTTTCTATTCGACAATTTAATCTCGAGTATATGTTTCTGTAATTCATTTTTCCCAATAACTTTTCCAGTAGAAACATTTTCTTTTCACTTTTATTTATAGTAAACGATTTACAATAATTTATTTACAGTAATTTATTACAATAATCTTAGGCAATATTATCGCAATAATAAAATATTTTCTTACAATAATTATTATTGCTTTTGTTTTCAAATCTTCACATTTCAATAGATTTTATAAAGATAAATACTTGAAAAAATGTTGAAAAATATATCAACATTCTTCGTATATATTTCTCTTTATTATTCAATTTTCATGGAATGGTTATAAAGTATTTCTCATTATTATTCAATTCTAATAGAATGCTTATAAAGTATTTCTCTGTATTATTCAATTCTCATAGAATGCGTATAAAGTATTTCTCTTTATTATTCAATTCTCATAGAATGCGTATAAAGTATTTCTCTTTATTATTCAATTCTCATAGAATGCGTATAAAGTATTTCTCTTTATTATTCAATTCTAATAGAATGCTTATAAAGTATTTCTCTTTATTATTCAAATTTTCATGAAATGCTTGTAAAGTATTTCTTTTTGTTTTTCAATTATCATAGAATGCATATAAAGTATTTTTCTTTATTATTCAATTCTCATAGAATGCGTATAAAGTATTTCTCTTTATTATTCAATTCTCATAGAATGCTTATAAAGTATTTCTCTGTATTATTCAATTCTCATAGAATGCGTATAAAGTATTTCTCTGTATTATTCAATTCTCATAGAATGCGTATAAAGTATTTCTCTTTATTATTCAATTCTAATAGAATGCTTATAAAGTATTTTTCTTTATTATTCAAATTTTCATGAAATGCTTGTAAAGTATTTCTTTTTGTTTTTCAATTATCATAGAATGCATATAAAGTATTTTTCTTTATTATTCAATTCTCATAGAATGCGTATAAAGTATTTCTCTTTATTATTCAATTCTCATAGAATGCTTATAAAGTATTTCTCTTTCTTATACAATTCTAATAGAATGCGTATAAAGTATTTTTCTTTATTATTCAATTCTCATGGAATGCGTATAAAATGTATCACTAGTTCATCCTTTAATCTTTAAAGTCCTTCATAAAATGCTAATTCATTTTTTTCAAAATTATAATAAGTTCATCAACAATGAAACATAGATTATTTGAAATGGAATTCGCCGAAACATCTTATATAATTATTCACAGAGTCAGTTGCGGTACGAAACGTGTTTAATTATTTTTAACATTAACTCTGGAAGACTAACCATTAATTAAAGTTACACCACTACTAACCATGTGTATATCATACCCGATTTAAAAAATAACAAAAAATGATTAAATATAAATCTTTATTTAAACTATTTTACATGCAGGCACTTCAAACTTAGAACTTTGAGTTAACATTAACAGGAACTGAAAAACATTATTTAGGTAAGAAAATCAGGTACTAACAATTGTAATCAAAACGGCGACATTTGCGCTGGGTATTATATACCCATGGTTAGTTTTCTCGGGTTAAAACAGTCAGGTTTATCTATTAAAGACAACTAGTTCAAATATATTTATGCACTTTAGTATTATTAGACAATATTTTCCGTTTGTAAAATCGTATTATTATTTTTACCTAGATCCAATGTTTAAGCTCGACTCACTGACAGAAGTTTTCTATATTACTGGGCGTATTTTTGAATTACATTTTCTTTTTAAATAGCCACACAGGGATTCACAAATATATTTTAATAATGCAATAGATCTTCCGTTCAAAAAAGATACAAGTAAATCGAAGGTTACGATAATGCATAGTAATAATTTCTATTGTGAAAGAATAATTACTTCATAAAACTGATAAATCGATAAAGCGGATGATTTTGTTTGATAAAGACCAGAAAATGAAACAAGCGAATAAAACTGATGACGATCGAAAAAAAAATTACCTTGAGTTACGACGAAATCTTATCTCATTAAAGTTGTTAATTTTCAATACTTTCTTTAAAATGATTTTTTTGTTTGTTTGTTTACCATTTTTCTAACATATTAAATTAAAGTCTGTAATGGTGGCATTTCAGGCATAAAACGACGCAGACATAAAATAAACTTTTCTGAATGTAGATTAAATCAGACAAGAAGATGCTTGCAATAAAATTTCCTTCCAACAAAAAGCATTTTCTTCCGGAGATTTGTAAATATATATTTACTTTCATTGATTTAAAATTTAATAAACAGTTTTATTTCATTTCAATATTAACTCTTTTTTTTTTGTAATGTAGAGATTGAACGAATGTTAAATCACGATGACAATATCCCGAGGTGTGTTCAGGGGTGATTTTTCCCTGTCTCTCGAATAATGTGATCATATTTTGAAAGCAATTAATTCCCATTGTTAAATAAATGTTTAATCGCAAATAAGATTTGTATAGATTTAAATATAGAATTTTATGTAAAATCATACTGTAATTTCCAATTTCTGATTGTTTGACATTAATATGTTTCTGTGGAGTGTTCATAATTTCATTACAGTAACATGCAGTTGACCTTAAAATAAACCTTGTTTTTATGTGTTTATAGACTTGTGAACATTCTTCTTTAGCAGATATTTTCTTTGAACAGCTTTCTTGGGTTCTGGTTACGAAAAAAACTAATTTCTTAGCAAATCTTTTAATAGAATATTTACAAGTATCTTATATGCATTCAGTTTGCGTATATTCTAATACGATTCTTTTTTTTATTTTTCCATACATTTTCAATAAAGTGGGCGCTTATCTTCGTGTCGTGCATGATTTGATTTCATAGTCATTTTACACGTTGATTTTTGTATTTTTTTTTTTGCAATTTTCATACACACTTTCTTATTTTTTACTAAGATTAGATTGTTTGTATTCTAACCAATATGGCCGCAGTTCTAAGTTTTGTAAAATATACCTTGCAAAGTATATAATAATGATTTGCTTATATTATACATGTATGCATTGAATTTTTAGTACTATTTTCTTTCGTTTCGATTGAAGACAGATATGTCAGAAAATCCTGTTTAATGAATAATGAGGACTGTCATTTTGTTTACCACGCATCTAAGAGTCTAATCCGAGATACATTATGACTACTTCCTTGAACAAGAAACATGTCAGGAAAATACAAAGACTAATTTCAGCTTCTCTTTCATCTTCTTCTGCATACTTCTCATATTTTTTGTTGCAAAACGTCATTCACGTTAAAAAAACAGATGCAGGAATTCACGACTGTATTTTTTTGTGTCTGACAGCTGCAAAACAAAAGCCTGATTGGCAAGGTGAAAGAAGTCACAGTTTACTGGGAGTGGCTCATTTGAATCTTCTTTTATGTGCCCTGTCCTTTCAAGACGTAGGCGATCATGGCCTTCCACGTCTCCCTATCACTAGTGGCTCTTAGCACGCCTTCTCCTGTTACAGCACCCAAACCCCGCACTGCCATCCACTAGCTCAAGGCCATAAACCTAGAATTTAAATGTATAGAAACTAGCATAGACACAAAATGAGGGATCAGTTTATATATTGATTATAATATAGAATTGATCCTCCCTTTTATAGCCACATTATAATTTGTCATAAACTGTTAGCATATATCTTCTTTTATGTGCCATGTCTTTTCAAAACATATGCGATCATGGCTTCCCACATCTCTCTGTCCCTGGTGGCTCTTAGCACGCTTTCTCCTATTGCCCCATCCAACCCTCGTTCCGTTATCCACCTGATCAGGTCCTTCAAATATGTTATCCGCTGCTTTTTCCATCTATCTGGCCTGTTAGTAACAGGTTCTTCATTCCCTTCTTCCTCGTTGCATATCCAGGAACTTTCGTTGCCTCTTCCTGATGTTCAGTATTAATTTCTTTTTTGTCCCCATCCTTTCCAAAACCTCGTCATTGCTCAGTCCATGATATCTGCAGCATCCTTCTGCAGAACCACATTTCAGCTGCTTTAAGTTTTTCCTTCATCTTTGAAGATATTGTCCAACATTCACTGCCATATTGAATAACTGACAACACATAGCAATCCAGTACTCTCCTCTTTGTTTCTAGTGAAATTGTCCTGTTTGTTAATACTTTACTCAACTTCTGGAATGTTTCTTTCGCCGTGCCAATTCGCCTTCGGATCTCAGTGTCGCACTTTCCGTCTTCTGTTAGACCGTTGGAGATTCAGATTTTCCATGTTATTATTGAATAAATTGCATGTTCAAATATAGCAACGGCCGCATTCACCCTGGTTGGGCTTGAGCCGGCTTTTTCCCCGATGGAAAAATTTTCATTGGGATTTGTTTAAGGACAGGGTCCCAAGTCCTGCCCTGTTACTTAACCCATAACTGGAGGGAAGGGACGGATTAATAACTTTCCCAAGGGTACCAGTGCGTAAGTAAATGCAGGGTGTTCAACTTGAATTCTAACTCGACTCACCGATTTCCGAGCCGACATCCACTGCACCACAACGCACATTTGTCAATAATACTTACAGCACCTGGCATTCCCAAACGAACACCAATCTAAGTACTAACCAGGGTAAACGTTGCTTAACTTCGGTGATCGAGCGAAAAGCGGTGTATTTAACACGATATGACCGTAAGCAATGGCTGTGATAGACTATTTTTTGGTTCAACTTATGCAGTAATAAACAGACCAAGAACATACATATATACATCTCTCTCTCTCTCTCTCTCTCTCTATATATATATATATATATATATATATATATATATTCAGATACTTTCATCCAAGCGGAAAAAGCAGGAAGGTAAATTCCAAAAAAACCGATCCTAATATTAAAAAATAGAGAGCTCCATGCAATAAAATATTACAGAGCAAATATAAATATATACATTCTTTATATGTATATGTATATGTATATATATGTGTGTGTATGTATAGGTGTGTATATGTATACATATGTGTGTTTATGCGCATGTATGTGTATACGTATATAAGTGTGTATGTAATTGAATGTATGTGTGTGTTTGTGTGTGTGTGTGTATATGTATGTATATATGTATTCATAATTGAAGAATTGTGTGTGTATGTGTATGTGTCTACATCTATATGTATGTATAATTGTAAATGAATTTTTTTTTTATACCTAACGGTATCTTTATTTAGTTTAAATTAAATGACCTAATTTTTTTTAAAAATGTATTTTAAATCCTATCTTTTTATTCCCTTTAAAAATAATTTTACCTTTGTAAGTAAAGGCCTTTTTCTAATACTTCAACGTTTTTGGGAAGTTAGGTTTTTGAATATGTCCAGCGTCTGTATTATATAAAAATTTTGTTCTTTCTTTTCTTTTTTCCCTTCCTTTCTTTATCTCTCTTATCTCCCACCTTTTTTCAGTTTTGCTTAACCTTATATCAATTCAACACGGTGTCTGTTCCTTTTACGTTACAATTATCTCTCCTTTTTTGCGAACCCAGACAATGCCAATTTTTCTTTTCTTGTTTATTTGATTTGATTTTATTTTATCTTTTTCTTTTTCTTTTTCTCAATAATCATTCAACATCCTTGAATTAATCCTATTTTAATTTATATATATATATATATATAACATAGCATACTTGGTATGCAATCCTGGTAAATTCCAATAGAGACGAAGTCAGGGGAACTCAATGTTAAATTCTTTTATTTAATTTAACAGAGTAATATAATTTATAAAAGATTTTAGATTATTACAATGGGTAATACATATTTCACCGCATCCTGATGTTACTATTGCGGTTCGTCAGATCCAAATGGTACAATTGTTGGTCCTCAAAATATCGCCCCCTTTTATTTTACAAGGACGCTCACATGTCAATATTAGAATAAACATTTGTAACGGTTATTTACGAAAATTTCTTGTTCATTCGAAATAATTACTCCCAATAAGAAAATATATTTTATTAAAATACAATCTTAAAAAATATCTAAAATACTAGCAATACTAATATTAGATAATAATAATAATAATAATAATAATAATAATAATAATAATAATAATAATAATAATAATAACAAATAAAACAATAAAGAGATAACAAATAAAGCAAATAAGTTATTATTTTAACTATAGTTAGAATAAATTACTACTAGCGGTTATAATGTAATTTATGTTAGGATGTAAGATTTATGATTTATTTTACACCATAAATATTCCCTATAGTCGGTATATTTTAATATGAGATTAAATCCCTTGTCGCGTTTCTAAGAATGAATATGAGTAAATATGAATACGTCGGTTTCGATCTAACTTTTTTATTATTTTAAAATCCATTCTATCATGATGTCTTCCTTTTCTTTCCTTCTTTTTGTGTATCTCCCTCTTCTGTTAGGTTTATCTAATTTTCCTGTTTCTATATTTATATTTTTTAATTTTAGTATTTTTAATTAGTTTAACAATATTTTTAAATTAGCATTAATTTTTAAAATAATAGTAAGAGTAGTTATTTTTTCAAATTGTATTTAAATTATGATGTACATTTTCCTTTGTACAGTAAATATATCCCAGTATATTTGAAATTAAATTTCATAGTTAAATTTTTCTATTTTTTCTAAGAGAACATTTTGGTGGTTTAAGACGCTATTATCATAAATGGAATTAACATTTATTTCTCATGATACTGTATTTCCTTTTTTGCATCACTTTATCCTTTATTTTTCTCTTCTTGCTTTCCATTTAGTTTTTATTTCCTCTTTTTTTTACTTTTTTTAATTTTTTCTTTCTTCTTTTTTTTTTCTCTTCTTTATTTTAATCAATCTTCTATCTATTCTTTATCTTTGATTTCCTTTTTCTTTGGGGTTCTTTTCGAATGAGCGAGAAATTTTCGTCTATTAACCGTTACAAATATCTATTCTAATATGGACATGTGAGCATCCACGTAAAACAAAATAAAAGAATTTTTTTTGTATATATTTATTTTGTATATTTTTTGTATATATTTATATATATATATATATATTTATATATATATAAATATTTATATATCTATATATATATATATATATATATATATATATATATATATATATATATAAATTTATCTTTAAAGACGTCTCGAAAAACCCAACGAGTATAAACGGGGAGGGGAAAAATGGAAACAAAAGAAGAAACGAACTCAGCGCTTGAAAATTAGTCCAAGTACTAATCGAAAGAAAAAAAAACCCGAGACGAGAAACCTAACACGTAAAGCGCTCAATACAATAGCAGAGCAAATAAATAAGTAAGTAAGTAGCTAAGCTAGAGCCAACAGAGCAGGAAATAAATTTTGCAAATTGTGCTAGGAGGAGAAGTTAGCGATAGCTCTATTCGAACCTGCACATAACTTAATTCCAAATCCGAAATTTTAAACAAATGTAGACATAGTAAAAATTGGTTAATAAATTAGATCGTAGATTTTTTTTATTATTAATAATAATAATAATAATTATTATATTATTATTATTATTATTATTATTATTATTATTATTATGATGATGATGATGACGTCATTTTTCATCATATTTCGATTTCTGCTTTGGTCTCACTACCAACCAAGTCTGCGGGGAGACCTAAGGCAGGTCTTGGCGAGTTGTTATGATTCCATTTCATGTTTTTCTATCTTCCCTATCATCCCTAGCATTACATAGATAAAGTTTTCCTTAGTGTGTGGGCTGTACTTAATAAGACAATTTTTTGTACATCTCATAAGCTGGGGTTTCCAGGGATTCTTTCAATGTGTTGTTTTGTCCCATTTTTTATCATTCCAAGTGCACCTATTATCACTGGCACAACTCTTTTCAATTTTTTCAAATTGTAAAACGTACCAAAATATATATATATATATATATATATATATATATATATATATATATATATATATATATTAAAACGTACCAACAAAACAGTAGCCCTAATTACGACCGAAACCAGAAAACCTACTGCTAACAAGTCGGTAAAGTTAGTCGTCAAACCCAAAAGGTACTACCAAATGAGTAGAGGGGAATAAAAAAAGAAACAAACAAAGCATAAGCTGTGTTCGAAAGAAAAAAAAAACAAGACGAAAACCTTAACAAAAAAGAGCTCAATACGAATATATATATATATATATATATATATATATATATATATATATATATATGAAGAGAGAGTGACACACCGTTTTACTGTTGAACATATCCTGATGCATCTACCACATTTACTCTAACCATTTTTTTTCTTGCATTCTCACCTGTGGCCACACCCTTCCGCTTTCTTATTTCCCTGATAATTTCTATCTTCAAAAAATTAAATGAAACAGTAATCAGGATCTTCTGTCTTCTTGAATACTCTTTCATTTTTCCCGTTTCCTCAATTCACCCAAATAAAATCGTCTGATTCTTTTACTTCCTGTAAAACATTGCGTTCTAGTGATATTATCGCTTTGCTTCGGGTGCAACAATTAAAACAACCTATATGACAGTGAACGCTGGTTATTTCCTTTACATATGAAGAAGAGACGGAATAGATGCAACAGAGATACATTCCTACAAAGATCTTCTGAACAATCTTTTTTCGTAACAGATAGACTTAACTATCGTCCGGTTAACACTCCACCGATGACTATTGAACAGGTGAAGTGGTTCATCCCTTGTCCCTGTTTAGGATGTTGTTTCCGGCTTTCTCTTCTCCATTCTTTTCACTCTCTTATTTTTTTTTATTTTTTATTTTTTTTGAGTAGATAGACTAAACTATCGCCCGGTTCACACTCCACCCACATCTATTGATCAGGTGTAGAGGCTCATCCCTTGTTCCCTGTTTAGGATGTGGTTTCCGGCTTTTTCTTTTCCCATCTTTTAACTCTTTGCTTTCATTTTTTTTTTCCTCAATTGGAGAATATAGACTAAACTATCGCCCGGTGCACACTCCACCCACGTCTATTGAACAGGTGTAGAGGCTCATCCCTTGTTCCCTCTTTAAGATGTGGTTCCCGGCTTTCTCTTTTCCAATCTTTTCATTCTTACGTAGCCCTCTGCGTTTCAGTGGCATTACGCTTTGCTTGGGGTGATATGATTAAAAAAAAATGTTGAAAATGCCATGGATGAACAACAAGAAATTTATACTTATGTACCTCCCGCCTATCAAGCTATTAATTTCCACACCACTCTCTCTGATCTCAGTGTCTTCTTTTTTTTTTATGTCGGTTGTTAGCTTTTTTTTTAAATATACCGACTTTAATTACCATACGGTTTTCGTTTTCTTCTTCGGTTCGGACCTATGTGATTCGGGTTTCTAAATATATTAACATACTTGGATTGATGGGGAAGTTTAGTATGGACACCCGATGTATTTTGTATACCGTAGTTCGGAAGAAATCATCTAGACTTAATCTTCGGTATAAAATCTTTTCAATAAAATTGTTGATAAATTAACAACATATTTATTCAATATAAAGAAAAAATTGCGAAATAAAATTCTCTGTTATCTAGAGACAAACCTCCCTACCTGCCGGAGGTGACCTGGTAATTTAGCAGTTAGTCAGTTAAGTGCCATATGGGATACATGATTTGGGCGATCATGTCTCTTTCTAGATATGACTAACTGGGCAGAAGATTATCCCGCAGTAGGTTGCCATTGCTTTCTGCGGTAGAGTGGTCGCCAGCCAAGGCTATAGAACCCAATCTGTTCTATTACTTAACCCACAACTACAAGGAAGAGACGGATTAATACCTTTCCCAGGAGTATTTGTGCGTAAGTCAATGGCATGAATTCAACTGGAATTTGAACTCGGCTCTCCGATTTCTCGTTCCAAGTCGATATTCACTGCACCACTACGCACATCCAAATTACATCCAAAAAATTGTTATAAAAGAAGGAAACAGTCATTCATATATGTTTCTGTATGTTCACTCAGGCCACCGAAAATGATGGTATGTTTCTAGTATCTGATGACTACTTGGTAACCGATTTTCTTTCTGTCTGTGCCTCAATCTGGGAAGTTCTCTTTTATATAAAATTCTCTGTTTGACCTTGTTAACCTTAAGAGAGCTTGGTAAAAAAAAACCTAAGATACTTTTATTGTTCCTAGATATACTTGTTTACACAATTGGCATGGCGAAGGACGCGTTCCAGACGCGTTCCAGACGCTGAGTAAAGGCATAGGAAAATTTCATTAGCAACAAAGAGAGTGCTGGATTGCTATGTCATGTCAGTTCTTTAGTATGTCAGTGAATGCTGGACAATCTCATCGAAGATGAAGGAAAAACTGGAAGCAACTGAAATGTGGTTCTACAGAAGGATGTTGCAGATATCATGGATCGAGCACGGTAGCAATGATAAAGTTTTGGAAAGGATCGAAACGAAAATGAAATTAATTCCTAGCATCAGGAGAAGACAAGTGAAGTTCCTAGGACATGCAATGAGGAAGGAGGGCTTAGAAAATCTGATACAAACAGGCCAGATAGAGGGAAGGAGAGACAGTGGAAAACAGCGTGTAAGATACTTGACGGGTCTAAGCAGGTAGATGGCAGAACGGGGGTAGCGGGGTGTAACAGAAGAAAGCCTGCTAAAAGGCACCAGGGATAGAGAAACGTGGAAGGCCATGATCGCCAACATCCTGAAATGACAAGACACATAGAAGAAGAAGAAGAAGAAGGTATATGTCTGTTAGTTTGTATTTGTCCAACAACCTCTCTCTTCTATGTTTCATTACAGATGACTGACAAGTTACGTCTGTTACGTTTTATTTTACTTTTCTTCTTAACATGTCCAAGAATGAAAGCGCACATATATATACAAAAAATACAATATTAAATGATTTAACGAAAATATATTGTCACTCATTTTTATCGTGTGCGTATGTGCTTACACACGAACACGCACACACGCACACACACGCGCACACACACACACACACACACACAAGAATATCTATAAATGTGATTATAATGTTTAACCTTTTTTTTAAATCAAGAGAGAAGAATTCTCAGTATTAGAAATAAACAATTTGAATAAATAAGGACAGATATTAATAATGCTTAATTTAATCACTCCCTTTTATATATATATACATATATATATTCTTCATTTGTAAACGAGTTATTACGCGACCTAGGTTTCTACCATTTGGTGTCTTAAGGTGATTTGCAATAACTGATTTTACCGTTTTTGTTTTTTGTTTTTTTTTATTTAAGAACTCTCACATAACGGTGATTTTTGGAATGATCACGTAACGGGAGATTTTTGAACGCGCAATTTTTAAAATTAGAATAAATTATAACGTTTTCATCACTGGTTGTATGAACCTAATAGGCATTTTGTGGTAGTCATTATTTTTGTTCTTTCATTCAATAATTCTTTTTTGTCTGGAAATAGCATAATCGCTAAATTTTCTTCCTGACACAGTTTACATATTTTGCCACCGTTGTAAGGCTTGGCTGTTTTCACTATACTCCACGTTATGTCTAGGTCTTTTCCATATCTTGATTTTAATTTCCACACGTGGCTAGCCAATTTTGTACAGTTTTTTAAGTATTTTATTTTCAATATAGACCTATGACTAAACTATATATATATATATATATATATATATATGAATTGATTAATATACATATGGAAATAAATATATGTATTATAATATTATTCATGTGTTAAAAAAACGCTGCTCAATGTAGTATTAGCAGAGCAATTAATCAGATATATATATATATATATATATATATATATATATATATATAACCCTAATCTACTTAACAAAAAAATGAATTAATGAATATATGCTGCCATAGAAAAAATAATTAAATTCTTAAATTCTGATTGATACAGATTCCCCTGTACGTATCTTTTTTCTTTCTTATTACTATTTCTCAACCACATTGGAATTCATCTCCCTGCATTTTAATAATATGTTTTTAATCAAATTTTTAATTCTTATTTTTACACGCTATGCAATTTTTGTCTATTTAAATTTTACTTTTGATAAACTAGAAAAATAGAACATTTACATTATAAGAGATAACTTCCGTGGACCTTAAGTGAACTTAAATTCCAATCTCATAAATCATCAGTTCATAATATGCACGTGATGATTGCGTAACAAATGAAACTTCGATTAGTGCCACCGACATAGGATAGTGTAAATATTTATTAATATATATGATTAATTGCTCTGCTAATACTACATTGAGCAGCATTTTATTAACACATGAATAATATTATTATACATATATTTATTTCCATATGTATATTTATCACTTCATATATATATATATA
Organism: Ascarosepion bandense; assembly: GCA_037127315.1. Lineage (NCBI taxonomy): Eukaryota > Metazoa > Mollusca > Cephalopoda > Sepiida > Sepiidae > Ascarosepion > Ascarosepion bandense. The sequence continues at coordinate 1,705,842 of JBBBDQ010000390.1, forward strand.
TATATATATATATATATATATATATATATACTCATGTATGTGTGTACGATTATATTGCTTACTTATTTTTAAAATTAAGAGAGAAGAATTCACAATGTTAAGAAGAGACAATTTGAATATATAAGCAAATATATCAATAATCGATAATTTAAGCTTTCCCTTTATATATATATATATATATATATATATATATATATATATAATGTTGAGTTGTGATGATGTTTAACACCAAGATTATAGCTTAAAAAACTGATAACAGTTTGTGGTGCAGGTGATATTGGTTGATATTGGCTCGGAACGACAAATCAATGAGATGAGTTCGAATTCCAGTTGATGTATTTCACCCCTCTCTTCCCTCCAGTTATGGATTAAATAATTATACAGGTTATGTTCTATAGCCTTGGCTGGCAACCAGTCTACCGCAGACAGCAATGGCAAAAAAAACTGCGGGAAAATTTTCTGTCTATTCAATCTTTTGAGATATGATCGCCCAAAGGCGATAAAAGGTATTTTGGCAAGCAAGATTTTCATTGTAAAGTTCTGGATATCGGTGTGAAGAAAGAACGTTCATAGGTTACAATGTGATATATATATATATATATATATATATATATATATATATATATATATAGGGGTTGAGTGCGTGCCTTACACACACAACACATTACCGTAAAGGCTATCAATATGAATGCTTGTTTTCTAATTATGTATACAATATATGGTTACAATTTGTATTCAGATTTGATTAAATTACATAAAATTCGTTTACCTAAGGAATTTATGCCAGTTCTTTTTTCTGCAAGCACTTTTTCTCCGGGCATTTAAGTTATGAAGCAACATACAATCATCCAGCTTCCGGCGCCGTCACATAGAGATGCAAATACACATTGGGGAATATGAGATTTTTAATGTATGAGTGAGTTAAGCTAAGTATTTAAATACCCACCTAAATAAGTAACCACGAAATGACTCAGAATCATGAAACAGTGAAAAAGAGAAATCCAGTAAATATTAGTAGAAAAATAGATAATACAAATTAAATATATGTTCTCTCCACAAGCCTGCTTTCCCGACAGCTACAATCTCCAGGTGTTTAAATGTAGGGTCAATAGACACCTCCTATCACACTAACTCCCAATTATTCTCAGAACACTCTCATCTACACATCCCTCATTCTCGGTATCCTTACCCGCCTATCACTCACCTTCTGACATTTCCAATATTTAATCATCCTTTCTCCACTCTATGTAGCCCCCTGCGCAGTAGTGGCAGTGACATGCCTTGCTCGGGGTGAAACGCTTATAAAAAAAAAAAAAAAATACCCTTTTCTACTAACAATTTACACCAGCTTGTTAGGTAGATTATTCGCAGTTTTTCCCTGCCCTCTTTTTGTTTAGTCTGTCCTGTGAATGTCAAATTTCCTAGCCCTCTTCTTTCCGTATTTTGTGCCCTAGAAAAACACACTGTCACTTTCTGATGTTAATTAGGAGTTTCCGTTTTCCTTATTTGTATTCCCAATGACTTCGTCATTGATAACATTTCAGAAAAGCATTTTCAGCATCCTTCCGTAGAACCACATTTCCATTACTTCAAGTCTCTTCTTCCGAAAGGTAAGCGCCATTATCCAAATTCGCTTTTTAGATTTCGATGTCGTACTCTCCATCCAACGATAAAACATTCTGTGCTCAACATCAGATCAAATATTTCCAAGAATGTAAATGCAAAGTCAATTGCCATGTCTTATCTTCTTGACTCACATCCTTTCCATGACACCAATTGTATCATATTCTTTTCCTTTACACTCCACTCTCATGCAGCCCTCTTCACACCTGTATTCTCATCCTGTTCTTATTCTTTGACTCCCCAGAAACTTGTTCGTCTTTCTCATCTCAACCCCCTCCCGCGCACCATTGGCAATTCTGCCTCGCTTGGGCTGAAATGTTTACAAAATACAAAAGGCAAAGTGCATCTAACATTATTTATCACCGTAATATCTTTTGAATTGGTAGACGTTTAAAGACGTAATTCACATAAACATTTACACCATCAATATGAGGTTTATTTTACATATCTAATTTCTATAGCACATTAAATTCCCTCAATAACATTTCTGTAACTTTCTGAATTTTCTAATATTAACCTTATTAAACAGATTCATTGAACTGAAAAGAAACATGATACAACAGCGTTGAAACATATTTTTCCCCAAAAAAAATAATGAAAATAGTGTCATTTTAACGACGTCATTTTAAAGACATCATTAATGTGAAATGTACGCTCCATGCTCTGAAATTAAAAAATTGTGGATCCATATTTTTCTGAGCTATTGAATTATTTATCAATTTAGAAATAGTACGTTATCCAGAATTGATTGTTAAAAATACATATTCGCTGCTAAATTGTCGTCCACCAATGTAAGTATACCTTCTTTAAATTCTCTGCAGTTTTTCAATCAATATTGTCAATCTAACCGAGCACTTCAACAAATGATCCTCCTGAAACGTTTTTTTATTCGGTTATTCAATATTTTTCCTCGCTGAATATCATGGAGAAATCATGCCGAATTAAATTAATTTAATTTCTGAAAGCATTTGGCATTTTTCCTTAAATATGATTTCATGTGTGCCTTCAAAAATTCAATGTGTTTCTGAGATGTCAAAAATCTGGAATTAAAAATGGGAAGCCCACTGGTCCAACACCAATCCCACACTAAAACATCACACTCTCTGGGTACACACGGCGGAGTTTATTTCTGGCAGCAGCTCTTCAGCACGTGTTTCGCCTGTAGTACCCACTGAGAGTAGAAAGGTGATTCTTCCGGTTAAAACAATTTACAAATTGTTCGGTCTTTCTATTAAAAGAGAACTAGTAACCGGTTTACATTTTTGCACTTCCTATTGACGTAATGTAATTTTCAACGTTTCCCTGCTCGAACAACAGCAAATGTTTTCTCTCTTCATGTAAATGAATTTTTATGATTTCTCCCATTGATATAAGCCACAAATCGTTGAGTGAATGACTATAATTAGCCCTTATCAAATTCATCCAAGCGTTTCTACTCATTTCTTCAAAGTACGGTTGTACCAACTAAATATTTTGGCAGTTTTTTAATCGAATTTAACCCCAAACCAAGCAGTACATCCTCTAATACACAAGGGTGAGAGGATGTGGAAAAATGAAAAAACAGAAACTTTAAATAAACAGCTAGAACAAAAGAAGAGTAATGATGAGAAACGGTAGAAAGAGATTGACATTGAATTTAATTTTTGAAGATTCAAGTTGGCTGGCAAGCAAGGAGCCGGAAGTGAACTTCACAATTGAGAGGAGCCAAAAAAGAAATTTTGGGCATAGAAATTACATCTTGCAAATTCAAGTGTAAATTATTGAAAGTTCGGTACTGGTCTATTCAGTCAATTAAGTGCCATACGTGATACACGCTTTGGGCGATCATGTCTCGTAAAAAACATGACTTATCCCGCAGTAGGTTGCCATTGCTTTCTGCGGTAGACTAGTTTCTATCCAAGGCTATAAAAACCCAATCTTACCCATAAGACTATAGAACCCAATTTAACCCATAACTGGAGGGAAGATATAGATTAATACCTTTCTCAAGAGTATATAAGTGAAAGCAAGGAATTCAACTGGAATTCGAACTCGGCACACCTCACTCCGAGTCGATATCCACTGCACCACAACGCACACCCATGGTCTAATACTGAGCTTAAATTCAAAAGTCTAGGCATCAGGGATAAGAGCTCATATGAACAACTGCCAGGAAAACATAGAAATGGAACAGGAAGGCAAATTTAAAAAAGTGAGAAAGTGACTGAAGCCGAGACGCCGGATCAGGACCAATAATATTGCCGATTTTTTGGGTTTTACAAAGGATCTCTAGATATATAGCGAAAGAACCAAAACATATATGGCAGTAATATTCTAAGGATAGACGAATGTTGTAGATATGTAATATAGATTATGTTAAATAAATTCAGTAGATAAAAGTTTTTCTAGCACGACACATTCAGCCAAATTTCTTAGCAGCTTACGTAGCAATGGGTTTAATATAGTCTTTTCACTTCGTGACAGCCGAGAACGTTTGCTTGAGAAGACGCAACAAGTCTCTTTCCTGGAGGTTGGCATCAGCCATACTGACGAAAAGCAGAAAGGTGATTAATAGAAAGCAGTTTAGTTCTAGAGGCGTTAAAATTTGTTTGCGTCGTATTAACTTTTGCGAGTTTTAAAGTTAAACTTTAACATTTTTACCTTGTAAAGTGTCTATTAATTTGACATAACAACATTTGTGAAAATGTTATTAAAAAATTTGCAAAGAACAGTATATAATTAGTATCATTCCTATTAAGCTAACACTAAAAACTTGGCGACTGGCAATTTGACGTTACAAAATTGGCGACGTGGCTGTACGAAATTACTAATGTGACTAATGATTTGACTAAAAATTAAGTTAATATTATACACATTACTACATTTTTGTAGATATTTATGCCCAAGAAACCGGCTCACATCCTAAATAAGCAGACATATATCAGCATCATTCAACAAAGAAAAGTTTTGTTTCAAATAAGTGTTTCTTCTGATATCAATAAACATTAAACGACTCATAATGTGCAACGCAGTGTATAACTTGCTGAAAGAGTTTCATCTCTTTAACACAAAAACATATATACTTTGTAATTTATACATATATATATATATATATATATATATATAATTACACAGTATATATGTTTTTGTGTTATATATATATATATGTATATATATATATATATGTATATATATGTATATGTGTGTGTGTGTGTGTGTGTGTGTGTGTGTGTGTGTGTGTGTGTGTGTGTGTGTGTCGGTAAAATCTATATAGCAGACGGTATGTTAGTAATTTGAATAGAAAAATTGCGATAAAAACAATTCCGGCTTCATAATATCAATATTTTTTCAATAGCAGTTATATCTAAACCAACATTTACTCTAAATTGTATATAAATCTTATTTTCTGAAAACAAAAAATAAATAGCCAATCTTATTGTCTACAGGTTTCAAGTAACCTGAAGTTTTTGTCAACGTAATTTTTTCTTTCTTTCACTCACTAGTTTTTACAGTTTATATTCCTCTCTCCTTTTCTATGCAGATATATAACCAAATATATATAATCACATTTGGGTTGCAATTTTCTTTTTCCCTGGTTTTATTAAAGACTGGAGATTCGGCTCGTCTTGATAATTATTATTCTAAAGATTTTCTCTTGATTCCACAAAAGTTGATTTTTTTTTTAACACGGTCATACATTTTTAATCTATATCTTCGAACGTATTGAAGAGTTGAGTATTTTCAAGAACGCGACGTGTTATGGTCTTGAAATTCAGGCGAAATGTGATTAACATTTTTTTTCCATTATGGCACTTAGGGTTTAGTGCGCTATATTTTCAAATAATATTATGGCGTCAATTAAGTTTAACGCAAATGTAATATCATTTATATTTTGAATGTTTCCTTTAATAATAACTGGGAGATGCTGGGCAATCTCGACATTTTCGGCAAAGACATAAGAATAATCAAGAATCTCTACTGGCAACAAACGGACTGCATACGGACAGGTAACGACCTCAGTAGATACACAAAGATAGAAAAAAGCCTAAGACAAGGATGTGTCTTTTCACCGGATTTGTTCAACCTATACAGCGAGAATATTTTGAGGACCCTAGATGACACGCCAGTATTTGCTATTGGAGGCCACAACCTGAACAGCATAAGATATGCGGACGATACAGTGCTGATTGCGGACACGGAAAGGAAACTACAAGACCTCATACAGAAAGTAGCAGTGGAGAGTGACAAGAAGGGACTACAAATAAACTTTAAGAAAACTGAGTGCATGGTCATCAGCAAAAGATACAACCCAAAATGCCAAATACAGGTGGAGGATAACAGAATCAAACAAGTACAAGAATTTAAGTACCTAGGATGTGTTCTAACAGGAGATGGAAAGTGCGACACGGAGATCCGAAGGCGAATTGGCATGGCAAAGGACGCGTTCCAGAAGATGAGCAAAATACTAACACACAGGAAAATCTCAATAGAAACGAAGAAAAGAGTTCTAGACTGCTACGTTTTGTCAGTTCTTCAATACAGCTGTGAATGCTGGACAATATCATCGAAAATGAGGACAAAACTGGAAGCGGCCGAAATGTGGTTCTACAGAAGGATGCTACGGATATCGTGGACTGAGCATACAAGCAACGACGAGGTGTTAGAAACAATGGCCACTAAAAGGAAATTGATGCTGAGCATCAGGAAGAGACTACTGAAGTTCCTGGGACATGCAGTGAGGAAAGAGAGCCTGGAGAACCTGATACTGACTGGTCAGATAGAAGGAAGGAGAGACAGAGGAAGGCAGCGGATAACATATTTGCAGGGGCTGACCAGGTGGATGACGGAACGGGGGTTGCCAGGAGCAACAGGAGCAAACATACTAAGAGCCACAAGGGATAGGGAGACATGGAGATCCATAATCGCCTACGTCCTGAAGGGACAGGGCACATAGAAGAAGAAGAAGAAGAAGAAGAAGAAGAAGAAGAAGAAGAAAATTAATTTCTAGATGAAAATGTTTTATTTTCTGTATTTATGTTCTTATGATAAAATCTTCAAGGATTTGCAGTTTTTTATTATAATATATGCATTATAAGATATTTATTATAATATATGCATTATAAGATATTTTGTTTAAGAGTGTCTCTATTATTAAGCGGTACATGAGGGTCTAATGTGTTATATTGCTTAATATATCATTGTTGTGGATCTTCGTTGCCAGTTTGTGGTGGAGTTGTGGCAAAGTTGTAGTGAGCGGTTTGTGCCGGAAGTAAGACACAGAACAATAAGGTAGGTTCAACACAGTGTATTAGAAACAAGAAACAAGATATTCAAAGGAAGTGTCAATAATAAATAATATAGAAATAAGTAAGTCCGAATGTATTATTACGCTGACTAGTTAGTAGCAGTCAGTAACTACTGTACCTGACTGCCCTCTAGAAGTTACGCAGGTAATTTATATATATCAAGAGGAATAGTTTATTCCTCGCAGGAGGGCACCATAACAATTATAAGGTACTGTTTTCTGATAACCGACATGTTGATCGTGGTACTGCACTGAAATATATTCTTAATACATCTTTTAATATATATATATATAAGTTCTCGCTGTTTTCAAACTGAGGATTTCCCAGAACTGCGGGTGTGTAGTTTCAGATGGTAACGCATCTATAAAGTAGTACTCTAAGCAAGCTTGAAACGTATGTCATTTTACTGAAGTGTAAACAGTTTTGTTTTTCATAGCATTAAACTTGCCGGATTTTGTGTAGAAGAAAGTGTACTTGCGGGGAATTCTACTACACTAGTTTATTCAAAAGGAGTCTGCAGCTGAAGTACACAGAATTCTTGTTAAAATATACGGCGACCATACTCTGTCGGAAACAACATGCAAGGATTGGTTTAGATGCTTCAAAAATAAGGATTTGATGTTGAAGACAAAAAACGCTCTGGAGCGCTGAAAAAATTTGAAGACGAAAAATTGGAGGCATTACTTCATGAAGACACATGTCAGGCGAAATCTGAATTTGTAGAACCGTTAGGAGTTGATCACACAACAGATTTGTAACGTTTAAATGCATTAGGAATGATTCAAAGGTAAAGACATTGAGTGCCGTACGAGTTGAAGCCAAGAGACCTCGAACGACGTTTGTGACATGTGAACAGCTGGTTTAATGGCAGAGAAGGAAAGGTTTGTGTCATCTTATTGTGACCAGCGATGAAAATGGATAAACTATGATAACACTAAGTGAAGAAAATCGTGAGGTAAGCCCGGTCATGCATCAATATCTGAGACAAAGCCGAATATCTCCTTGTTCAAAACTTCTACTCTAAATTTCATGTGATCATCCGGGTGTAGTCTATTATGAGCTGTTCAGACCGACGGAATTCATCACAAGAGATCTCTGTTGACTACAATTGATGGGTTTGATCAGAGCATTGAAGAAAAACAGCCACAATACAAGCAGATACAAGCAGATACACGACAAAGAGATTTTGCAGCATAACAACGCTAGGTCATATGCTGCAACACGGGTGAAAGCCTACTTGAAAGCGATTAAACAGGAAGTCATACACAACCCGTCGTATTTACCAGACATTACCCATTCCGATTATTACTCATTCTGATCGATGGCACATAACCTGGGTGAGTAGCATTTTTGTTCTCATGAAAATGCCAAAATAAATGGGTCGACTCGTAGTTGGCTTCAAAAGACATGTCGTTTTTCCGACGGGGAATTCAAATGCTTACAGAAAAGTAAGAAAAAAGTTCTAACTACCGATGGATAATATTTTCAGTTCCATGTTTCTTACTAATTTTTGTAAATAAAACATTACTTTTTATGAATAATCAGCGAGAACGTATTTAAGGTTCTAATATATTTATTTATGTGTAAGTGTCTCTGCGTGTAAGTGTGCGTCTGTGTGTGTCTGTATCTGTGTTTCTGTGCGTGTGCTTGTGTGACTGTGTTTGTATGTGTGTCTGTATCTGTGTATGTGCACGGGTGTGTCTCTGTGTGTGTAAATGTGTGCTTCTGCGTGTAAATAATCTCAGATGTAATCTGTAGAAAATATTCTTCTTTTATGTGCCCTGTCCCTTCAGGACGTAGGCGATCATGGCTTTCCATGTCTCCCTATCCCTGGTGGCTCTTAGCACACCTTCTCCTTTTACACCGTTCAATGCTCGTTCCATCATCTACCTGATTAGGTCCTTCAAATATGTTATCCGCTGCTTTCCCCTGTCTCTTTTCCCTCTATCTGACCTGTTAGTATCAGGTTCTCCAAGCCCTCCTTCCTCATTGCGTGTCCCAGGAACTTCAGCTTTCTCTTCCTGAGGCTCAGTATTAGTTTCCTTTTTGTTTCCATCATTTCCAAGACCTCATCATTGCTCACATGCTCGATCCATGATATTCGCAGCATCCTACTGTAGGACCACATTTGAGTTGCTTCAAGTTTTACCTTCATCTTTGATTATATTGTCCAGCATTCATTGCCGTATTGAAGAACTGACAACACATAGCAATCTAGTACTCTCTTCCTTGTTTCTAGCCAAATTGTCCTGTTTCTTAATACTTTACTCAACTTCTGGAATGCATTCTTCGCCATGCCAATTCGCCTTCGGATCTCTGTGTCGCACTTTCCGTCTTCTGTTATAACACTTCCCAAGTATTTAAATTTTTGTACCTGTTTGATTTTAGTATCCCCGACTTGTATTTGGCATATTGGGCTGCCCTTTTTACTGATGGCCATGCATTCGGTTTTCTTGCAGTTTATTTGTAGTACTTTCTTACCACTCTGTTCAGCTATCTTCTGTAGGTGAATAAAAAAGAGACTTGATGAAAACTGTACTTAGTCTCAGTTGTTGGCAGAAGGAGATACTACATTTCTCTGTTAGGCCTACATAGCGGGAAATGATCTCCATAAACAAGAACGGACTGGGATTATAAGAAAGTAGAGATACGGCCATCTGCGACAACAGAAGACGTTCCAGTGAATTGCAAGACAAATCAGGAAAGTTGATTTGCAAAAGGAATAAGGGATACTTTCACAACAGGAACGTGACTGCTCGGGTTCAGATAAATCGTCACGAGGAGCAGAGACTTGAATTTAAGACTTGTCTTGATGGTGAAAAGGATGGGAAATCTTTCTCATGGTATATTATCAGACTTACTATACATAATAACTCTTGCTTTTCATTTTGAAATTTTTGTCTCGTTTCATTGTAATTCTCTGAGTGACGTAATTTAATAAAACATTTCAGTTAACCTAGTGAATATGTATCGGCGTCGTGTAATTTAAGAAAACAGAGTATGTAAAAACATTTTGTTTTTCTTTATACTTACATTGTGGAAACGAAAATCATATCTATTGCCTTGAAAAAGTCCATCAGATGAGGAAACGAATCGGTTAAGACTAAGCACAATTTTCTCTTGTCTCTTTTTGTTCATATATATATATATATATATATATATATATATATATATATATATATATATATTATACACTACCGGCCATAATTATTAGGCCACCCCAGTTTTTTAAAAGAAATTATGTATTTCATAGTATTTTTAGGGTTTTTTTCCAAGTGGATAATTTTAAATGAAAATAAAATGGTTCTTTTGTTATTATTACTTTGCAAAACTTTACAAGGCGGCTATACTTTCATTTAGAATTATCCACTTGGCAATAAGGGTGGCCTATTAATTATGGCTGGTAGTGTATATATCTGTATGTGCTTCAGCGCGCATGCATATATATATATATATATATATATATATATATATATATATATATATATATATATATATATATATAACATGCGCTAAAGCAATTGATTCAGTTAATGTTCACAAGAGTGTTGACATATCGGACCCCAAAAATTTAGAACTTGAAGATAATGTTTGATGTTCCTACATTTTCAGTATTACTCTGGATGCATTATTTTAATCAATATTTTGTTTATATTTTATCCTAAAACTTTAAACATAAAATATATTTTTGTCAGATGAAAATCATATTGTCAATAATCTCTCGATGTTTACCAGGAGCACTAGATCCAATGTAGCATTAATATTCAACAATGTACCAACAATATTCAACTTACAGACGAATGGTAGTCATAAATGTAGAAGATAGATTCTGGTGATGGAAACCGTCGAGCACGATATAGTGAATCACCTTTCATAACTGCAAGTATATATGCATGGGTTCAGCTACATACGCTAACGTAATGAGAAGGCCATGCTTGCTAGTTTCTTGTGTGTCAAGAATTTGATCCTAGTTGGAATCCTCGCTAACTTAATTCAATGCCAGCCAAAGTTAATCAATATTCACAGTAACTTTGCTGGTACAGAGTATGAGAAAGTGATATTTTGGTAGACATATAGAGATAACAAAGTTTTCTTTTTGTTTATTTTAGGTAAGGTCAAACAAGATACGAAAAGAATATACAGAATTCAAATGATTTATCGGCTTCGACTTTCTTCCCTCTCAAACAGAAGCTATAGTCATCATAAAACAACACTTGCTGTCACCCTGCTAGAGGGTATAATGTTGCTTGATTAGTGATGCCACCTATCCAGTCGGATCTGGCCTGCGGTTATGTTTATTTCAGTCCGTAGTTGTTTTACATTTTACTTCAAAATATCTCATTATTATTTTTGACATTTTATCTAAACTTCTTTAAAATGGAACTTTTTTCTGCGTGTGTGTATGTTTGTGTGTATCCGTTACTTATAGACTACGAAACTAGAAGGAGTGGTCCGATTTTAATTAAATTTGATACACTCATAGACAAAGACATAAGAAACGATATTCAGAAGTTTCAAGATTGCAGTTCTTACAATAGTGCAGAAAATCGATAATACATATATATATATATATATATATAAGGCAAGATGTTTGGGTATGTGTCTGTTTATCTGCCTGTATTTCTGTATTTTTTCAGCCCTTTTATTTTAGTTTTTGTTTCGGATTTGGTAAGTAAGTATAATTGTAGTTCTTAGTCTCATCTTTGAGACCATTTACTCAGAGGACTTATTTAGCCTTCAAAATTTAGTTTACGACAAAATATCTTATTTGATATCGATACCAGGAAATTAAAATTTGACTTACATCTATTGATTTTTTCTTTCAGTCTAGGGTTTCGCTTTAACTGGAAACAACTATTGCTTTTCATCTTTCGTGACAACATCCAAAGAGTCTGAGCTCCACGGCCATGGATTAGTTTTAAAGCTTTCATTACACCCGAGCAACGCCGGGCTATACTGCTAGTATATATATATATATATATATATATATATATATATATACACACTAGGTGCGATTGGTAAATTGTCGCAATTATTTTATTATTTCAAATATTCTTTAGTCTGAGCTCCAGAACCATGCATTAGTTTTAAAGCTTTCATTACACCCGAGCAACGCCGGGCTATGCTACTTGCTTTTCATCTTTCGTGACAACATCGCACTTAATTCTGTCACTCATTTTTGTTTTCTTTATTTGGTTTCAGTTTATTGAAAACTGATTTGATATTCCTTGCGAACAAACTTTGCAGAAGACATTCCTGCATTAGCGTTTGTGTGTTTTATGTTATGGTAGACAGATAAGAAATTCTGTGCCCCACCACTTATTGTTTCTATTTCTTCCGCCTTCCTTATTACTCTTTTTAAAACGTCTATAAATAAAATATGCTTCTGACAAGTCTAATCTAGAAAATATTTTTCCTCCATTCAGCTTTGCAAATATATTTTCTGCTGAAAGTAATGGGTAATTATGCTGCTTCAGGCATTCATTTAAATCTTGTTGGGTAGTCGGTGAAAACTGATTTTATTATTTTTTCATTAGGTATACAGCTGGACTAGCATTCTGAGTGCAATTTGTTCCTTCTATAAAACCCAATTTTCTAGGCGTTCCAACTCTTGGTCTGTCTTCTAGCACTGAGAATGGTACCGATCGCTTAGGTCGAAACACTGAAGATTCCTTTAATTTTAGCTGAAGCTTTGCTTTAACCTTAGATTAAATTCTTAGGCCTTCAGAAAAAATATCTGGGAATCTTACATTTAAATCCTGTTAGAAATTTTCTGTGAAATTATTTGATTTAACAAAATTGTTATAAAATGTGTTGATAGGAATATTGAATAAACAAGACTCCTCCATCTAATCAGTACCGAAGAGATTGTCCATTTGCCGCATGACATAGGCTATTCATTTTCTCACTTTTCGAACAAAACAAATCTTTAAATACATTTCATCAAGAAATTCAAGGTTTTTGCCTGATATACATTTAGCAATTTTTTTTAGATCTTCGTAATCCTGGTTCACTAATTTTATTCCATGAATTCGCATTAATAATTGTCAGTTGTGAAAATGTGTCATTTTGCATTTTTACTTTCGTGTCATTTATCCGGGCTTTTATTAATTTTATTTTCCTGTGACTTTTTCACCTATGATATAACGAACCATATTTTTTGGTTTTCTTTTTTTTTTTTTGATCATATCACCCCAAGCAAGGCGGTAACGCCACTGAAGTGCAGGAGGCTACTTAAGAGTAAAAAGATTGAAAAAGAGAAAGCCGGAAACCACATCCTAAACGGGGAACAAGGGATGAGCCTCTTCACCTGTTCAATAGACGGGAGTGGAGTGTGAACCGGGCGATAGTTTAATATTTCTTTTACAAAAATAAATTTTCTGAGACTTATAACCACAACTCAAGCAATTTTTTTTTTTATCTTTGAATGGAAAATTCTTGTATAGATATAAACTGACTACACCCGTCACTTGGATTTATTTCAACTTTCCTATTTTTGGTTTTACTTTTCTAATATATACGTTCCGTTGCTCAATATTTGAGGTATGTTTTTTATACATCAACAATTCTTTGATATTCCTCAGTCAATTTTTGTAGCGTTAAATCCTGGTCTTGTTCCAACATTGCTAAGAGTGTTGCACGTATGTCTGTTTTGCTTAGTGAGGTTAATCCTTGTTCAAAAATTAAACATATCCGTGCCCAATTCATTCAGTCGAAATTTGTCACCCTGCTTATTCACTATACCTTCGAACGTTGTGTAGTCATCATCGTTTTTTTTTTATAAATTTAAGCAACGTCATCGCCTGTTGAATATAGAACTACGTTTTCAAAAAATTTTAGACAATATCTGGACAGTTTCTTCATACGTAATTTTTCTAGGCTGTTTTTGTAGAATATAGTTTCTGTATTTTCGTGTTGCGACTCACCACACCTCAGTCAGTTATGTGTCATACGTCATACACGTTTTGACGATCATGTCTCGAAAGAGACATGGCAGTCTGGGCAGAACGTTATCCCGCACTAGGTTGCCATTACTTTCTGCGGTCTACTGGTTGCCAGCCAAAGCTATAGAACCCAATCTGTTCTGCTATTTAACCCATAATTTGAGGGAAGAAAAGGATTAATACCTTTACCAAGTGTATTTGCGCGTAAGTGAATGCAAGAAATCCAACTTGAATTTGAACTCGGCTCCCCGATTTCTCGTTCCGAGTCGATATCCCCTGCATCACAACGCAGCACACTTGCATAGTAGTAAACGAATTTTAATCGTCTGTCCAGTTTGAGCAGCCTTTAACAAATATCCCCTCAAACTTGCGATAATCGGCATCAAATGTAACCCTCTCTTCAGGTTTATATGTAACATTTCTAATTGGTTTATACACAGTCTCCTGCGAAATTGTATCTGGTTTATCTGGGTTTTTTTTTCTTTTTGAGAAAATTTCCAACAATATAGCAAGTTGCTTTTCTTGTCGTTTATGAGCTAATTTTTCTTGCTTCACTTGCCGTTTTAGTTCTAATTCGTTTTGTCGTTTTTGTGCTAATTTTTGTTGTTTATAAAAAAAATTATTTTGTGCTAATTCTTGTTGATTAAAAAATTCAAGAAAGCATTTCTGAAAGTCCTCCATTTTTAAATTTGCTGTTGTTCCTTATTTTAAAATTGTCGACAAACTGTTCGTTTTCGTCATTATATCTGTACGAATGTTTTTGGCACAAATGCTTTCCGAGTTTTCGACGCCATATCTGTTATAGATTTGTTTTTTTGTTGATAAGTCTGTTGTTTCCGGAGCAGATATTTTTCCGATGTACTGGTTTTGTCAGTCAAGCAAACAAATCTTTGTCCACCACTACTTTTTTTTAAACATTTCACCCCAAGCAAGGTATTCCACTGCCATTATTGCGCATGGGATTACATAGGGGAAAGCAAAGAGAAAGAGTGGTTAGTTATAGGCAATGTCGGAAGGAGGGTGATAGACGGATGAGGATACCGAGAATGGGGGTTGGGTAGATGGGAAGAGAGTTTGAGAGAATGGATGCGAATTAGTGTGATAGAAAATGTCTACTGACCTTACATTTAAATTCCTGGAGATTGTAGCTGTCGGGGAAGCAATTATATGGAAGGGAATTCCATAGGCAAAAAGTCCGAGAAAAGAAGCTGTTAGATTAGAAATTGCGGTTACATTTTACCTGTTGCACTGTAAAAGAGTGGGACCTAGGTGATAATCTAGTATCTCGTGCAAATTCATATCTATGGGGCATCAGTGATCTAAGTTCATCGGAGCAGAAGCCGTGAAAGTATTTATAGAAGAGGCACAGGGAAGCCACATCCCGCCGGTGAGAGAGTGACTGCTGCCAAGTCAATATCGATCAAATTAAAATTCTCCGTTGTATTGTATTTTGTCAAGAACCTCGAGGAGAATAGCAAGGGCACACGACCAGATGTGGCAGCAGTATTCAATACACGGGCGGATGGTAGATTTTATTATAATAAATAGTGAATTTTTGTCGCCAACCTTTTGTATTGCCGAGGTGGAAAGACAATACCCAAAAGATGTGTGCTGAATAACTACAGCAAAATATCCTTGCTAAGGGATATTAAAACAGACCAGGAAGCAGAACAACAAATAGTAGAAGAGATGAGAGCTTAAGTCGTCAGAGTCGCAGAGAGCACAGCCTGATATTAATCGTCAATGAAGCCCCGAAAGTTTCAACTATCTACCTACATGAAGAGATACCTGAGGTAAATGCGGCATAAGGCATTTAAGTAAAAAAAAAAAAAACCGAGCTTGTAAGCTCGGACAAAATTTCGGAGACGTCTCGTTTGGGTTCCTCTCCACCCGAGGGCAGAGAGTTCGACAAAGTCAAAGACTGACTCACGCAGTCGATCTCCTCAGAATGTCAATGTTATTCAGAACGTATCAACCCTCTTTCCACAGGAACGGATGCCCGAGCACAAAGCTATTTAAGCGAGAACACCAAGCCCGTAATCTCGGAAAAATTACCTGTTCGCTTTTCCTTGAACGTGACTCTACCCTTTGGGAACCTCGTCTGGGTTCCTCTCCGCTTAAGGCAGGGGGTCAGACAAAGTTAACGTCTGTGTTATTTATGTTCTTCCCACGTGAGGTAGATATGGCACCAGGCCAATTAACGTAGATAAAACCTGCCCGTTGACTCAAGAAAAATTCTAGTCTCCTTTTCCCCAGATGAGTCTCTGCCCTTCGGCGAAACACCGTCTGGGTTCCTTTACGCCCGAAGGCAGAGAGTTCGACAAAGTGAACGACTGACGCACGCAGTCAGTCTCTTCAGAATGTCAACGACGCTCCGAAGTATTTATGGCCTCCCACGTGGGCGGAAGCCCGAGATAGATACTGCACGTGACCAATTAACGTGGGTTAAGCTGAGTCCGTAAGCTCGGACAAAAATTCTTGTCTACTTTTCCCCAGATGAAACTCCGACTTTCGGTGGAGCACCGTCTGGGATCTTCTCCATCTGAAGACAGAGACTCCTACCAAGCGATCGACGGACGTACGCAGTAAAAATCTCCAGACTATCAATGATAATCCGAAGTATTTACGGCCTTCTCAAGTGGGCTGATGCCTGAGGTAGATACGGCACAAGGTCAATTAACTTGGGTAAATCCTGCCTGTCGGGTCGGGTAAAAAAGTCTAATCTAGTTCTCCTCAGACGAGTCTTTGAGGAAGCCCCGTCTGGGTTTCTTTCCACTCGAAAGCAGAGACTTCGAGCAAGTCAATGACGGTCCGAAATTCCAGAGTGCTATTAGGTTTTTATTTTTACAGATAGCTCGGCCCACAGACCATTCCATCTTGAGAGAGCTAGAGGGGTAACAGCTGCTTGACAACAAATTATTTAAATAACTTCCAGGAGATAGGCGCTCGTGACTCTTTTTTCTTTATTAATGGATTATTTTTCTTTCATGGGAAATATAGTGGCGCAGTTTGCTGCCTTAAGAATTTGTTATCTAGATTTTTTCTATTAGACTGTTTGCTAACCAAAGTTTAAGAATTCAAGACTTTTCTGATATTTATCCATTAGGTATGTGTAATAACTGACGTAATTTTTTTGTGGGGAAATCAGAAATTAATCTTATCTAATAACTCTGATTCAAATAGCAAGATATAACTGAATTAATAACGTTGAGCAACAGCCGGTCTTAAATCAGAATTCAGAGTCATATAGAAGGCCACATTCTGAAAAGAAAAGAGTTTAAAACAACTATCTTTAGTTCTGATAGCTCAGATATCGATATATCGTTGTATAATGTCTCTCTGAATCTTTAGGATAAGAATTTAATATTACTTACATGCGGAATACTTTTCACATCTTTCTTTCGTTTTTTATTTCAACGTTTCGGCCGCAGTACTCACCTGGCTTCATCAGATGTATGTTAATCTGGGTAAACTACAGGGAATTTCAAACTGAACTCCTTATTTAATCTACAGGATCAGACTGACAACAGGTCTTCAACATCAACGGAAGATGTACAAATATGTAAAGCTTCATCGAGTGCAGTCAAGTGTAACAAACAGAAGCAGCACTCATTAGCAAGGAGGATAGGATTATGGCTTTATAAAATCCACATAGAATAGCCTTGTGTATTACAGCGTTGGGTTATGGATTTGTTGATATGATAACTGTGAGTTCAATACCTGTAGCGGGCAGTGTATATTTTGGACACAGTAAACAATACTAAAAATAACAATTAGATGAAACGTGGGTATTAGAATGATAACAATCTACCCCCGTAGATTACATTGTGTTCGAAATTTCCTGTAGGTTATCCGGATGGACATACACCTGAAGAAGAGCGGAGGGTAGAACGGTTGAAATTTGAAATAAAAAAAATGTAAATCATGTAAATAATATCTTCGTATATTTTGCGAAATTATTAGTCATACTGATAACCCTATTCATATGCCATTTTTACAACGTATTTCTCAAGAGTCACAGGGTTACACAGTAAGATCACAGCGTATAGTTATAGATGGGAAAGATAGTGGTCAACCGTACACTTGAACAGATTAAGATTCCGCTGATCGAGAAAGCATTCTTCAACAGCGGCTCGTGGGAAGAAACTGCACAGGGAGAAATTACTGCCCACCGATTGAGTACGAAGACTGGTTCGCTTCCACGTGCGAAGGTTAGAATCAGTGGAACTAAAAATACGTGGTTAGTCATAATGCTTTCCATGGAAATAACGATATATGAGTATAACCAAAAGTCAAAGACAAATCTTCACAATAATGAACTTATTAGAAATTTTTAACTAATATCAATTATAAACAAACACTCTTTAACATTTGCTGGACTCCCTAAGACTGTAATTCCTTTATCTCTTACTCATCTGTTTAATTTATTTGTTTTTGTGTGTGCGTGCGTGCGTGTGGGCATTATTTATACGAGATCTTATTTTTAATTTTGGAAGTAAAAACTTTTCTTTTTTTTTTTTTTTTGGTCTAGTAGAAAAATTTTTTCCTTTAATAATTATCTCTCAAACATTTATTTTTAGTCAAAATATGTGAAGAAAATGTCCCCCCATATTTAATAACAATTTTATACTTTTATTAGTTTTATTCTTTATTTTATTTATTGATTCGTTTCTATTATGGTCATTAAAGTACTAATAAGTCAAATTGTTACATTTGATAATTAACTGTTCACTGTGTATAATATATATGGCCGTTCCTGTCATTATAGAAAGCTTACTTGACTCCGTCATAAGAGAGAGAAACCTTCTGCAGTTCCAAATGTTGCAGGGCCAACTATGACGGTAATGTCGAAGAGGAAGCATTATACTGAACGTGAAACCCCAACGGCGGAATAGGCAAAGATCTACACGATCTCAACGACCAAATCGGCAAAAGTTGGCAGCGCCAGCCGAACCGGCGTAACCTTGACAGGCCAAGCATCCGGCAGGCCGATGCAACGAGGTTTATTTCAATCCGTAATTGTTTTACATTTTACTTTAAAATATCTCATTATTATTTTTGACATTTTTATCTAAACTTATTTAAAATCGAACTTTTTTCTGTGTGTGTGTGTCCGTTACCTATAGACTCCGAAACGGCGGAACTGATTTTCTTGAAAATTTACACAGTTGTACTATAAGCGTCTGCAAGTATTTTTAGATAGGTTTTGTGTAGAGGTACCCCCGATAAATATCGAAAATCTATAATTGAAAAATTCGGGTTATAGAAGGAGTGGTCCGATTTTAATTAAATGTGATACACTCATAGAAAAATACATAAGAAACGATATTCAGATGTTTCAAGATTGCAGTTCTTACAATAGTGCAGAAAATCCATAATATATACATATATATATATATATATATATAAAAGGCAAGATGTTTGTGTGTGTTTGTTTACCTGCCTGTATGTCTGCATTTTTCTCAGCCCTTTTATTTTAGTTTTTGCATCGGGTTTGACTCTAAGCAGGTATAATTGTAGTTCTTAGTCTCGACCATGATATCATTTACTCAGAGGACTTATTTATCCTTCAAAATTCAGTTTACGACGAAGAATCTTATTTAATATCGATTAAATTTTGAAATCAAAATGTGACTTACATCCATTCATTTTTCTTTCAGTCTACGGTTTGGCTTTAACTGGAAACAACTATTGCTTTTTAGTCTTTCGTGCCAACGTCTAAAATGTCTGAGCTCCAGGACCATGGATTAATTTTAAAGCTTTCATTACACCCGTGCAACGCCGGGCTATACTGCTAGTAATGAAAATAAGTTAGATGTTTTTATAAATTCATTAGTAATACATTATTCCACGGAGCTCTTACAGGCTGCTCATCTGACAAAATTCGTACAACAATGAATGGGTTAGATTTATCCAGACAAAAAGAACCACGGGAGAAAAAAAAATCGGGGTGAGGAGGTTAGATTTACAGTGTTATTTATTATTGGCATCTGTATTTTATCCCAGATGACCTTGGCCTAAAACATTCGGGGTGATGGGGTTAGATTTACAGCGATAATTTTTACTGGAGTCTGGATAAATATACAGATTCCAGTAACAACTATCACTGCAAATATAACCCCCTCACCCCGAATTTTTTCCTCTTTAAATGTTCTCTCTCTCTCTCTCTCTCTCTCTCTCTATATATATATATATATATATATATATATATATATATATGACTCACCTATTATTTCTGTTTGACAACTGAACAGCTACACTACCCGCAAGAAAAGATTTTGTTATAATGGCAAAAGACTGTGCAGAACACACCACACTTTTTGTAAAACATTGAATACAGAGAACCTGTGCATATAATGTGCCACAAGCTCTCTAAACAACCCTACTAAAGTTCAGAATTCAGAGTTTTACTTCTTCAAATCAACTATCTATCCGTGCATGCAATACTGCTGTCATATATGGTCAGGCGCCCCCGCTGTTTATCTCAGCGTTCTCGACAGGCTCCAATAAAAAATCTGTAATGCGATAGGTCCCGACTTGGCGGTTCGACTCCAGCCACTTTCTTACCGACGGGATGTAGTTTCCCATTGTCTGTTCTACAAATATTTCATGGCTTCTGCTCCGACGAACTTAAGTCACTGGTGCCGCTGCCACATGAGTTTACTCGTGCCACCCATTCACAGCTGAATCAACCAAATGCAGCCGACAATTCTACTCCATCAGCTTCTTTTCTCGCACTTCCTGCCTTTGGAATTCTCTTACATATTCTTGCTTTCCTGACGGCTACAACATCCAGGAATTTGAATGCAATGTCAATACCCATCTCATACGCACTTTCTACATCACCCTGTATATCTTTTCCTTTCTCTTTACTTTTGCAACTGTATACCCATCTTTCTCTTGCTCCTTTCTCTGACAACTCCTGTAACTGGTTTGTCTTTCTCTTTACTCTCCTCCTATCTAATTTTTCTCTCTTATATAGCCCCCTGTACATCAGTGGCGTTACCGCCTTGCTTGAGGTGAAATGATTAAAAAAAATTCAGAGTTGTCCATAAATTAGTCCGTTGTGATATCAGGGGATTTAGTAAATATCTCTCCTCAATGGTGTATAAATCTTACTTACACAGGACAGAGTTCTGCGTTATATCTATGAAACAAGAAGATAATATTATTAAAGGAAGGCCACTTATTAAATGTGAAAATGTCGGAAAAGACATTTCATTGCCTCAAAAGCAAACACCCGATGTACAATCAGGTTGCACAAAACATTTCGACACAATTGATACATAGCCTCGGACGATCTATACAAATATTGAATCGCTTTTCTCATCGACGATAACGAGACCCCATTAAATCCAAAGTAGGCTGTATAGTTCATTGGCTGATGTGTTGAGCATTACCAAATTTAAACTGGAACAAGATTTGCTGCAATATTCACTTTTCATCTCGGTCGTTGGATGCCATTTTAGTTTTTCCTTTGCGTACTCTGAGTTTCTCGTGCTACTAATGACTGGTTATTATTTTTCTATTCCTGAAGTATCCTTTTATCTGCTCCTTGATAAAAACATTAAAACATCCTATGATGGTTCCCTTCGAAAATAAAGTCTCATATCGTTATAGTTCAACATTTTATTCCACTGCCAAACTGTTATTTTCCCCCAAGCTTTTTACCCTACCATGTCACATAGATATCATTTTTCTCTTTCCAATTATTCAGCTCTCTTATATCTGCAACGATAGTTCATATATAGTTGATTACAACTAGACTTTACGAGGGTTAGTAAAAATCGCTTCTTCTTGAAGACGAAAACATTCCAGTACCTCCTTGTAGTTCATAGCGAGGAAATGTTATAATAAAAGTTTGCATTATAGTTTCTCAAACGGTACTGAGCATCAGGAAGAGACAGCTGAAGTTCCTGGGACATGCAATGAGGAAGGAGGGCTTGGAGAACTTGATACTAACAGGCCAGATAGAGGGAAAAAGAAACAGGGGAAAGCAACGGATAACATATTTGAAAGACCTAATCAAGTGGATGACGGAGCGAGGGTTGCATGGTGTAATAGGAGAAGGCGTGCTAAGATCCAAAAGGGATAGAGAGACGTCGAAAGACATGATCGCCTACGTCCTGAAGGGACAGGGTATATAGAAGAAGAATGGTTGCTGTAAAATTAACGGAAGATTTTGAAAAGTAAGAAGAATGTCTGAAAGAATATAAGAAAATAATGTACGTGAAGGCACGCCCAAAAGTGATGTCTAGAATAAAAATTCCTTCGTCGAGATATCATATATATATATATATATATATATATATATATTATCCAAGAGAGAAAACAAGTAAATTTGACAGTCTGACCGATATTCCAATATCTGACCAACGGAACTAACAATTGTTTTAGAAAGGTCTTCTTGATTGGCCCCCCCCAAGTACAAAGTACATATAATATATATATATTTTAAAACATCTACATAATTTTTTTATATATTCACTATATATATATATATGTAAAAATATACTCAGTTTTAATCTGAGATTAAGGACAGAATGGTTAAATAAAATAAAGACAAGAGGAGAACTGTATATAAAATCGGGTCTCGTCCTGTGATTTTCGTCTTTTTGCCTTGAAATCACAGGACGAAACGCGTAGGCGATTTAAAATACAGTTTTTATCTTGTCTTTATTTTATTTAACCATGTATATATATATATTCTAACCATATATATATATATATATATATATATATATATATATATTCTAAAATATAATTTATAATAAATATTCACAGCTCTATATATTATATATCGAGCATTGTTTTAAATTAATGTTTTAGACGTTGTAAAAATTATTTCTTCGTTCTGTATTCACTCAGATAGATAGATAGATAGATAGATAGATAGATAGATAGATAGATAGATAGATAGATAACTGTGTGTCTGTGTCTGTGCGTGTGTGTGCGATTACCTGCACAGTATAAAGATGGAGAGAGAGACAAATAAATTAATATCAAAATGTCACTTTTAAGAAGAATTTTGTTTTAAAATACACGATAAAAGTTTGGACAATATATTTCTGTTTTCACCAAGATATCTTTTTTATTTATATTTGTTTATTTTCATATAAGTGTTTAGCTTTTTATCTTCAACTGTCTGTCTTTTCGTTATTTCTTTCTTTTGGATTTACTGTTTCTCTTCTACTTTCATACTGTTTCTATTCTGTTAATACCTAAACTATACATCTGTACATCGCACATATTTTCAAATAGTTATAACATTTGTAGAATAGCGAATTGGTGTCATCGATTGTATGTCTATATATATATATATATATATATATATATATAACTCTTTTTTTATTCCTGGTAAACATTGCTAATCAAAAGAAAATTACAAAACGTTTTCATTTTATTAAGCGAACTCTTTGTTTCATGCAATAAGATAACTTTTTATAAAGTTACTTTTATTAATGTTAGGATGATGAATATCTATATATTTACTTTTTTCTGGTCTTTATAAACTTTCACCCAAAGGAAGGCAGTACTGGCACTGCTTCGCAAGCTGTTACAGTGAAAGGAGTAGGAAAAAAATGAATAATGTACAAAGGATGCCGAGAAAAAGATAAGATAAATATGAGAAACAAGGTGATAAAAGATAGAAATTAACGTTGCCCTTAAACCTTTGTAGACTGTAGCTGTCAGACAAGCAAGTAGAGGGAAGGGGTTTCTACAGGCTGAAATTGCGAGAGAAGAAACCACTAGAGTAAAAGTGATGAGTACCTTTGACTATTGTGACGGTAAAAGGGTGGGACCTAATTGCCAATCTAGTAGAAGAAGCTCGTCAGAGCAGTAGCCGTGAAAATATTTATAGAAATGACCGAGAGAAGCCATATCTCTCGCTGAGAAAGTGACTGAAGTTGATTTGCCAGATCAGAATCGATTACATTGGAGATCCTTCTTTAGGTTTTTACGAGAGCCCCGAAATGAACAGCAGGAGTTTAATGAATAAATATGGCAACAGTATTTATTGTACAAACGAATGGTAGATTTATAAATGTGCAAGATCGACCGGAACAGGGACAGAATCTTTTTAGAAATAAATATAGCTATTGATTCGATGTAGTCGAGGTCAGCTGAGAGAGTGAGAACCAGCAGGCGCAGTGCATTGCTTTCTGTGCGACTAAAGGGATCTACACTGATGGAAGATAGGAAAGTTTCTCTATGGTATTTAAAGGGGAGAAGCTTCGTTTAGGAAGCATTAAAATTTACGTACTATTTCTTAACCCAATTCACCACAGATTGGAGCGGCATCGAGGTTTACTTTGTCAGTCTTGGCAGATATTTTATTAAGACAAGAGTAAATGGTAGCTTCATCTGCATAGACGCCTACTTAAATAGAGCCTTGAGGGAGACTCGCGCTCGTATTAAAATATCTGGAAGTATGCCCGTTCAAAACGACTTTCATAACAGGATTTGATAAGAACGATGTATTAACTCGAACAATAGCCCAGTTATACCGTAGCTCTGTAACTTGTGCAGAAGGCCAACATGTCAAACTCTGTCGAAAGTCTTCGAGATATCTAGGGAAACAGCTCGCTCTTTGCAAGAGTCTGGTATATATACGTATCTATTCGGTGAATGTCGTTAGCACATCAGCGATAGACGTCGAAGCGGAAGCCATACTGCTTTTCAGAGAATGGGTTGTTGAATGTGAAATGATGAACCATTTCAGCATTTGTAATAGGCTCCAACACTTTACCAAAAAGCGTTAAGAAGCTGATAGGGTGATAAGTAGAGAGTGAAAGTATTCTATAAAGTTTTTTTAAAACAGAAACTACAACGGAGAACTTCCAACGATCAGTAAAGCAAGAAGCAGCGACGCAACAGGTATAGAGTTTGAAGATGATAGGGTAGACTTAATAGGCACATTCCTTTAAGTCGGTGACCGGAATTCTATCACCTCTGCTTGCCTTACGGGAGTCAAGATTAGAAATTATGTTAGAGACCAGAGACAGGATTATATGTATACATCATTCAATTGAGCCTCAGTTCTAGATGTGAAGTTGGGTGTGGGTACTTCAGACGAGTCAAGAGTAAATTGAAAAGGATTCGCGAGCAATGCACTCAACTTTGTCCGTTGTGGCTTCGACGAACCCAAGTTTATTGAATAGAGGAGGGATCGAGGGTTTGCTATAGTTTAACACACTTTTCTAGAGCCGCCAATAGCCTACGGATACCAACGTACGGAATGCTATACGCTGCATCATCTCAACTTTATAGATTTTACAAGACTGTAGATTTATTTCGATTAAATGGCACAAAGTAAAATGGTTAAAATTACAAATCCCTTTGTCGTAAGATACACTTTTAATAAAATTATTAATGAAAACAAAGAAAATTTTTTCAAGCCGGATACCACAATTGTGGAGAGCCGAGTTCGAATTCCAGTCAACTTCGTTACATTTACTTATGCGCAAATACCATTGGGAAAGGTATTAATCCGTCTCTTCTCTTCACTTTTGATTGGGTTCTATAGCCTTAGGTGGCAACCGGTCTACCGCAGAAAGTAATGGCAACCTACTGCGGGAGAATATTCTGCCCAGTCAGTCGTGTCTCTTTTGAGACAGTATCGCCCAAGCGTGTATGACGTGTGGCACTCAAGTAACTGATCACAATTGTCCCTTAATAGAAATATCTGAGAAATATCTGAGTCATGCATTTTTGATTGTCTCAACTGATTTTCCGATGTAGTCTTATGTGCGTTGTTGTGCAGTGAATATTGGCTCAGAATGAGAAATTGGGTCGCCGAGTTCGAATTCCAATTCAGTTCCTTGCATTCACTTACACACAATTACCCTTGGAAAACTTATTAATCTGTCTCTTCCCTCCATTTATGGGTTAAATAACAGGATAGACTGGGTTCTATAGCCTTGGTTGGCAAACAGTCTACCGTGGAAAGTAATAGCAACCTACTGCGGGAGAATCTTCTGCACAGTCAGTCATGTCTCTTTCGAAACATGATCGCCCAAGCTTGTATCCCGTATGGCACTTAACTGACTGACTGATTTGTTTCATGCTAGCCGTAAACTGTTTTTATTTCTAATAACGATAGAAACTCACATTGGCAGCATCTTGTGTATATGAAATAACAGAATTTATCCCGTTCTGTCTGTCAATGGAGTTTCGTACGTCTTTTATAATTCTAATCTTTATACATTAATGTTTTTTTACGCTGAATTTTATGATCTTTTACGTTTCTACGCGAATTTATTAGAACGATTTAATGTATAGTGGGTTACCCGTTATAGTGATCTGTATGTGTGTTGAAACAGATTAGGTTGAGTTTACCTTGTTGGTAGATAGCCCAATATTAAGAGGTGTACAAAAAAAAGAAAATTCAATTTTATATAGAAACAACAATTTTACATATATATATATATATATATATATATATATATATATATATATATATATATATTGTAATAGTATCACTACACAAAAATTTTTAGGTGAACGTGGGGTTTTGAGCTTATTTGGATTCTGTTGGCCATATTGTAGTCTTAGAGTTAGGGGTTGGGAGGAGTGGCTAAAAAACATATTCACCACAAATAAACCGTTGTTTCACCAGATAATTTTTATTCCAACTTCTTCACCCGATGAGTAGCACCTAAAAACAAGGTCAGCTTCGAAACGCGAAAATTTTTATGTAGTGATACTATGAATTTATAAACCATTGTAACAACTATTACAATATAACTCTCTACGTTTGTATCCAACAATCTTTATAAAAGTAAATGCATGAACAGCAGGTTAAATAACCTACGAGTTCCACAACTTTGTTACAATATATATATATATATATATATATATATATATATATATATATATATATATATATATATTGAATAATATAGACAAGTTTTGTCTATTAATTTTGTGTAGGATCCGTTCATACCGTCTGATATACTTGATGGTGATGTCGTTGAAAGACAACAAAAAATCACAGTATTTGTTGAATTTTTTATCGGGTCTAAGCTTTCGGCTCACATAAGGCATTATCAAAGAGTAAATATTAATACACAGTAAACATAGAACATTTAAGTTATTAACAATAAAGAGAACTGAATTGAAAATATAAGCCCATCCCTACCGTGGCGGATGGCCGAAGACAGTGACAAAATAGTGACGTTGTGGTCCCTGGTCTGATTACAGACATTTGAGTACGTTATTGGTAATATCAAAATTGATTGTATTCAAACCAGGTTTAAATTGTTTAATGTAGATTGCTTCGAGGATTTTTAGTTTCTGTTTGTTATTTTCTTGTTTAAGTATGTACGTGTTATCAACGAGCGTTTTTCTCAGAAGTGTGCGTTGATAACCGTGTTGTTTTAAATGACGGAATATATTTGAATTTTCATTTACTTGCAACGTCAGACTCCGTGAGAGCGAATTTGTGGTGTGGCCAATGTAGATATTATTGAGGTTGTTAGAGATATCTAAATGGACATATGAATTTATATACTACATTGGTTTTTTGCAAATCACTAACGGTGGGGGAAGAGTCGTTGCGGACGAATGAATTAGATGTAGTGGATTTAGTGTAATATATAATAAACTTAATTCTAAAAAATCTCATAAATACTAATATTTCTCCGACAGACTCTAACAAAAGAATTAAGTTTAGATGTTAAAATGTTCATGGTAGTAATTTTTTGGAAAGAGTTTGTATGTATGTATGTATGTATGTATGTGTGAGCGTTTGTTTGGTAGGAGTGTCTTTGAAGTATTCGCTCAGTCTTTAGGGTACCGGCCGGTTATAAAATAAATTGGTGAACGATGAAGAAAAAGGAGGTGATAGAGAAAGAGAGAGGCAATAAATAATGCGATCGCTTGACATTTGTCGAGGGACGTATTAATTATGCCTGTATTTTCTCACTGCGACCATCTTCTTATCTCGTCTTTTAATTCGTTCTAAACAGGTCATTTGTGAATTTACACTCGGAGATAATTGTGGCCTTCCGTTTGGACTCCCAACAACGTTCGCGTCGGTTCGCGAAAAGGGACCGTAAAAGAGATTTGTTTTTTTTTTCTTTTTTGTTTTATATAATTAAAGATTATTTGAATTACATCGAGGTGTGAAATCTCGCGAGTTTTCTGTGCAAAGTTTGTAAATTCCAGAAAATATTTTAATAACAAAATCAATGAGTCAGATTTGAATTCTAAATTTATAATTTTTTTATTCGCTAAGAAATGTACAAATATACTAAATAGCTGGAATGTTTATATTTGTAAGATTTTTTTTATTACCGCTGATACTAGAGAATAATGCAATGTCTTAGATTCCAATACTTCTAATCGGTAAAGCACTTAGTCATATCATCATGGAAAATATTAAGCAATACAACTGCCTCTTCTCTTTCCCAGGTGTCTAGATTTCTGACTAAACGCTTTCTAGTAGAAAGATATTATAGGGTTTATTTATAGAAGAGTATTTTAACTTTTGATGAAGTTAATCATTTTGATGAAAGCTATCATTAAAACGGTGTGTCTATATTGCTTTACGAGTCTAATATTAACCATTTGAAATTCTCGGAAAACGAATGCTGTTTTGTTGAATAAAGATGTTTACAAACATTAGGGTAATAGTTATTTACCTTCACAACACCTGCTCATGTGGACAGCATACGAATTTATTTATTGCTAATTAGAATTTATATAAATTATAAATTAATAAGAGCTTAAACTGAACGAAATTCTAAAACAAAAAATAGACGTTAAAGCAGGCTGTAAGACTTAATGAATGAAATAATAATCAAAACCCACTTTTAATGAAAACGTAAATAGATACCCATATAACTGCGTAAAAACAAGGAGTTAATAATCTTCCTTTGAAAGGTAATTTATTTTTCAAAGCAAAGATATATATTTTTGACAGATTTACTGTTTATTAAAATTCTATACGTCGTAAATTGTTCTATTATGCTAAATTTAAATAGAAACTTTTTTAATTGATATTGCTGTGCTACTAGTCTTACTTTCTTTTTTCACTCCTCTATATTTTCCAAATGTCTGAATAACGTATAATTTTTGTTACAGTATCAGAATATGTGTCATAGGCTTTTAAACATGGAAATTAATGATTTCGATTTTATACAAACG
This sequence comes from Ascarosepion bandense, assembly GCA_037127315.1. Classification (NCBI taxonomy): domain Eukaryota; kingdom Metazoa; phylum Mollusca; class Cephalopoda; order Sepiida; family Sepiidae; genus Ascarosepion; species Ascarosepion bandense. The sequence goes on from JBBBDQ010000390.1 coordinate 1,734,844, forward strand.
GAAAGTTTCCAATGTACCAAATCTATGAGTAAAATAACAGAAAAAGCCACAACCTTTGAGCAAAATTTTCACAATTAAACATTATATATATATATATATATATATATATATATATATATATTCCATTTGTAAACGAGTTTTGGAATGGAACATATTCAAAAGTTCTACAATATAATTGTAGTGAACACTTTTAATACAACTGTGTGCTGGTCTAAACTTATTATGACCAGAAACTAAGTAATTAAACAATCAATCAATCAATCGATTGATCAATCAATCAATCAATTTATATATATATATATATATATATATATATATATATATATATATATATATATATATATATATAACGTTGGTATCTATGTAAGTGCATAATGTCAATTATCACAACATATTTTGCTTCTACATCAAAAGCTTTTCCATTCAGTTATTTTTTTAAATAAAACGATTGAACCCATTAAATAAATAAATGAATGTTCGAATGTCAATTAGAATTACCAAATTCTTCTCACCCACATTTCAGACTAATTGTTTAATAGATATTCATAGCCGTAAGATATATTGTTATTCGGAGCCAGACATGGAAGATATGTTCTTGTATAAATCAAATTAAAAAACACCCCCAGGAAAGAGAGGTGAGAAAATAACGTGAATCGTAGCACTAACGTAAAGACTTAGGTACTAGACATGCATGCTTACAACCTCTTTTCTATATATTTGTTGATGTGTGTCTGAGAGAAAAAAAATAACAAAAAATAATTTTGTTCGGAAAATGTCCAATTTCCCACCACAATTTTATTTCTTTGGCACTAGTTAATACCTTTTTTTATTTTATGTTTTGTACTTTATAAGCGGCAAAGTAAAACGAAGCGTTTTGTCTGATCAATATACATTACACGTAAGACATTCAAAATACAAGCGGCATAAACATCAAAGAGGATAATTTGACGAAAACAAAATGAAAATTAGACGTGCAATCCGCCGTCGGTATACAAATATGTCGCCTTGTTTATCTTCAGTGGTTAATTGGCAAGAATAACAACCCGCATATAAAAGTAGCTTGTTTGAGAATAGCTGAGTATTTGAGGAAATGAAAAGCTTTTTTTTTTCGAGTAAAATAGAAACAAAAAAAAAAATTTCGGAAAAGACGAAAAGTGAAAGACGTAAAGTCAGTATACTCTAACGAAAGTAGAAAAATAGAAAGGAAGCAACAAAAAATGTTATCCAAAAGCAGTGAGATTGAGATGACATTTGAATGGAGCAGTAATTGTAGGAATGAAAACAATGAACAAAGAGACTTCCTTTTTAGAGAAAAGTAAAATTAAGCATATACTTCCGGATAGATTAGTTTCTGTAAGAAAATTGTGATAAATCTATCAAGTAAGAAAGAGGAATTTAGTGTGAAGATGTATGTGTGTAGAGACTTACACCACGTAGAAGGCAAGAAGTAAGAGAAAAAATGAAGAAAAGAAAATATTCTAGGGAATAAAAAACAGAAACATGAAAAACTTGAAGTGAAAAAAAAGAGAAATGAATACACAGTGTGTGAAAAAAAAAAGCATTAAGAGAAAGGCATATTAGATTTGGTAAAGTTAAAGAGAGGTTAAAAAAGAGAGGAAAGTGAATGTGGCAACGAGGGTGAGTGAAAGAGAGGAATGCGGAAGTTGCAACGAGGGCGAGTGAGAAAAAAAGGGAAGCGGAAGTTGCAATGAAGGTGACTGAAAGAGGAGAAATCGGAAGTTGCAACGAGGGCAAGTGAAAAAAAAGAAAACCGGAAGTTGCAACGAGCATGAGTGAAAGAAAGGAAAGCGGAAGTCGCAACGAGGCTGAGTTAAAGAGAGGAAAACGGAAATTACAACGAGTGCGAGTGAAAAATGGAAAAGTGGAAGTTGCAACGAGGGCGAGTGAAAAAAAGGAAAGCGAATGTTGCAACAAGGTCGAGTGAAAAAGAAGAAAGCGGAAGTTGCAAATATGGCGAATTAACAAATATATTTCTTTTTTATAAGTTTGTAAAGAAGAATTTATAAATAAATAAAGGCAACATGCGGGGAGTGTAGAAAATTTAGAATGAGAATAAAAGATCTAGTTGTGATGCCAAAATCGATGATTCTTTGAACTAAAGATAAATCTATTGATACTTGATATTAAAGAAACACTTAAAGTGAATTAAGAATTTAAGAGGAACATTTGAGCAAAAAGAGGAAATAAAATTAGAAAGATTAATGGAAACACAAGGAAAGGTTAGAACTATCATTGAATCGAAAGAGAGGTATATGTGATAATGAGAATAAGATCTAATGAGATTGAATAGAAGAGAAAATGATTTGATGATTGATATTTTCCCTCTTTGCATTTAATTACTAATTTGTTTTTTGTTTTTTGTTTGTTTTGTTTTTTTGGCGGAGCTGAAAATAGAATTACTGAGGAAAAACTTATGAACGAATTAAAATTAAAAAGAAATATATATATATATGTGTGTGTTTGTGTGTATGTGTGTGTGTATGTGTGTGTGTGCATTATCACATATACATATTAAGACCTTGAATAACTTCTCACTGTTTGGCAACTGATGGCATTCTCAGAACTATGTAGTTTCCAAAGATAACGACTCAGTAAAAAGGTAGTATAAGCAAGCTTGACATACAGTGTGTGTGTGTGTGTGTGTGTGTGTGTGTGTGTGTGTGTGTGTGTGTGTGTGTGTGCGTGCGTGTTATCACACACACATATTAAGACCTTGAATAAGTTCTCAATGTTTGGCAACTGATTGCGCTCTCAGAACTGTGTTTGTGTAGATTCAGATGGTAACGCCTCAGTAAGAAAGTACTATAAGCAAGCTTGATAATCTGTGTGTGTGTGTTTATGTGTGTGTGCATTATCACACACACATATTAAGTCCTTGAATAAGTTCTCACTGTTTTGCAACTGATTGCGCTCTCAGAACTGTGTATCTTTTCCGATGATAACGCCTGAGTAAGGAAGTACTATGAGCAAGCTTGAAATTCAGTGTATGCCATTTCGCTGAAGTGTAAACAACTTTGTTTTTCATAGCGTTAAACATGCCGGATTTTGTACCAAAGAAAGTGTATTATACTCAGTCAGTTTTGTGCTATACGGGATACACGCTTGGGTGATCATGTCTCGAAAGAGACATGACTTACTGGGCAGAAGATTATCCCGCAGTAGATTGCCATTTTATTCAGTGGTAGACCGGTTGTCAGCTAAGGCTGTAGAACCCAGTCTGTTCTGTTATTTAACCCATAGCTGGAGAAAAGTGGCAGATTAATACCTTTCCCAAGGGCATTTGTGCGTATGTGAATGCAAGGATATCAACTGGAATTCGAACTCGGCTCCCCGATTTCTCGTTCCGAATCATTATCCACCGCGCCACAACGCACATCCACCACTTTATTTAAAAGAAATATGCAGCTGAAGCACACAGAATTGCTGTTGAGACTTACGACGGCTATGCTCTGTCGGAAACAACATGCAGAGATTAGTTTAGACGCTTCAAAAATAATGATTTTAGCGTAAATAAAGAAAACTTTATCGTTCCGAAAACGTTTGTAAACGAAGAATTAGACGCATTACTTCATGAAGACTCATGTCAGGCACAAGCTGAACTTGCAGAATCATTAGAAATTGATTACACAACAGTTTTGAAAAGCTTGAAAGTGATAGGAATGATTTAAAAGCAAGGAAATTGGGTACCGTACGAGCAGAAGTGCGTTGTGCGTTGTGGTGCAGTGGATATCAGCTTGGAACGAGAAATCGGGGAGTCGAGTTCGAATTCCTGTTGAATTCATTGCATTCACTTATGCGTAAATACCCTTGGAAAAGGTATTAATCCGTCTCTTCCTTCCAGTTATGGGTTAAATAACAGGACAGATTGGGTTCTATAGCCTTGGCTGGCAACCAGTCTACCGCAGAAAGCAATGGCAACCTACTGCGGGATAATCTTCTGCCCAGTCAGTCATGTCTCTTTCAAGACATGATCACCCAAGCGTATGGTACGTAACTGACTGACTGACTGACGAGTTGAAGCCGAGGGACGTCGAACGGCGTCTTGTCACGTGTAAATAGCCACTTTAACGGCAGAAAAGGAAAATCTTTTTTGAAACGTAGCGTTACCTGCGTTGAAAAGTGTATACACCTCGATAACCCTAAACGTAAAAGAAAGTGGTGTAAGCCCGGCCAAGCATGAACATTGGCGGTAAAGCAGAATATTCATGGATTGTAGCTTCTGCCCTGCATCTGGTGGGATCAGCTGTATGTAGTTTATTATGAGCTGCTGAAACGGATCAAAATTATCAGAGGGGAGATTGGTATCGATTACAATTCATGCGTTTGATCTGAGCATTATAGAAAAAACAGCCGCTATACAAGCATAAACACGCCAATGTGATGTTGCAACATTAGACCCCTAGGCCACATGTTGAAAAACGTGTGAAAACCTACTTGAAAACGATTAAATGGGAAGTCTTACCTCACCAAAGGTATTCACCAGACATTGTTCCGTCCGATTATTACTAGTTCCGATCGATAGCATATGGCCTGACTGAGTGGCACTTTTATTCTCATTAAAATGCTAAAAAATGAGTCGACTCGTGTTTATCTTCTCGAGACATGTCTTTTTTTTCGACGTGGAATTCAAATACTGCCAGAAAGCTGGGAAAAGTAGCGGACAGCGATGGACAATATTTACAGTGACATGTTTCTTACCAATCTTTGTAAGATAAAAGATAAAACTTTTCATGAAAAATCAGTGAGAACTTATTCAAAATCCAAATATATATATATATATATAATAGAAAATAGTAAACATTTCTAATTCTATCATTGTTCGATTTCAATACATATTTTAGATATATAACGAATTTTATATGGGTCTTCATTCACGGTCAGTGTTATATTTTTATCTTTATTCATATTATCTTTTCATAGACACATTTCCTATCTAAGTTTTGAAAACATATATATATAAATTTTGCATACATACAAACACACGCACACACATAGATAGATAGATAGATAGATAGATAGATAGATAGATAGATAGATAGATATTATTAATGATAATAATAACACTTATATATATTTATTTTTGAAAATGAGATTATGCTCTAAATATATTTGATAATCATTTTATATATATATATATATATATTACAAGAAAGTGAATGAACACGTAGATTAAAAACTCACTGTTCATGCATATACTTTTATAAATAGTGCTCGAACAGAGTAGAGCGTAATATTATAATTTTGTTGCTACAATGGTTTATAAAAGCATGATTGTACAGTTTTAACACATCTAAATGTATTTCCTCAACTACCACTCCCTAATTTTCTACATAACCATGAATTCATCTTATATTTTAAGAAACGAATCGTTCTCACCATTTATTTTTACAATATCACCTGAAGGGGAACAGTTTTGTTCCGAAACATTAAACTTTTGTGTGGATCACAACTCAAAAAATTTCATGTTTCTTTTATTATGCTTTTATAAACGACTGTAATAATAAAAATACAATATATATATATATATATATATATATATATATATATACTTAGCGTATCGAGGCAGCAGATAATTATCTAAACATATAATGTTAAATATAGCACACAATGAATGTCTTATATGTTCAATCATGAGCCGTTCTAAACATCCTATTTTAGCTTTAATTTCAGGTGAAAATAAAGACAAAAATTCTCCAAAATTTGGATATTTTTTATGATGTTGGTTCTAAGCTTTCGGCTCACATGAGCCATCTTCAGAGAGGTTACAGGGACGTTAATATAAAAATATCCACCATCAGCGACGATTTCTTTTGTGTTGATATAAAACATTGTTATGCAACATAAACAGTGACTAAAAATATCAAACGCAGTTCGTAAATTTGCAATATGGTTTTATGACGTCACACATCGTGAGAGCTCAAAATGTTGACAGAATCATAGATTTAAATGCAATGTAATGTGTTATTACCAGATTTAAATGTGATTTTGTTAAGTGTGGGTTGTTTTGATTTAATGTAGACGTCCTTCAATATCTGAAGGTACTTTTTACTGTGTGTATGAGTAAGTATTATTGTGTTCTTGACTAAAATCTGTCTAATCTTACCTACATGGCTATGTTTTCTAAGAAATGTTGTTTAATTGAACTCTGATCAGAAAGGTGACAGGTAAGTCTACGAGAGAGCGTGGTTGTAGTAAAACCAATATATATAGTGTGTTTATTATTATTGCCAAAGACACTAACTATGAATGGGCATGTAAGTTAATACACTACATTGTTTTTTTGTAGAGGATTTAGTTGTGAGGTTGTAAGGTTATTAGAGACTATGAGGTCAATTGTTTTAAAGTTTTTATATATGATGAGCTTAACATTTCTAAGTATTATGTTTTTGAGTATTGTTTATTAAATTAAATTAGATTAAAGCCAAAATACGATGTTTAGAATGGCTCTTGATTAAGTATAATAGACAGGCATAGTCTGTTATATTTAATAGTATATATATATATATATATATATATATATATATATATATTGGTGACGGCACCAATATTGGTTTCGGCACTGGTTTCACATTTTGTCTTAACACTGTCATTTTCTTTTTCTATTGACGTGCTAATCCAATTTTTACTACCTGCAATTAGTTGTAGATCTAAACTTATTTATAAATGGAACTTTGTCTGTGTGTGTGTGTCTGTGTGTGTGTATCCGTTACCTATAGACTCCGAAACGGCGGAACCGATTTTCTTGAAAATTTACACAGTTGTACTATAAGCGTCTGCAAGTGTTCTTAGATAGGTTTTGTTTCGAGGTACCTCCGATAAATATCGAAAATCCATAAACGAAAAAATCGGTTTATAGAAGGAGTGGTCCTATTTTAATCAAATTTCATACAGTAATAGACAAAGACATAAGAAATGATATTCAAAGGTTTCAATGTTGCAGTTCTTAGAATAGTGAAAAAAATCGATAATATATATATGTAAAAGGCAAGATGTTTGTGTGTGTATTTGTTTATCTGCCTGTATGTTTGTATTTTTTTCAGCCCTTTTATTTTAGTATTTGCTTCGGGTTTGGCTCTAAGTAGGTATAATTGTAGTTCTTAGTCTCAGCCATGATACCATTTACTCAGAGTACTTACTTAGCCTTCAAAATTCAGTTGACGACGAAAAAAACTTATTTGATATCGATACTAGGAAACCAAAACTTGACTTAAATCCATTCATTTTTCTTTCATTCTACGGTTTGGCTTTAACTGGAAACAACCTTTGCTTTTTAGTCTTTCGTGCCAACGTCCAAAGAGTCTGAGCTCCAGGACCATGGATTAGTTTTAAAGCTTTCATTACACCCGAGCAACGCCGGGCTATACTGCTATTAATTTATAGATATGAGTGAAGGATAACGGTTGACCCTAGAATTTAACAGTTTAAGATTTTAGGGGAAGCATTCACTTTGGAATCGATTACCCAAGCTGATGGTTTGTTGTCAGAAATTGTTTGAGAGGAACTTACTTCTCATAAATGAAATATATAAGGAATGAGTGTGGTTCTCTACAGTGTATAGTGTGTCTTAAACAGATAATTGCACATATATAGATAGATTGGATTATTGAAGTAATTATTCATACTGAAATAATTTCAGATATGGTGCGAACATCATCAAACATATCTCCCCGGATGATAAATGTTTTTAGTTCAGTGCTTTCGCGCTATGATTTTCCACTGTCTTTCGTTTTCATATACTAAACTATGCTCATTAACATATCATACACATTTTTTTATATTGACATGCACAGTTTATGGATAAGTTTGTGTCAATAATCTCCCTTGTGTTTTTCAATATATATGTGTTAGAATGAAGTATATGGATATTGTAAAACCGCAAGTGTTATTTAAAATGCAGAAGTATAAGATATAAATTGACAGGACAAAATATAGGTGGGGTGTACTGAAGGCATTAGAAAATGATGGTATAGTTCAATCTAAAAAGCCCTACGATTTGTACCAAACTAGCCAACTATGTGTGGAAATTAAATTAAAAAAGAATTCTTATGTAAGTTGGAGTATTTTGAGAAAAGCCAAAGCTTACAGTAATAGTGATGATTTCAGATTGTGGCAAGATTAAAAATTAACTATAATAATACTCTCAGAACAAAGAATTAGTAAATGTTAGGTCTGAAATTCTGTTTGGACGTATGCTCATTAGAAAGTACATTTTTGGGTTCGTACAAACCCGTATGAAATTTTGTAGAATTTAGTTACCCACCTAAAATAATACTTCTTTATTTTTGACTCGCTCCTCCCCTTATTTTAGACTTCGTGCTGTGCGTTTTAACCTTCCTATTGTGCGTTCAAAAATAAAGCATTAGGAAATTAATTAGCCTACGATACTGAAAGATTGGCACCATGTTAGCGTAATCCGCTGAACTTCGTAACATTGACATTTAAAAGCTCTGCATGTTAAAACTTTATCTTTGTTTTTTTCCTTAAATGTTTATTGAACTCTTTTTTAATACAACTGATAGTTATCAAATTTGACTGATCAATAACTATATATATATATAAATTAAAATTTGCTTAAATTGGATGCCCATTTTGACATTTGGCAAAGATTTTCTAATATTTGTAATTAAACATTTTTATATCAATAACCCCCATTCAGATTCGTTAATAGAAATACTATTAGAATTAGTTATTCTTGCACACATAATGTAGATAATATCATTAATTTCCACAAAAGACATATTTTAAAGAATTTAGATAGAATTAATATTAAAACTGGTATTGTAAAGATAGGTACATCAACGTTTGTCCCGTTTAAGTCTAGCTAAGTGATTTACCAAGCCAATATCTCTCTAAAAAAACAAAAATGATTATCAAGTTTACAATGGAATTGCAGTAGGTGAATTGAAACAAAATTACTACTTCCGTAAACACTTATTTTTCAACCCCAATCTAAAATTTCGAAATTCCCTTTCCCAAAGATTTTGCAAAATGAAAAAGGAGGGACTTATCCCAATATTGAGATGGCAATTAATAGGTTTAACCCGCACGCCCAATAACCTTTATGATTAATGCAATCTATGTTCAGTTGAAAAAATGAAAATATCCTTATCAAAATTTGCTTTTAAACCTAAGAAAAAAAATTATAATCAAATATCATCAATAATTTAGATTCAAATCCAAACTTCTTAACAATTAATCAAAAATTAAAATTCCTTAAAATAATTGTTTCATTTCTTATTATTAGCAGTAAAATTAAATTCTTTTATACAATAACTTTCCCTTCTTACACTTTGCTTCTAGTTCTATTGTTTTAATTTTTAACTGACGTTTAAACAGTTTCTTTTTGTATTAACATTATTCGTAGCCTTTCATCAGTGGTCTTGAGAAATCATAATTTTGTCTGACATTTTTCATTTTTATTTTTATTATTATTTTTATTTTTAACTTATTTTATTGTATCTCTTTTCGTTACTGTCATCCACGAGCCAGGTGTAACCTATTCCGGTAGCTGTCTCTTTTTTTTTCTTTTCTCTACCCTTACTTCCGTTTTTTATGCACGCACAAATAAATTTAATTTCCCATAATGGTTTGGCCTCGCTGATAAGATGGGTGTTAAATTTGCCGGAAAATTGCCATACGATAAAAGAAAATTGTATATATATATATATATATATATATATATATATTACTGTGGGGTATACTGAATGAATTTAAAATAGACAAATACAATATATATATATATACATACATACATATATATATATATATATATATATATATATATTGTATGTGTCTATTTTAAATTCATTCAGTATACCCCAGCAGTAATTCTTCCTAGAGAGCATTGAAAGGCTGCTTAAGTCGTTTTTCTTGACTCAAATATGTCTATAGTTTCCCAGGTAGAAATTTACAAAAGGAAAAATTAATCTTGTATGGTGGACCAAATATCAAAGCTACAGCGTGGTTTTGTATTCTATGTTTAAATATAACACGTTCCTCACAGAGTTTACAATTTAATCTAATCAAAAGAAATGTTGCATGTCCATTATATTATAACTAAATGCTTTCTTTTTTTTTGTTTTTTGTTGTTTGTTTGTTTTTTCTACGGAGACACTGATATCTAAAAGACAAGAATATCGATATACAACATTGTGGTATACAGTAGCTGACGCAATTTCATGGGCAGAATATTAAGTAACTTTGGTAAAAAAAACGGAATTAAATTCTTATTATCAGTCTCTTTCAATGCTTCAGAAAAGATATACTTTTTCAATTATACGCTATTATATACTAATAAACGATGTTTGCAGCAGAAACAAGCTTCTTGTATAAATACAATCGAAGCTACAGAATTACACATGTATATGGATAGTTAACTCGACTGGCAGAGATAATGTATCCACACATAAATAAGATCACATACACACATATTTTTCCGAGGATATGTCAAACATTATCCACCATAACATATAATAATAAACAGTGTGGGTTTTTTTCCTTTTTACTTTCCCTCGTATATCTTTTTTAGAACGTCAGCATTGAATAAAAAGTTACGCTTGATATATTCTTTCTAATACAGATGCTTAGACTTGTGGGGTTTTACCAATTGTTCACCCATTGCCATTCAAGTTTATGTCACTGAATGAGATTTTTGTATGAATACAAGAGAAGCAACTAAAATATGCAAAATCTGACGATTTGTACGAAAGAAAACACTTGACCTCGGAGTTAAAAAGCATAATATTGTAGTGTTTAGGGAAGTATTCACTCGTGAGATAGTTCTACAAATGTAGCCTTTCTTGAAATGATGTTTGAATGAAACTTATTAATTTAATACAAAGGGAATAGGTATTGATTCTCCCGGTTTACGAGCCATGGTTGGTTTTAGCAATGAAATAGAACTATTGAAAATAGTACGTCAGAATATTTTTCCTGAAAATAATGCTAATGGAGAGAACAATGTATCGTTTCCTCTGTCGGAAAGACGTTTTATGATGGAAAATAAATAATTACCCATAAAGTTGCCTAGGCTTTTTAAAATATTTTTGTGTCGGAAAGTAGAGAAAAGATCCCACATATGGCAGGCAGCAGTATTCCATTGGTTTGGTCTGGCTTTTGTATATATACATACATATATATATATATATATATATATATATATATATGATTCCAAGTGAAGAGGACTGAAGGTTTTTTTTATATTTTGAATGCTTTGGCATTTATTTTATTATAAACAGTACTCAATATAATGAGTATTATAGAGCTTAATATAATTATATGATTATGTTAATTTTACATTGCGACATGGAAATTTCTATGTTTCAAGATTAATTCTCATCATCAGGCAATGTTGGTGTGGTTGTGCAGATGATTTCCATTTAAATGACAAATACTTTTGGTTTACTGTGAATGTATGTGGATGTTTTTTTGTGTGTGTGTGTGTGTGGCTAATCAGAATGGAGATTCACTTTGGGGTTTGACCCCGAAGAATTTCTGTGCTATTTATGTAATTTATTGGTGTGTATCAACCATTTTCCCAGCATCTTTAGTGATGCTGGTAAAGGTGAGATGCATCGTATATATGTTTTCCAATTGATGTCGAGAGTGAACTTTACTTTCAATAGGTGTCTAAATTAAGGGGTATCTTTGATAGTTACACCTGTCATCATGAAAGGGATCCGCTCGGTAACGATTAAACCTAATTAGATTGGCTTGAATGATTATGAATGTTCCAGTATAGTTCTTTGTTCTCTCTCTTTCAGCTGCAAGAATTAGGTCAAAAGTAAGATCAGCTGCCAGGCTCTGATAATCTAGACTTTTGGAGGCGCTTTCAGACACTGCATCATCCGCATAGATTTTTCTTTTATAATCGTGTTGCCCCAAGCAAGGCATTTTACTGCCGCTGTTGCGCAGGGGGTTACATAGGAGGAATGTTATGAGAATGAGTAACTGGTTACATGGGATGTCAGGAAGAGGGTTTGAGAAGGATGAGAATACTCATGAGAGTGGGGTGGACGGGAAAAGAGCATGAGAGATAGGATGCAAGTTAGTGAGACAGGAGATGACTATTGACTTTACATTTGAATTCTTGAAGATTGTAGCTGTCGGGAAAGCAAGTAAGCGGAAGGGAATTCCTCAGCTGGAAATAGGAGAAAAGAAGCTGATGGACTAGAATTTTCAATTACAATTTACTGGTTTCACAGTAAAAGTGTGGGACCTAGTTGCTAATCTTGTGGTTCGAGGAAATTCATATATAGGTGGTACCAGTGAGCTAAGTTCATCGGAGCAGAAACCGTGAAAGTATTTGTAGAAGAGGCACAGGGAAGTCACACTATGTCGGTGAGAAAACGACTATATCCTAGCTGCCAAGTCGGGATCAATCACATTACAGATTCTCTGTTGGATTTTGTCAATGATTTTTGTCCTAGGTGGATAGCAGGAGCACCCGACCAGATATTGAAGCAGTATTCAATGCACGGGCGGATATACGATTTGTATATGTGCAGGATTGTTTCAGACGGGAAAAACTTCCTGGCCCTGCACAGAAATCCAACCTTCTTAGCAGCGGATTTAGCTATTGATTCTATATAGTTATTACACTTGAGTTTTGATGTGAGAGTTAACCCGAGGAGGCCCAGTATTTTACTTTCAGGGAGATTAGCCATATTTACTAATGGTTTGAGTAGAATAAATTTTGCAAGCTCTCTTTTGCTTGTAAATTTTACAAGCATTCTTTCACATTATTTCACCTATTTCAACTGTCTCTTCGTGATGTTAAGTGTTTAATTTTTTTTTCTTTCCATTTTCCCTAAAACTGCTAACGAATTTGATCCATGGTTTTCCCAGCATTCTTCTGTCGTACCAAATTTCTCTTCATTTTATTTACAGTATTTACATTATTCGGACTATTGTCCTCATCTTTGTTGTCATTTGTAAGATGTTTAATAATAGATCATTCTATTTGTCTATATTTCTGAGATGAGGTAGTATCTACAGTATTTACATTATTCGTACTATTGTCCTCATCTTTGTTGCCATTTCTACGACGTTTAATAATAGATCATTCTATTTGTCTATGTATCTGAGGTGAAGTAGTATTTACAGTATTTACATTATTCGGACTATTGTCCTCATCTTTGTTGCCATTTGTACGACGTTTAATAATAGATCATTCTATTTGTCTATATTTCTGCGATGAGGTAGTATTTACAGTATTTACATTATTCGCACTATTGTCCTCATCTTTGTTGCTGTTTGTTCGACGTTTCGGCCTTTGTATGCTCCGGCCTTTTTTAGGTGCAAGGAATTTCAAACCGAACTGTTTATTACAACTACTAGGGTATATCATCCTCATTCCTTGCGTAAATCCTCGATTGGAAGTCATGATTTATCTCCCTCTAACCCTGCAATTTACTTGTTCACCACTGCTGTAGCCTGGTACAGAACTCACAACTCTAAGAATCAAGTCAGGGAATAACCAACGTATATTTCCACTGGGCCATGTGTCCTTAAGGAATGGGAATGATATACTCCAGTTATTGTAATAAAGGATTCAGTTCAAAATTTTTAGCATCTGAAAAAGGCCAAAGCGTACAAGGGACGAACAGTTATACACATGGCTAAAAAATTAGAACAATAGTCTGAATAATATAAATACTCTAACCACTACCTCATCTCAGAAATATAGACAAATGATTTTATTTATTGTTCATCATTCACTGCCGTATAAAAGGACTGGTATTAATTATCGTTTCAGAACACTTTTCTTTGTTTCTAATAGAATTTTATGTTTTATAATACTTTGTTAAGCTTTTGGAAGGTTTCTTTTGCTATCCGAATGGTTCTTCGGATTTTAATGTCATATATTCTGTCCTCCGTTATAACACTTCCAAGATATTTAAACTGTTGTAATTTTTCTTATTTTAGTATCTCAAATTAATAAACATAATATCGGCATGATATCTTTGCTACTCGAAATTCTTTATAATCTGATATTACACTCATATATCATTCGAATACTAACTATCCTTTTGCTAGTTTTATTTGGAGATATTTTGAAATTATATTAAATCCACGTATTTGATGGCTGTGGAAGAGAAATTAAATATCGATATATACTTCTTAGGATTTTTATGCCCGCACCATATATTCATTTCAAACTATCATTGAATTTATTTATACATACAAAGGGTGCTTTACCAAAAAGGAATTTTTTAAATCTTCTAATGTTTAATAATTTGATCAGATTCTTTTAAAATGAGTCGCTTCAAAGATTTTTCAACGCCCATTTTTATATATAGATTCACGTAACAGTAATCTGTGTAACCCATCCGTGATATAATTGGTGTTTTATCCAAGGTTAAATCCTGGATTTTGAAAGCTGTTTTACCAACTGGTAGGTACAACATTATCGATTTGAGCAGCACAATATTTCTAATCTTAATCTCTCCTATTTTACTTGACGCTAGTTTAGAATAAACTAAACTAGCATCATAACCCGGAGTTGACTGTGCAACTCAGAACATTTTAGTAGTAGGAGATATAAAAAAAATAATTATATAAAAAATAGTTGTTTCAAAATTGTTAAAAAATTCTATTAAAAAATCTATTTTCGATGTTTTGTGTGACATTGTAAACATCATTGTGTTTGTTTTTGTTTCAAAATTACGGGCGAAAATATTTACATTTTAAATAAATTTAACATAAAAATAAAAATTTATTTTGTTTTACTGAAATTAGAAATATAAAAACTTTTACGCTCTCAGTTCAGAAAGTTTTGATGAATATTCAAAAATGTAGACATTTAATTTTAGAGGAAAAAGTTGCATTAAAGCCACATGAATTACAGACAGTTAATTTCCTGCATTAAATATTTAGCGAAAAAAGCTTAATTTTTTTTTCAATTTTATTTTCTGGAGTATGAAATATTAAATCTAAAAAACTCTTAAATAATTAAATTAACCATTGGCACCTTTTTTTACATATATTGTATGTGTTTGAAAAAACACTTTTCTTTTTTAATATTTATTTTGTATCAACATTACGGTGGGATATATTCACATCTTTTGTTGGCCAAATGAATTTTTGAAATGCCGGAATAAAAATTAAATACAAAGGCTCATTTTTTTTTACTAAAAAAATATTTTAGTTGCATTTGATACGTGTAATTTGATTTCCGTGACGTAATTCAGCAACCATCGTAGATCTTAGATGTTTTACGGAGTAAATGTAAACAATCTGTTTCATTGGCCAAAATGTGCAAAAGGGAAAATTGCTGAACTTAAACTCAAAAAGTATGTGTCGACTTGGCTTCCCTGTAGATATGTATCCCTAGAAAGTTTGAATGGCGTAGCTTAAAAATATAGGCGTGCATAGCTTACATTCACACACAGACTCACAGATTGCCTTATATATATATATATATATATATATATATATATATATAGAGAGAGAGAGAGAGAGAGAGAGAGAGGGAGATTAAATATATCTGAATTTGTGCATCTCGGCTAGTTTAAGTTGAAATGTTCTCGGGCTGATCTACTTCCCAAAACGTTAAGAAATATCCAAACATCCAATATTTTCTGTTAGAACAGGAATATTTTCACCGCTGCAACACAGATATGTAATGGTTGCATGTTCAGTTATGTAATTGGGTGAATATTCATATTATACATGTGTCTGTATATGCATCGCGTTCAGTCTAATATGTATATATAGTGGAACATGAGATCAACAGTCTGTTTTATGCTTGAAAATTATCTGCAGATGGCACTGAAGCATGAAACTGATTGTTGACCTTAGTTGTTGACCTCATTATCTACTTGTGTTTACGAACGCTCTTTCGTTGATATTGAGCAATTTTCATAAGTATAGCAGACCCTAAAACTATGTAGAGTCATCCGCAGTCAGATCCGTTTCCCTGTATCACAGCTCATCAGTACAGTTAGACATCCGATTGCTTCTATCCAGGATTGAAACCCGGTAGAATTGACACCAGTGGGCGATTCTACTTCTAAGTTACGGGCGCTCGGTTGAAGAAGACGGACTTTAGCGTGTTATATACAACTTAAACATGCACTAGTAGCTGAGAGTGTTCATAATCACTAAATGACCGATGCGTCGATGTTTGAATAGCTACTGTTTCTTTCAAAAGTCTAGCATTCCTCTGTATATATATATATATATATATATATATAGATAGATAGATAGATAGATAGATAGATAGATAGATAGTGCAGAAGTAGGCAGTCTAGCCGTAATTTTTACAGTTTTCCTCACATACGTATGATTACCCCACATCCCCTAAAATTTAACGTATATTTCAAATTTACAAGTCGACCTTCATTCTGATTTCTTAAATTAAACACACGTATAAAATCTAAATTTATCTGTCTATACCTACCTTCAAATTAAGTATTTAGTAAGCAAACGTATTGTTTTCTATTTTCAAATGTAAATCATTTTCACCAAATTTTCCTAACATTGGCTGGTGACGAGATATTCTTCCACGTTATTATTTGTGTCCACTGTAATATCATTATTTATTTATGAATTTAGATGTAGAACTTGTAGCCATGAAAACAAACACTAAGTTATCATACATAAATACAAAGTCCAATCATCTAAATAATATAATTAAACACATTTACAAAAGCATAGAACACAGACTATCTAATATTTCGTCAATCAAATCAACATTTAATGAAAGGAAAAATATATATGATGATGCACTAAAAAATTCTGGCCATAAAAACATTTTACAATATAATTCTCAACCAAACAGACAAATAAAAAACAACAATAGAAAACGAAACATTATCTAGTTCAAACCATCATTCAATTTAGAAGTAAAGACCAAAATAGGACATATCTTTTTAAACTAAACACTTTCCAAAAGAATCAGAATTAAACAAAATTTTCAACAGAAACACAATCAAACTAAGTTATACTTGCACTAATAATTTAGATAGTTTCATAAAAAACAATACTCCATTCATACTGTATTCTTAATACATTGAGCTCTCTGCCTGCATCACTTTTTAATGTTAAAAATTTTAAATATTGATTAGGATCAGGTTCTTGGAATTTACCTTCCTACTTTTCCACTTCGGATTATAGAAAAACAATATATATATATATATACATATATATATATATATATATATATATATATATATATAGTGTATCGAGGTAGCAAATAATTTTCTATGTCCTCTTAAATCTAAGAATTAATGAATGTCTATTATGTTTAATCATGAGCAGGTCTAAACATCGTATTTTGGATGTAATTTCAGGTGAAAATAACGAAAAAATTCTCCAACATTTGAGATGGCTCATGTGAGTCGAAAGCTTAGAAACAACTTCATAAAAATTATCCAGTTGATAGAGAATTTTGTTCTTTATTAGATGGGAAAATCTCTTAGCTCTAGTGAATTCAGTTTATTCTGGACTGTGCACATGCATATGTAGATAGCTGCTTTACTGTTCAGCACAAAGCACGCTCTGCAAAACTATTTACGTGTGCTTCATATTATACGCACCATGCTTCACAAAAGCTGCCTTTGTAGACAGAAAAAAAAATCATTCGTTTTCTATGTCTATTTCGAGGTCAGTGAAAAGCATTTTTTCTCTTTTATACTCTATTGGAGCATTTAGAATTTGTATTCCTAAATTCCCATAACTAATAAATTGTTTTAATTGGGTTCCAACCTTCACCCTCCTCATTTTTTATCCCTGTATTACGCTTTCGTCAAAAAATATGTAAATGCTATCTTATGAAGTTATGTTAACCTGAAAGGATCCCTTAAGGCTAAATACATATAAAAAATGCGTTTGAGCCTATTCAAATCGCTATATATATATATATAACTGTTGAATGATCATTTCAACATGAAATCCCTATGAGAGATTTCACATCTAATCGGCAACTACCACATTTCAAAATGAAATAAAAAAGAAATAAAAAATGAAGGTTAAGAATTAAAAAAATTACGTCACAAAAAATCGGTTAGCAATCAATGTCTATTTTTAGATTTTGGAGAGTTTTAATTTTAAATAGAGATGTAAGGGAAAAAATTTGAAAATTAGCTTTGTCTAGCTTTACAAAGGGAAAGGGGTTAACAGATGGAATAGGAAGTGGTGTTTTGATTGAGGAGTGAGTTAAACAAAACAGGAAGAAAAGGAGGGAAGGGGTAAGAAGGAGAAGGGAAAAGAAAAAAGAAAAAAGAAAACATTTCCATATTTTAGAGACGCTCGATACGTGTGAAACAAAACTAGCGTTTATAAATGGGCTAAAGTATTAAAAAAAGATTTTTAGAAAAAACATATTTAGAGGAAAAAGCAGATACATGATTTAATTAAATTTAAATTTTCCTTTTGGATAAAAGTTATTTTGATATATATATATATATATATATATATATATATATATATATATATAAATAATCGTGTTTGTGCTCCTATATGTGTGTCTGTGTTTATACATGAATCTGTTCGTATATATATATATATATATATATATATATATATATATATATATATATATATATCCTCCGACAGGTCTGTTTCGCTGTATCACAGCTCATCACTACGGTTAGACACTGGTTGCTTTTAACCCAGAATTGAAACCAGACCGAATTGGCGTCAGTCGGCGATTCCACCTCTGGGCTATATATATATATATATATATATATATATATATATATATATATATATATGACACGTGTGTTAGTGCATACACACGAAAACGCGCACGCACACACGCATACATAAAATCCTGTTCAAGTATAAGTCTGTATTATATAAATGAAATCCAATTGTATCTGTACTTTTTTTAAATTCCTAATCCTATCTGGATCTGAGGTTCCCACGCGTCTCTTTCCTAAAATTGTTATCTACATGAATCTGACATGAAGTATCTTCAAACATGAAACGTTGGTTAGGGGATAGAGTAGGGAATTAAGGATTGAAATTTACAAAATGCTAATGAATTGGAAATGCCACAATTTTTCCTACATTTTTTAAACTTGCAATTTTTACCTCATCTCTTTCTATTATTATTTTCTATATTTTCTAGTTTTTATATTTTCCTCCTACCTTTGCTTTTAGAATTTATTTATTTTTCTTCACTGCTGACATCCATTTTTTTCTTTCTTTTTGCTTTTTCTCTCTTTTTTGTTCTGTTCTCTATTTTCTTCTATGCTCTATTTTCTCTTCTCACATTTTATCTCCTTTCTTGTTTTCTTTTCTCCTCCTTCTCAATTTATTTTTTTCCTCTCATTTCTCACCAAATCTTAATTCCTCTCTTTCTTCTTTACTCTTTACATCATTTTCATTTTCTCTTCTTTCTCTTATTCTTGTTACTAGCAGTATAGCCCGGCGTTGCTCGGGTGTAATGAAAGCTTTAAAACTAATCCATCGTCCTGGAGCTCAGACTCTTTGGACGTTGGCACGAAATAATAAAATGCAATAGTTGTTGTGAAACCGTTGACTGAAAGAAAAATGAATGGATGTAAGTCAAATTTTGATTTCCTGGTATCGATATCAAATAAGTTTTTTTCGTCATCAACTGAATTTTGAAGGCTAAATAAGTTCTCTGAGTAAATGGTATCATGGCTAAGACTAAGAACTACAATTATACCTACTTAGAGTCAAACCCGAAGCAAAAACTAAAATAAAAGGCTGAAAAACTGATTTTGATCAGACACGGTAGGATATCGGGATATTGATTTCCAATATCGGAGTCAAATAAGTCATCCTGTGATAGAACTGCAACCTTGAAACTTCTGAATATGGTTTCTAATGTCTTTGTCTATGAGTGTATCAAATTTGATTCAAATCGAACCACTCCTTCTATAACCCGATGTTTTCGATTATCGATTTTTAATATTTATCGGGGGTACCTCGACACAAAACCTAGCTAAGAACATTCGCAGACGCTTGTGGTAACACTGTGTACATTTTCAAGAAAATCGGTTCAGCCGTTTCGGCGTCTATAGGTAATGAACACACACAGACACAGATACACACAAAGTTTTATTTATAAATAAGTTTGGATTACGCATTTTCATGGTTCCTTTTTTTCTTGTTGTTGTTGTTGTTGTTGTTTTTTAACTCCTGGTTTATTCATTTTTCACAATATTTTGACTGTATTCTTCCATCAGTTTCTTGTTGTTTTTTCTTGGATTTATTACTTGTTTATTTACATTTTATTTCCCACAATTTTTATAAATTCTTTTTACATATTTTCTGTTTACTTTTTTGTTTATTTTATTTTAATTTATTTTATGAACAGCGATTACAGTGTTTTTTATAACATCTTCTTCCTGATTTTATTTTTTACAATTATATCCGTAATTTCATTTGGTTTATATCTTTCATAAACACTTCGTTTGATTTGTTTAATTTTCATTAAATTTACCATTCATTTATTTTCACCGACCTCACCTTTGCTACTTAATTTTGGATAGAATTCACATTTTTCATTTAGAAATACTGATAAATGTATACTTTTCTTTCATTTGGCACATTCGTAGCCGTTTTTTTATTTGTCTAATAAATGCATTTTCTCTCAATCACTTTTGTAGGCGTTCAAAAAGTATTTTTAACAAATGTTTAAGTGTTAGTTTACTTTAACACAGAAACACTGAGAAATTTTGACCAATAGATACTTTCAGGCAAAAAAAAGATTGGACATTTTCTGCACTTCTTGTTATTATTAATCTGGCTTATTTCTTAAAAAATAGTTATTATATCTTCAGATGCAGTAATATATATATATATATATATATATATTTATGTATGTATGTATATATTGTAATGTTTGTTACAATGGTTTATAAATTCATAGTATCACTACACAAAAATCTTCGCGTTTCGAAGCTGCTAGGTGCACTTCTGATTTTCAAATTATCACCTGATGAGAAGCGCACATAGCAGCTTCGAAACGCAAACATTTTTGTGTAGTGATACTATGAATTTACAAACCATTGTAACAACCATTACAATATAATACTCTACGTTGTATCAAACAATCTTTATAAAAATAAATGCATGAACAGTTGGTAAAAAAACCTACGAGTTCTATAACCTTGTTACAATACATATATATATATATATATATATATATATATATATATATATATATATATATGTATATATTGTAATGGTTGTTACAATGGTTTATAAATTCATAGTATCACTACGCAAAAATAAAATTTTTGCGTTTCGAAGCTGCTATGTGCGCTTCTCCTCGGGTGATTAGTTGAAATGAAAATTAAATGGTGAAAACGGTTTATTTATGGTGATATGATGTTTAAGTGAATGTTTGGTGGGAGTTTATTCTGATTTAGTCGGCCGTATTGTAGTCTTAGAAACATATCTTTGGGTTAGGAGGGGTAGTTTAGTTTAAGACAGGTTTCTTATTTATTTTGTCTTGGAGTACTTATATTGTGATTTATGGTTTTTTTAAGGAAGTGTAGACATTTTCTGTTTATTTTACTGCTATCTATGTGTGATGGGAGTGGCGCCGCTCTTAATGAGAACGAGTAAGTAAATGTGTGGTGGAAGTTTAGAATGATCTAGTCATCCGTTTGTGGCTCTAGAGATGCCGCTTTGGTTAGGAGAAGGGTGTGGGGTAGCTTCGTTTTAGACAGGTCACTTTTTCGTTTAGTTTAGGTAATTTTATATTGGCATATATATAGATATATATTTTTTAGGGCAGTGTCGATACTTTTTAATGAGATATATATACGTATGCATGTAAGGATGTATGTAAGTATAAAAACATATGCGTATTTTGGGAGGATGTGTGAGAATTATTAGTATAATCGTATATATATATATATATATATAACACTATTTATACGCGCGGAAATCCCGTCATTATGAAATGTGTATATGTGAGTATACGAACGCAAGATCCGTTTGTAGACATGAAAAAGTGTACGTCGGTAAGTATGTATAAGCATAAACAGAGGCACATTTGTAGGTGTATGTGGAGATGTGCGAATACCTGTATACGGATATAAGTTAGTGTACATGGGTGGGTTAATTTATGAGGTTACTGATACACACGTATCCATAGAATTAGAAATAAACGGTTAATTACTTAGCGGTCAACATCCTCACGACTGGTCTGAATACCCCCAGCTGATCCAATGCCAATGCCTATGGCCTGACTCTTTTTTTCCTTTTTCTCCTTTGTCCTTCTTCTAATTTTTTTTATTTTTTATTTTTATCTTTCTCTTCAGTTAAACAAAATGCTTATTCCGGCAATTTTTTTTTTTTGTACCAAATGGAAAGAATATTGTGTGATATGATGAAATGAGCTAATTAAGATCATTGAAATGAATTATAATTTATAACCAATTTAAATGACGTGTTGAGTTTTCCTTTATATATATATATAAGAAAGATTAGGGCAGACGCGTTATTTCATGGTAAATCGGAAGTTTAGGCTGTTTTTCAGGCGAACCATCATCAACTTCCGTCTTTAATGTACAAAGGATTTTGCACGAATGAGATTCACAAAGACCTAAAAAAATCGAATAAAAATAACGCTCGCTCTCTCACCTAACCCACTTTTTTACGTTTCAAATCTACGGGTCAGCAATCCATGTGTCAGGCTGAATGTATCTTCGAACTTTTGTTGACATCCACCGCTACGCGTGTCCTCTGATTATATGTTGCATATATATATGCTTATGTATGAATATATGTGTGTGTGTTCGCCGAACTGATGTATTTTTCTTAAATTTTCTCGTTATTTTCATTCGTTTATTTATTTTATTTTTGTTTGAAAACGAATTAAATTAAAAGAACAGTAACGATGAAAATGAAGAGCAAAAAAGAGGGAAACACGATAATGCATATATATATATATATATATCAAAAAGCGAAGATTACACGTGTAAATAATTAGCGAGGAACAATTAAAATAAAATATCCTCCAACAAATTTAGAGATTTTACAAAATTATTCTGCCCGCAGAGAGGTTTCCGTAATGATATAGATGTGCCACTATCTGCCGTGCTGGTTAGTTGGTTTGCTGGTTCGGGAACATATCCTGCTGCTACGATGATGTCGAAACGGTAATAGTTATGTCGACGCTTTCGGGCCGCTGATCGTGATGATCTGGTCACAGAAGCTCGTCCTCAAGGCGTCTACAACAACGAACTTACTGCTCACACTGTGATTTGATCTTAGAAAGTCACCTTGTGTAAACCCGGTAGCCGTATTTCTACCAGATCCAGACCGGACACTTGTGTACATTTATGGTTAAAATAAAACAGTTACGGCACCAAAACAAAAAAAAATTATTTTTTTTAATCATATCACTCCAAGCAAAGCGGTAAGGCCACTGATGTGCAGGAGGCTACATAAGAGTAAAAGGATTAGAGGAGAGTGAGGAGAAGGACGAACCAGTTAGAAAGGAGCAAGTGAAGGATGCGAATATAGGTCTGATGACATTTGCAAAGGTGGAGAGAAAGGAAAGGATCTACAGGACGGTGTGGGAAGAACTAGGGTCAAGTAGTTTAGAGATGAGTATTGACCTTGCATTTCTGGAGGTTGTAGCCGTCAGAAAAGCAAGAATAAGGAAGCGAGTTCCACAGGCGGGAAGTGCGAGAAAAGAAGCCGCAGGAGTAGAATTGTCGTCTGCATTTGGTTGATCTAACTGTGAATGGGTGAGGCCCAGTTGCCAGTCTGGTTGCACGAGTAAACACCTGTTGCGGAGGCTCAGTGACTTAAGTTCGTTGGAGCAGAAGCCATGGAAGCATTTATAGAACAGACAAAGGAAAACTACTTGTCATCGGTGGGAAAGTGGCTGTAGTTGAGCCGCCAAGTCGGTAACTATCACATTATTGATTCTCCTTTAGAGCCTGTCAAGAACACGGAGATGAACAGCAGGGGCGCCTGACCATATATGAGAGCAGTACTCCATGCACGGACGAATGGTTGATTTGTATATATGCAGGATGGTTTCAGGTGAGAAAAACTTCCTGGCTCGACACAGTGACCCAACCTTCCTAGCAGTGGATTTAGCTATGGACTCGATGTAGTGGTTCCACTTGAGATCAGAAGAGAGGGTAAAGCCGAGAAGCCGCAGAGTATTACTTTCGGGGAGACTCGCTTGGTCCATGCTCATGAGAGGCAGGAGAGGTTGCCTGTGATGATTGACAGACAGTAGCTTGGTCTTATACGCATTGAAATTTACAAGCCACTTCTTACCCCATTTCACCACAGAGTGTAGATCCCTCTCAAGATCAGCAGATTATATTTGTCCATCACGCCTGGATTCTTACTGATGCGGGAGTAAATTGTGGTGTCATCTGCGTAGATGCCTACCTGGCTCTTGATCTCGTCTAGGAGGTCATTTATGAAAATAAGAAAGAGCTTCAAGCCTAGGATAGAGTCCTGAGGGACACCAGCGTTTGTAAAGTAGGGTGTGAAGGCATGCCCATTCAGGACGACCTTCATTATGCGGTTATGTAGGAAAGATTGGAACAGATCATGCAATCGTCCGAAAATACCGTAAACCCGTAGCTTGCATAGAAGGCCAGCGTGCCAAACCCTGTCAAAAGCCTTGGCGATGTTGAGATCAAAAGCACGAGCTTCGTCGTACTTCTTGAGGGCCTGAAACATGTACTCCGTAATGGACCTGGCAAAGCGGAAACCATACTGCTGTCGGAGAAGAGTTTATGGGCAGTAAGATGCTATTTCAACATTAATAATGGCCTCGAACACCTTCCCAAAAATAGGTAGAAGGCTGATAGGGCGATATTTGGATGGGTCCGAGGGTTCACCAGAGTTCTTAAATACAGGAACGACAGACGAGGACTTCTAGCATACAGGAAATAAAGGAAGACGCCTGGATGAGTTACGGAAGAAAGTTTTTATAATGAGAAAAAAATATTTGTTACAGGAGCAGAAAGATACAATTGTCGGAATACCAGTTTACTAATAATATAATTAATAAGGGCTTCTGGATACTCGTTACACAGGAAAATCTCCCTGATGTTCTCAGCTTCAGAGTCCAGTCTCTAGAACAAATTTTTAGCACTCTGTGTACCAAGGTTTTAATAAGACTAATTTACTATAGGTGCAAACGCTCACCAATACATATAAAGGCCAATAAATATAGATTTACGATAGATATTCGTAAGGAAACCCCTTATACTACGCTCAACAACAAAGTCCAAAAAAAGGCAAGCAATTATTCTTCTCAACTTACATAGTGAAGAATACAATTCTGTGTAAGAAGTTAAGCTTATTAAAAAACTTACGGTCTTATTTTCAGTGGAGAAAGTAGCAGAAGTGTCTTCAACGTACTTAAAATAAATAAAAGATTTAGGTACTTTGCCAAAAAGCCACGAGTCGTAGTAGCCCATAAAAAATATCCGCCAATGCAGGGCCAAGGGGACTACCCATCTGGACCCCATCTACCTGACTATAGATGACATTTTCGAAGATAAAATCTACAGAACTAGGACAAAGTATCATAAACTCGACAAATACATGATTAGGAAATCAATGATTGGCAAATTACTTACCGTTCATTAGAACGTGCAAATAATCCAAAATGGAATTTTTGGTTTTTCAGTTATATATATATATATATGTGTGTGTGTGTGTGTGTGTGTGTGTGTGTGTGTGTGTGTGTGTGTGTGTAAAATTAGGCAGCAAATTTTCTTTTAAACATGTCAGATTAAGTAAATTGTAAACATTATTTTTTGCATATTTTTAATAAAATCCGTTTATATTCAAGGAAAAGTACATTCAGCCCCTTTCCGGGATCATCTTCAGGGATATGAGTTATGGTAACAAATGTAACCGGACAACAGTTTTGCTAAACATTGCTGTACATTTTTCCTGCTTCAAATATAACGGCTGATAAATTGCTAGCGTTCATTAGAACGTGTAAATTATCCAATATGAATTTTTTAATAAATTGTAATGTCATGGTCATGCACGTGTTAAAGCCAGAAAAACCTGTTCTTTTTACAAACATTTTAGAACATTACTACAGTATTCACAGCTGATTTTATTAATTGACGGCTTAAGTGTTTTAATGAATATTGCCTCGAGAATCTGCAGTTTGCTTTTGTTGTTTTCTTGGTGTAGGATATTTGTATTATCGAACATTTAATTTTATTAAAATAACCAAACATATTGTTTGCAATTATTTTAATCTGACACACACACACACACACACACACACACACACACACACACACATATATATATATATATATATATATATATATATAGATATATATAGATATAGATATAGATAGATATATATATGACAAAAGAACAAAAGATAAAAAAATAATTTTCGAATGCAAATACCAAAGCAATTTTACCTACGACAACATTATCAAAAAGACTGAATTAAAATCACACAATTAAAACTACTAAGAATTTAGGAACAATTCTCTAATAATTATAACTATCTAAAGTATTTAAATATATAGATTATAGAAAAAACATTTGGTGTCACCCTGCGTTTCTTTTTTTTAAAAATCCATAGAAGGAGATATTTTTGTATTTTCTAATATATAGTATATGTGTATTATATAAAGAATATTCCAGGCGGCATGTGCAAAATTAGATTTTAGCATCTGCACATGAATAATGCTAAATAACTTTAAGCATGCTTAAAAAAGGCTTTCCACATTTTTATTAAGCTTATTTGTGTTCATTTTGAATCTTCTATATTTAATATATTTTATTCCTTTCTTACGGACATTGAATCGTATATGAAATGTAGATATTCAGCAGTTGTTTTCACATGTAAATTGAATCGCTCTTATTAAATCACTCTCAGTCATCGGTTTTCTTTCAGTAAATCAGCCACACATTTTTTGACTTTCCTCCAAACATTTTTCAAATAAATTTTAACCGGAAGAAACTTGCAATCCTGTCTAGAATACTGATTCGTCAAGAAATCTTCTTCGAAATGGAATGGGTAATGTCACAGGGGCTGTTATCAGTCTTGAATACCTGATTTATTGAATTCGTTAAACAGAGATTGAACGGCAAACGTTTACATATAAAATGGCATTTCTTTTCAAAAATTTTCGAAACAACCCTTTATCTACCAAGCTAAATATGAACTTTCTGCAATCAGCTACAGTCTTAGACTTAGAATTACTACATACATAATAAACGATGAAAAGTGTGACAGGAATCTGTAAGTAGGTTAAAATAGCCAAAAAGTCAGTCCAAAACCTAAAACCATTAGCAAACGATAAAATTTCGTTAAATCAAAAAAATGTGTGTTAATTTCATCTCAGTCCGTCTACATGCCAACGAATGGTGAACAGTTTCTTCACAGATGAAAAAAAAAAGACAAAAGACATCAAAGATATAGTTATATAGATGGATGACATTAACAGAGTTTGTTAGTAACGAGGAAGTTTTAAGAAAACCGGTAACAAAAACAGCACTTGAACTTAAAAATGAGAGACAATTTAAATTTCTTAGATAAATCAATAGGGCTTAGAGAATTTGACACTTACAGAATATATTGAAGATAAAAAGATCAGAGGAAAACATCTGGTAAACAATATATCGAGCTTCTGTAACCAGATGGCAGATGGCAGACTACAGATCGGGAGCTTAAAAAGGAAGTTGTAAAGAGTTTCAACGATCCATGTCTAGAAAGGTTACGACGCATAAAAAGAGATATTTCTTAATTTTATGAGTGCTTACATAAGCAATAATTCAAAACCAAAATAGAAAAATATGAGGAAAATAAATCAAAGAGCTACTTAAACAGTAAAAGATACACACACACACACACATATATATATATATATATATATATATATATATATATATATATATATATATATATATGTCCAGTCCGTAAACGGCGAGAATAATATAAAATATTAAGTGTTATATCTATATAGAGAGCTCAATAGATGTTATCCAGAGAAATATGATATTTATAAAAGAAAAAACAGCACATGATTTAAATTGGTTATAACTTATAATTCATTTTAATGAGATAAATTAGTTCATTTCATTAGACCATACAATATTGGTTCCATTCGGTAGAAAAAATTTTAAAACAATTTAAATGACGTGTTTTCCTTTATATATATATATATATATATATATATATATATATATATATATATATATATATATATATATATCGCCCGAAGCAACGCATTTAACTGACACTGTGATTGCAGGGGGTTACAGAGGAGAAAGGTTATGAGAAAGAGTGACAGGTTATAGGGGTGTCAGGAAGAAGGTAATAGAAGGATGAGAATACTCAGGAAAGTGGAGTGGACGAAGAAAGGGGCATGAGAGAGAGGATGCTGGTTAGTGAGATTGGAGGTGACTATTGGCTTTACATTTAAATTCTCGGAGATAGTAGCTGTCGGGAAAGCAAGTAAACAGAAGAGAATTCCACAGGCGGGAAGTCCTAGAAAAGAAGCTGAGGATCATAATTTCCGTTTACATTTTATTGTTTTCACAGTAAATGTGTGGGACCTAGTTGCTAATCTTGTATCTCGAGTAAATTCATATACAGGGGGCACCAGTGAGCTAAGTTCATCGGAGCAGAAGCAGTGAAATTTTTTTGTAGAAGAGACACAGGGAAGCCACATTTCGCCCGTGAAAAAGTGACTGTATCTGAGCTGCCATATCGGGTTCGATCACATGACAGCTTTTCCGTTGGATTTTGTCAAGGACTACTAGGTGGATAACAGGAGCACTCGACCAGATATGGCAGCAATATTAAATGCACGGGCGGATGGTAGATTTGTATATTTGCAGGATTGTTTCAGACAGGCAAAACTTCCTGGCCTTACACAGAGAACCGACTTTCTTAGCAGCGGATTTAGCTATGGATTCTATATAGTCATTCCACTTGAGGTCTATCGTGAGAGTTAATCCGAGGAGGCGCAGTGTTTTGCTTTCAGGGAGAGAATTCTGATTCATGCTAATGGCATTGGTTAATAAATAGCAGCTTTATTTTGAAAGCAGCATAACGATCTACAATGAACAATATTATCATCTATTAGGCTTATTTTCCTCTCTATTCATATTGTAAGAAATAATTTGCAGAATTAATAATACCACTAATAATAATTTGTTTTACTCCATCGTACTAAAAATAGTGTTATATATCAGCAGTAGACCTGGTAAAGCGGAAACCATACTGCTTGTCAGAGAGGATTCTGTGGGTTGTGATATGTTGAACCACCTCGGCGTTGAACACTTTATCAAAAATCGGTATAAGGCTGGTAGGACGATAATTGTGGGGGGTTCAGAGGTCTCACTAGTGTTTTTATATATTGGAACCACGGACGAGGGCCTCCAGCAGGCAGGAAAGCAAGAAGCAGAGAGGCAGTAGTTATAGAGTTTGGAGAGAATAGAGGAGAGTTCAGGAGAACACTTCTTCAGGAGAATGACTGGGATTCCGTCTCAATATATATATATATATATATATATATATATTACTGTTTTAAAATGGACAATGCAAGATCATTGGATCATTAAATCCCTTAAAAATCCAATCTTTTGTTATCACGAAATATGATAAGATCTCTGGTTTTGTCCTTATGGACCACCAATATTACATTATTAAAATGTTACCTATACCTTATCATCCTGTCAATACCTTAGTCCTGTAGACACTCATGACTATAATTTGACTACTGAAATTCGATTTCAGAAAAGTCTCGTCAAGTGGATAAAAGATGATGTTCCTTCCTCTAAAATGTCTGAGGTATTAAGATCGTTTGGCTCTTTTTTGTCCTCGTCTTTATGAATTATCTAAGATTCATAAACAGTGAGTCCCGTTGATACCAATACTTTTTAAGATTTGGTCTTCCAAACATAAAGTCGCAAGTTCAGCAAGTGTTGATACATTATAGTTCGTTCTGTATTAAAGATTCCTTTTTTTCCTTAATTTATTTGGAATTATGATGCCAACGATAGATTTATGTGTTCACTTGACACTTGCAGCTTTTTCACTTGTGTTTCCTTTGTTGAAGACTATCGATATTTGTAGCGATTTGTTATATTGTAGTCATTTGATTCCCCGTCTAAAAGGTGCTTTCCTGGATCTTATGAAATTTGCAACCATGTCTGTCGATTTCAGTTTTGACAATATTATGCATCATCAGATTGATGGCGTAACAATGGGACTCCTTTGGGCCCTGTTTTGGCTAATACATTTCTGAGCTTTCAAGAGGAGATCCTACCCTTAGGTTCTTCTAGGCCCACGGTTTACTTCCGTTATGCTGATTATAATTTTGTGTGTTTAACAATAAATTGGAAGTTGACTAATTCTTCTCCCTATACCATAGTGTTCATCCTGCCCTTAAATTTACGGTAGATAAGGAGGTCAATTACTTTTGCTCTTCTTAGATGTTATGGTTCAAAGAACACCCGCCTCTTTTTGTTACTTTGAAGCCTACATTTACAAGTCTCTACACTCGGTGAAACTCATTTTGTCCTTAACAACAAGAGATCAATTTGATCAAGGCTCTGACCCATAAGGCGCAAATGATTTGTTCAGATGACACCCTGAAATATGAAATTAGTTGTAGAACTAGTATTTTTTTAACAACCGCTATCATTCGGACATTGTTCAATCGATTATTCGAGATCAGATTGCTCAGTTTAATCAAATTAAACCTTTAACGGTTAGAAAATATCCAGTCTATCTTCGAATCTCGTGGATGGGTAGGGTCAGTGAGACGTTTGCCAAGCAAATATAATTCATTTCAGCTGAGTGTTATTTTGCAGCTAATGCCCGTGTTGTGTTTAAAACTAGATATGTCCTTCCATCTATGCATAGAGATGTTTTACACCTCCATCATATTAATTCCGTTATGTACTATTTTAAATGCAGTTATGGAGTCAACTACATTGGTAGAACGACACAGCGTTTGAATTTTAGGATCAAACAACATCCACTTTCTAAAATACTTAATAAGCATCTTTTTGTCTGGTGATACCATTCGGAATATATACGGGTCCTCTATTGCTGATCCTCTTATAAATAATCCAACTTGTGCTTTGGATTGCAGTATGGACTAGTTTTCTGTGTTGAGTAGATCACCCTCATTGTTTCATCTGAAAGTGTTACAGACATTGCTTATCAGATCTAGGCAGCCCTCACTTTGTAAACAAAGAGAGTGTTTCCTTGAGCTTGCCCTGCTAAGTTTAGCATCTTCAGATATAATGACTATAAGCAAAAGTATAATTCCCTTACCGTTCATTTAATGTCACCCATAACAGTTGTATATTCCTCATAATATTACCTCGTTTAAAGTTCTAATGAGGGGGGACGAAATCTTGGAACTGTTTTTTTGTTTTGTTTTGTTTTAATATTTGGTATGGTCGAGCTTAACAAACTTTTTGTCTTTAACGTCATAGTATATATATATATATATATATATATATATATATATATATATATATATATATACATGAATAAATATAGTTTTAAGGTGTGCTATATTTATAGAATAAAGTGCTCAATATCAGAGATAGAGCGTATGTAAATATAAAAAGTAATCATTGAAGTCAATACTCAGGGGCGAGAGATTGTTTCATTCTAAGCGCAATCATCAGGCCACATGTGTTGAGTTTATCCTCGGCCATTTATATATACGTGTCAGTGGGGCATTGTGGGTAATTTTTCTAACAGTTATGTTGGCGGGAGTGGCTTGATTATTTATTTATTTGAGTAAATGTATTTGACTTGTTATTTGTTATCTTTTAATTTTAATAAATATATTTTAATATCTTTATTACTTATTTTATTTTTATTACTTTTTTATTTATTATTATTTTTTATTTATTTATTTATTTGTATTAATTTATTTTATTATTTATCTATTGTAATGGATGTTTGTTAATTTGTTTATAATTTGCTTAGATTA
Organism: Ascarosepion bandense; assembly: GCA_037127315.1. Taxonomy (NCBI): domain Eukaryota; kingdom Metazoa; phylum Mollusca; class Cephalopoda; order Sepiida; family Sepiidae; genus Ascarosepion; species Ascarosepion bandense. The sequence continues at coordinate 1,766,781 of JBBBDQ010000390.1, forward strand.
AATTATTTGCTCCTTATTATTAGTTTTCAATTTTTAAGTAGAAAAAATTTGTTTTCTTGTCTGAATTTTTAAATGAGTTCAGATCGTTTATTTAGTAGTTTTTTTTTATCAGGGAAGGTAATAATAGCTATTTTTCCTCCAGGCAGAGTCTGCAGGTTTTTGATTGATTGTTGTAGGCCGATGCTCTTTTTTGTATTTTCCATGTTATTGTTGGGGTGATTTGGGTTTTGTTTTTGACTTCCCAGGTGTACTCAGAAAGTATTGTGCTTTCACGTATTTTCTGTTTGTGAAGGATGTTTTGTGTGTGTAATGCCTTTGTTCCTAGTGTCTTTCTGTTACTCCTATGTATATTTTTCCTCATTTTATATATATATATATATATATATATATATATATATATATACAGAGAGAGAGAGAGATTATTATTATTTGAGTTTATAATAAAAACTGTCGTGTTTCGGAGCTATATGCAGCACCTCATCAGATAGAATTTTTAATACAAATATTGCTCTATTACGTATCTGTTGTCACTTTTCTCCTATTTATTGGAGTCTGTGAGAAACAAAAAGACTTACCTCCTGAAAATCAAATTAGCTTGAAAGATCAAGACTGCCATTAAAAGTAAAATGGATTATTCCGACTCTCGTGGACTCGCGTGCAGATGTACAATAAAAAAAAAACTAAGAATTCAAACCAGTTTGAAGTTATACAATAATAAGTACCACGCGAATGAGAATTGAGTCTCGTATGCAAATATTAGTTTCCCCGACGCAGGCGTAAAGAGCGAGTCTGTGAGGTAGAGAAGACAAAGAACAAAATTTGGTTAGTGTGGCGTCGTACAGATGAACAAGAACAGGAGAAGAAGGAGGAGATCTTTAATCAATTTCAGTTATCGCATATGACTGGTGACATAAATTAACCAGAGAGTCTCCTCCTATCGTTTTGTTTAAAGCACTGTATAAAGGTTGTATTTTGATTATGTCATAATTTTTTCTTTGAGTTCCATGTGCTATCCATTTCATTTGTTGCTGCTGTTTAAACTTCTCAAGTGATGTGACTTCTGTTATTTGGTAAAGGTTTTTATTCAGGATTCTATAGTGCCTGTCAGTCAGTTCCGACATAGTACTGTCCTCTTTAATGCCCATAAAATTAATTCGCAAAGCATCTTTAGTCATTGATATAAAAAAATCTGTATACCATGGAGTTAAAATATTACTGAACAGGCTTGTTGACATACATGGCATCTATACCAGAATCTAGTTCTGAAAATGGCATTTAAGATCAAACACACTTTATTTCTGTGTGATAACGTATGTTTATAAAAATTTACACTTACATCACATTTTACGGTTAGGTTATGTACATAAGCACAAAAAATATGTGTTTGTGATTGTTTGAAAGCATAGAAAGAAATCTTAAAACAGGAATATATATATAACAATACGCACTGTTTCTACATTTCTACATTCGCATTTAAGTCATTTTTATAACAATGAGTCAACATTGCCTAATGACGAGGTCAAATCTCAAAATATAGAAATTTCCGTGTTGCAATGTAAATTAAATTAATTTTAAATAAAATAAAACAAATTTAATTATAATTATATTATGCTCTACAATATATGTTTTTTAAAAACTTGGAAAACTCGGAATTGTAAAACTGTTGGTTTTCTTCACCTATATATATATATATATTAATCTTCATCTTGCTTTCTTTTTCTTTCATATTAATGCACATCAATGGCTACTTCATATTAAAGCAAACGCAAGAATCCACAAATGTCAATGTGCAATCAAATATCTACATAAGAAAACGATAATTAATATATATATATATATATATATATATATATATATATATATATATATATATATATATTTCGTCATGTGTTACCAATTGCTATAACTCTGAAAAAAACGCCTCAAGATTTCACTGTTATTATTATGATTCGGGTTGGAATGTTTTTAAAAATTCTCTAGTATAATCATATTGTAATAGATGGAACATTCGTTACGAAGACAACATATTTACTGAAAAAATAGTGCTATTTAAGTTTTGTTAGAAAAATCACAGTGAGATTTTGTCTAGAAAATGGCAGAAAAAATAATTATAAAATGACACAGTAGACACGAACGTTTATTAATATTGATGTGGGACATAACGGAAAGAGGAAAAATGAGATGAAAACCATGAATTACAAAAAGAAATCTGCAAAAGTAAAAAAAAAAATTATTAAAGATAAAATCAGATTGGCCATTCCTTTTTTTAATAAGTTTCATAGACGTAGGAAGATAAGTATGAAATAATACTAAATCGAAGAAAACTACAACAAAACTAGGCAAATAAACAGAATTCTTCAAATACAAATGGTTGTAGTGCGATAATCGATAAAACCGAATGAGTAAAAATGCAAATATGAAATATTTACAAGAAATAATTGAATGAATTAGTATAAAATGATACAGCCAAAGACATAAAGAGAAAAGACAGAAAGACAAAAAAGTAAAGTTTGACAAAATAACAGCTTTAAAAGAAAAAAAGGTTCAAGTTAAAAAAATATATCTAAAACTGAATTGAAGGACAGTAAAAAAAAATTTTAAGAATCAATTCAAAGCAAAAATTTCTTTAAATGTGATCTGTTAAGCCAAATATATTCTGCAAAAAAAAGTAGTAAAATTACTGACAGAAAATAAGAAATCTTTGTTAAAATCATTGTTAATACTTCTGCGTTATTTAGTGAAACAATATATAAGATGGCGCCCATATAATCAGCCGACAGGGAAGCACTAATGTAATCGAGGATTTCATGAAATATCACACGTAGCTATGATATAACTCGTGAAAAAAAAATGAAAATTCTGTTTTAAAATACGGACAAGAACGTAGAAACAAAAACGTTATTTACTTGAGATTTAATGGAACAAAGCTGATAAAGATTTATAAATAAACTTGACGGAAAACGGGTTAAAAATCTGGGAGAAAAAAGAGGAAATAACTGAAAAATTACCTTGTGAGATAAAGATATGAAAAGACAGTTTGACTTAGTAAAGTAAAATGGGAATATATGAAAAGAGGAACTGATAGATAACTAAAGAAACCAATGGAGAAATAAAGAGATAGAAATTACTAAATAATAAAGAATAAACATAAATCAGAGGCAACATTTAAGAATACAATACACTGAATTGATTGTATTTGAACTAATAAAAAATGATAAAGCATGCTAACGCATAGCTAAATAAATAAAAGAAAATTGTTAAATTAAAAGACATAAAACTTGTGAAAAAATCAATCCGTTCTGCGAAGTGTAAAAGCAAGAAATCAAAGTAAAATCGTTTTGTTTACCAAAAATAGATGAATAATGCTCATACGTATTCTTTTAGAAAATATTATCAATATAAGTGGGCAAATATTTTTTAAATATACATAAAGAAACTTTTAGTTTTTAATTTTAATCATCTCATCCCAAGCAAGGCATTCTACGGCCACTGTTTCGCAGGGGGTTACAGGGGGGAAAGTGATGAAAAAGAGGGGCTAGTTATAGGGAATATCAGAAGGAGGGTAATAAACGGATGATGATACCGAGGATGTGGGTGGAGAAGATGGAATAATACCTTGTGAGAATGGATGCGAGATAGTACGATAAGAGAGGTCTATTACCCTTACATTTAAATTCCTGGAGATTGTAGCTGTCGGGAAGCAAATCTCTCTTAGATTAGATAGCATATAGTCTACAAGAAGAAACACTCCGAATGTAAAGCATGTCTCTACTGGAAGTGTGATGTTTAAGTGCATATATTATCCATTATTTTGATATTATTCTTGAGAAGTTAAAGTCTGTGATTGCAAATATGAGGAGCGCAATTTGAATTCTTTGTTGGTACAATGTACACTATTTCTTCTATATCTATTCTTCAACAAAAATCACTGGCCCAACACAAGCCTTAACTATAATATTTAAATAATAATATAATCTGTTGTGGTTAAAATTAAATTCTTCGTAAGATCCAAGACCTGACACACCCATCTTCAGCATAAGCTATTGCACACAATAAGCACAAAAAATATGTGCGTGTGATTGTTTAAATGCGTAGAAGGAAATCTTAAAACAAATATATATATCCCTTGTTTTACGTTTCAAATCTACGGGTCAGCAGTCTAACTGACTTGCTAAAATGTATCTTTAGATTTACGTTGACATCCGCTCTTGCGCGTGCTCTTTGATTATATGTTGCATATAGATATTCTTATATATGAATATGTGTGTGTTATTCGCCAAACTGATGTTATGATGTATTTTTCTCGTTTAACCGAGCGATCTTTATTTTTATTCCGTTTTTTTTTTTCGAGGCTTTGTGAATTTCATTCGTCTAAAATCTTCTGTACAATAAAGACGGAAGTTAATAATGGTTCCGATTTACCATGAAATAACGTCTCTGCCTTAAATTTTTTCTTATATATATATATATATATATATATATATATATATTGGTAGAATAGCCTGGCGTTGCTCGAGTGTAATAAAAGCTTTAAAACTAATCCATGGTCCTGGAGCTCAGACTTTTTGGTCGTTGGCACGAAAGACTAAAAAGCAATAGTTTTCAGTTAAAGCGAAACTGTAGAATGAAAGAAAAATGAATAGATGTAAGTCAAATTTTGATTTCCTGGTATCGATATCCTTTTTTTTTTTTTCGACGTAAACTGGATTTTGAAAGCTAAACAAGTCCTCTGATTAAATGGTATCATGGCTGAGACTAGGAAGTACAATTATACCTACTTAGAGCCAAACCCGAAGCAAAAACTAAAATAAAAGACTGAAAAAAATACAAACATACAGGCAGATAAACAGACACACACACAAACAACTTGCCTTTTATCTATTTAAACTTATTTATAAAGGGAACTTTGTGTTTCTCTCTCTCTCTCTCTCTCTCTCACTTTTGTGTGTGTGTGTGTGTGTGTGTGTGTGTGTGTGTGTGTGTGTGTGTGTGTGTGTGTGTGTGTTACCTATAGACTCCGAAACGGCTGGACCGATTTTTCTGAAAATTTTCCCAGTTGTACTATAGGCGTCTGCGAGTGTCCTTAGCTACGATTTGCGTCGAGGTACCTCCGATAAATATGGAAAATAGATAATCGAAAAATTCGGGTTAGAGAAGGAGTGGTCCGATTTTAATCAAATTTGATACACTCATAGACAAAGACATAAGAAACGATATGCAGAAGTTTCAAGGTTGCAGTTCTTACAATAGTGCAGAAAATCGATAATACACACACACACACACACACACACACACATATATATATATATATATATATATAAAAGGCAAGATGTTTGTGTGTGTGTCTGTTTATCTGTCTGTATGTCCTTTATACAAATCCACAATTTTTATCCGATTCTCACCAAAGTTCACACATATATACTTTAGGCTGAGTCCAGAACCATGGATTAGTTTTAAAGCTTTCATTATACCCGAGCAACGCCAGGCTATACTGCTAGTATATATATATATATATATATATATATATATATATATATATATATATATTATGGATTTTCTGCACTATTGTAAGAACTGCAACCTTGAAACTTCTGAATATCGTTTCTTATGTCTTTGTCTATGAGTGTATCAAATTTGATTAAAACGGGCCACTCCTTCTATAACCCGATTTTTTCGATTATCCATTTTCGATTACCCCGACTCAAAACCTAGCTAAGAACACTCGCAGACGCTTATAGTACAACTGTGTACTTTTTCTAGAAAATCGGTTCAGCCGTTTCCGAGTCTATAGATAATGTGCACACACACACAGACAAAGTTCCAGTTATATATTTATATAACAATACGTAATATTTTCTACATTTCTAAGAATATTTTTTCTGTTTGTTAATATTTTAAACTTATGGAAATGTTAATTGCAAATTCAAAATTTCAAAACCATACGTGAAGATATAAATCAAATACAATTATTCATTTCATGCCGATGTGTAAATAATTTCTCAAACAAAATTGATTAACTGTTCATAATATAATAATTTTGACAGGTAATCTGTATGCGTAATAATAAATATTTTAAAAAGAAAACAACAGACCTCTACATCTCAGTATAAATAGACCATTTTCTTACTACGTAAGAAAACACAGTACGCTTTTTAAGATTTCTAATGAAAAGTTAAGCAATCGCTGCTGTCATATTGTTATTATAAGGTGTTAGTATTTAACAGGTGGTGACCAAAAACAATTCGCAAAACGTTGCATTGCATTATATTCCAAACGGTGAAAATCTTATCTTGTTCAAAATATTCTTCTAAATCCCATTTCTGAAACAAAAAATCAGATTCTGTCTTGTCACAGCAAAATATTTTTAGTAATTCCCCGGCAAACAAGGCAATAAAGACCTTAAGACGCACTTGGCTACTGAGTGTAAAAGAACATAAGATATAAGATAAAGAAAAGATTGTGAAAAAACAATAAAAGAGGGAAATATAAGAATACAGAATATAACGACTGATATTGCATTTAATGTTTTGAAGATCAACATTATCTGGAAAACAATTAACAGGAATAGAGTTCCACAAGTGAGAATACCGGAAGAAGGAACTGTTAACATCTCGCCATTTCAGCTGTAAAATGATATGGCCAATCTAGTATTGCGGTTAAATTCGAAAGTCTACGTACCAAAGAAAAAAGTTACAATGAAAATATTTATAGAAAAGTCACAGAGAAAAGTGTTTTTACAGCGGTGGTAGAGCTTGTGAAAAAGTGATTTCGGGTTAAAACCAACAATCCTACTGATTCTTTTTATTTTATCAAGAATTTTTAAATATGTAGCAGATGTACCGGACGAGATGTGACAGCAAATTTTAAATGAGTGATAGTAGACTTATACATCTGTAACAAAGATTCTACCACGACACATTGAATCAAATTTCTTAGCAGAAGACTTAGCAATTGATTCGATATAATTTTTATCCGGTAGAAACTGTTAACCAGAAAATGCGCTAGGATCACTCACCAGGGGGTTAGTGTCAGTCAGGCTGATGGAAGGTAAACAAGCACTTCTTCTTCTATGTGCCTTGTCCTTTCAGAATGTAAGCAATCATGGCCTTCAACGTCTCCCTATCCCTGGTGACTCTTAAAACGGTTTCTCCTGTAGCGTCTCGCAGCACTCGTTCTGTCATCCACCTGCTCAGGCCCTTCAAATATGTTATCCGCTGCTTTCCTCTGTCTCATTTTCCCTCTATCTGGCCTGTTAGTATCAGGTTCTCTAAGCCCTCCTTCCTCATTACATGTCCCAGGATCTTTAGTTGTCTCTTCCTGATGCTCAATATTAATTTCCTTATCGTTTCCATTTTTTCCAACACCTCGTCATTGCTCACATGATCGGTCCACGATATCCGCAGCATCCTTCTGTAGAACCACATTTCAGATGCTTCAAGTTTTCCCTTCATTTCTAGTGAAAGTTTCCTGTGTCTTAATACTTTACTCAGCTTCTGGAACGCGTCATTCGCCATTTGTAAATAAAAAAAACTATAAGTTGTGGTATACATGGGTTGTTTTCTTATTAAAATATTTCTTATTACGCATACAGATTACCTGTCAAAATTATTATATTATAAACATTTAATCAATTTTGTTAGAGAAATTACTTACACGTCAGCATGAAATGAATAATTGTATTTTATTTATATCTTCACGGATGGTTTTGAAATTTTGAATTTGCAATTAACATTTCCATAAGTTTAAAATATTAACAAACAGAAAAAAATATCCTTAGAAGCAACAAAAAATTACTGGGCTGTTGTATCATATATATCAATCCACATATATGGTAGTGAATGCTGGACAATTTCTTTGAAGGTTAAGTCAGTCAGTCAGTCAGTTAAGTAACATGCCTGATACACGTTTGTGCGATCATGTCTCGACTAGGCAGATTTTTCCGCAGTAGATTGCTATTACTATCTGCGGTAGACTAGTTGCCAACAAAGGCATTAGAACACAATCTGTCTTGCTATTTAATCCCTAGCTAGGGAGAGAAGCAAAGGATACCTTTCCCAAGATATTTACGCGTATGTGAATGCAAGTGTAAATCAAATTCGGTTTTTCGATTTACTCGTTCTGAGCCGATATCCGCTACACCACAACGACTTTAGCAAAAAAATAATATCTGGTTATACCGAAGGATACTGAATATGTGAGTAATGTGATAAGAAAAATCGA
>JBBBDQ010000390.1:1780000-1785000 GCA_037127315.1 Ascarosepion bandense
CTATTTTTTGTAATTTTTTTTCAAGTTCTCTGATAAGCTTAATAGCATTATCATTAAATGAAGAAAAAAATTACAATATTGATGCATAATTTTTTTAATAATCCAATCTAAGCTTTCGGCTTCCATAAGCCATTTTCAAAGATGCCAAATTACATTATATATTATAAACGGATGTAAACAAAAACAGATTTTCATTATCATTTGTCCGTGTTTAAGACAAGTTGGTTCGACCACAGATCTACATTTAAAATAGAAAAATTAAAAGACAATACAAAATTGGCTAACCATGTCTGGAAATTGAAATCAAAATATGACAAAGATCCACACATAAAGTGGAGCATTGTAAAAACAGCCAAGCCTTACAATGGTGGACAAATATGTAGACTGTGCCAAGAAGAAAAATTAGAAATTATGACATACCCAAATAAAGACCAACTGTTAAATGAAAGAACAGAAATTATGACAAAGCATCCACACAAAGAAATACCTATTAGGTTCATACAACCATAGATGAAAACGTCATAATTTGTTTTAATTTAAACAATGCGCGTTCAAAAATTCCCTGCCACGTGAACGTTCAAATAAAACACCGTTACAAGAGTGTTCTTAAAAAGAAAAACGGTAAAAGGTAAAATCAGCTATTAAAAATTGCCTGAAGACAACACTCATGGCAGAAAACTGGGTAGGGAAATAACTCGTTTACAAATGGAAAATATTCAAAGGTTCTACAATATAATTGTATCAAACACTTTTTAATACAAATGTGTACTGGTCTAACTCTGTTAGGACTAAAAACTAAGTATTAAACAATCAATCAATCAATCAATCAATATATATATATATATATATATATATTATACATCTCTGTTCTTATATTGAGCACTGTTTTATTAACACCCGAATAATAATACTATATATTTGGGCACCGTCATATATATATATATATATATATATATATATATATATATATATATATATAAATGACGTGTTGAGTTTTCCTTTTAAAATATCCTTTTGCTCTGGATAACATCTGTTGATTGATCTTGTTGGATTATCATCACCGTTTACGGACTGGACATATATATATATATATATATATATATATATATATATATATATTCAAAATTCTGATATTTCTACCCATAATTTTTCTTGGTTAATCTTGCAATTTCCTTCGAGAGAAACACACGTTTGATTGATCAGTGTTAAGCGCTATTTCTGCAAATTTTTGTGCAGTGCTTGCAGTAAATGTCAATATTTCACACTATTTCGTTTTGTTTTAGCATTTCATGATAAACAACACTCTTCCTATCCAACCAAAGACAAACTATAACCTTTTTATTGTGTTTTCTTCGAGATGAGTTTCTAAGTGTAGCTTAGATGTGCATAACGACGAAAGTATGGGACACTCAATGAGTATCGAACTCACAACGCCTTAGCAATTATGCTGGCGAGACAAGCTTTCTAACCATTACACCATGTCGGAGCGCACTATATGATATTTTAAGCGCAGCTTTGATGTGTTACCAGGCCGAATGTGTGGGATATCCAGTGAAGATCGAACTCACTACTCCGTCGGAATTGTTCTAGCAAGCCGAACTTGCTAACCATTATACCACGTCGAAGTTCCCAGATATAACGAGAGGGAACTCACTTCCCATCACCAATCTGTATTCCACCCAGGAAATGAAACGAATTAGTTCTATTGTTCAATGGCGAGAAGAACGAACTTCTTTGATGAAACTGAAAAGCAATAAGATTATGATGTACACTTTGACAAGATTTTGAAAATTCCTGTTCAAGAAGGTATTTTATGGTGATTTTCTAGGCGCGGCTTAAATGCGGCTCAAGGTCGAAAGTATGGGACACCCAGTGAGGATTGAACTCACTATTCAATTGTATTAGTTCTAACGAGACAAGCTTGCTAATCATTACACTACCTCGGTGTGCCCGAAGGCATTTATTGGTCATATTGTAATCTGTATCGAATTATTTTGCTAATTCTCGGGTAGTTTGTTAAGGATTTTCCTCAGCTACGCATTGCAGAATAAAGTCGTCTGTATCGAGCGAAGTCTTCCAGAGAATACTTTCCTGACAGAAAATGGCTAAATTATGGTTGGTATATCCGGACAATTAAAGTTAGATTACATAAAAAGCATAAATATTTGTGCCGCTTACTTTGCTGAAAAAGTCGATTTTGATTTCATACAGTGTTGAATATGAGTCTGATGTAAAGCCGTTTTAAAAGGGTGAAATAGACTGTAACTAACCCTGATATCAAGTAATTCCCATAAAAATAACTTTTGAATATAACAGTTAATGGTTACTTTATTGTAACTAGTAAAACCTACTCTCAACGTGGTCATGAGTAAACTGCGACGGGAATTTTTCTAATCTAGGAATATCAAAAACTCTAAGAAACCTTTTGTTCATACCCTGCTCGCGTCTGAGATAAATATTTCAGTATGTTCTACTGAATTAAATTTATTTTCATAGTCAATTCTAAAGAAATGATTTAGATTATTCTGTTGTGTGTTCCTTTTTATTGCATTTCCTCTATATTCGATGGATGTGAGGTTGCTTAGAATTACTTCATTAGCCTCATCACATTTTCTTTGCATTTTAAAAGAAGAATTTATTCTTGAGTAATGCCATCGACACAACAGATATCTTTCATTTCTGGTTGTCTATTTTCTCTCTTTTTCATATTTGTCGTTCTTTTCGTTTCCAGGCTATTGATTGCTTTGTTTCGTTCTGTGCATTCAAATTTGTATTTCACATTTCATCTTCCTCAATTTCCTTAGTGCTAGTGCTGGTTTGAATAACTCTTTGTTCTTGCCATTTCTATTCATTTTGTACATTATATCTGTTGCTTCCATAATTATAGTTTTCAATTTGGTAATAATGTCTTCTACGCCCACCTGACTATTCTCCAGAATTTACTTTATTTCCCTGAAATTCGGTAATGCACTTTCTGATATTATTAGATAAGTTTTCTTTCTGAAAAAGAGTTTTTTGTTACTATTAATATTAAATTCGAATTTCAAGCTTTTATTATTTATATATAAGTATTTTATTATTATTTCTTATATTAACGACTACATCTTTTCCGGTATCGACATTACTCGAAATAATCGAATCAATGCCATTTTTCATTTTCTCATTTCGGCTTTTCCAAATCTATTTAAGGCCTTTTCGATTTTGTTAAACTGTATTCATAAATTTCATTTCCTATCTTCCATAAAAAAAATGGTTAATACTTCACGCCTTTCATTCATCTTTACCTTTTACAATTTTCAACATTAGATTCTTCATGTACCTTTTCGCTACTGATGAATTTAAAAAGAAACAATGCTTTATCTCTCTGTCAATAATTTTAGTTTTCATCTTAAAATTCAGGTTTCATGTCAAATCTTATTGAAGTTGATGAGTATATTAGAATTACTCTTAACGTTTATGCAAATTTTAGACAATATATTAAATAATATTTCTATAAATGTAATGTGGGGACCTACCTACAAATGGACTCGTCCACACATTTATAATATGGCTACCAACTCTGAGAGAAAAAGTCACTGAGTAGTAGACTTGCTTCTGCTACTGTTGACACTGTCAGCACTCTGCCTTCGGTAGAGGGCGCTCTCTGCTTCCGAGCAGAGAGCACAAACCCAGTCGTGGTTCCGCCGGAGGGCAGAACCACGACTCGGTAAAAATAGACAGACATATTTTTGGCCCGGCTATATGGCCGGGAACTCCCACTTTAAAATGACCATGTGTCACATCCGGCCTTTTGTGGGGAGGCTAGTGAATATAGTCACTGAGTAGTAGACTTGCTTCTGCTACTGTTGACACTGTCAGCACTCTGCCTTCGGTAGAGGGCGCTCTCTGCTTCCGAGCAGAGAGCACAAACCCAGTCGTGGTTCCGCCGGAGGGCAGAACCACGACTCGGTAAAAATAGACAGACATATTTTTGGCCCGGCTATATGGCCGGGAACTCCCACTTTAAAATGACCATGTGTCACATCCGGCCTTTTGTGGGGAGGCTAGTGAATATAGTCACTGAGTAGTAGACTTGCTTCTGCTACTGTTGACACTGTCAGCACTCTGCCTTCGGTAGAGGGCGCTCTCTGCTTCCGAGCAGAGAGCACAAACCCAGTCGTGGTTCCGCCGGAGGGCAGAACCACGACTCGGTAAAAATAGACAGACATATTTTTGGCCCGGCTATATGGCCGGGAACTCCCACTTTAAAATGACCATGTGTCACATCCGGCCTTTTGTGGGGAGGCTAGTGAATATAGTCACTGAGTAGTAGACTTGCCTCTGCTACTATTGACACGGTCAGCTCTCTGCCCGAAAGCATAGAGCACGAACACAGTCGTGGTTAGAAGGGTAGAATCACGACTGGGGAAAGATAGACAAATATTTTTGGCCGGGCTATATGGGCCGCAAGACCCACATTAAAAAAGATCTTGTATCATAGTTTGCATCAGGTGTCTAGATACTGTCACTAAGTAGTAGTCACAGAGTGAGTGAATTAGTGAGTCAGGAGACTGCGAGGAAAGTACTCTCCAGTCCATGTTTATTTGTACTACGTTTTCCGAGAATATACTATTCAACCTTATATCCGAGTCCGAGTTATCTTTCTATGACTCTTCGGTCATAACAAAATGCTATTTAATCTCTTAATGCAAAATACTAAAAAAAAACCTGAAAAGTTTTTCTTCAATGCGCAGCGACTCTTCAGGATATTGGGGATAATGTCTCTCCAAATCTTGTCCTCATTATGCGTAAATTCTGAACGCAGCCATCAGCCCGATAAAAAGCTAAAACCGTTATTCGTCGGAGAATGTTAAACATTTTCAGTTCTCAAAGTTTCAATTGGCGACGTTACGAGGACACATGAAGTAGTTTTCCTGTTTCTGTAGTATTAAAAAGGACGTTATATTGGGTTATCTTCTTCCATATACCATTGAAGATAAGGCTGAGTTGATGGATCAGTA